>CM070533.1:35216847-35719303 GCA_036346145.1 Olyra latifolia
ACTCTGATGTTACCTTTTGGTTTTCTGAACAGTATGGCCTGACCGGCCTTATTGTAATTACAGTCATAAGACTGCCGTATTGTAATATTAATTCATCGTTAAATATCATTATTATATGCAATGTATTACGGCTATGTATGGAATGGTCTTTAGTGTCTTGATTGAGAGACTAGTCAAGAGGCTCTCGGTTGTATTGAAAAATGAAGGCTCACACTCCCTCGGTAGTTCCCTTCTGCATGCGCCTCCGCCGACGAGCAACTCGTCGCCTCGCTCCTCAGCGATACCCCGCCCTCGGAATCCTCCTTTTGCAACAAATCCTGCCCGTAGCAACTTATCCTCCATCTTAGCCGCCCAGGATAAGATCGGACGGTGAACAGAGATCAACGTGATCCAAGTTAAACGTGGGCTAGATAGTTAGAAAAGATAAATAAAGCCATCAATTTTCCAAAATTAACTGCTTAGATTGATTTTGATTTTTTAATGTTTTTTAAAGAAATAGAACAAATTTCTAACCTCGGCATCGTAAGATATACATATGGGTGAGTAACAATGAACAAACTCACTGCCACCGCTAGACTACAAGCATATGTACAAATTATTACGACGAATACCCTCTAAACGAATAGTTAGATTCAAAATATGCTACTATATCTTGCGAGTGCTCTTGGTATATTGCCTTGGCGTTGCCTTGGCGACCGCTAAGGTTCATACTTATTGCCGCCGCCTCGTGGCGCCCGCCACCGCCACCGGGCTCCTCCTCTCCCCGCCGGCCGCCTCCTCCCGCCGCCCTCCTCTCCCCGTCGGCGCCGCCCGGAGGAAAACGAACTGCGGATCTCGAGCGCCTCCGCGCCTCCGCCTCTCGAGATCGTCGCCGCCGACCCGCGCCTCCCGGACGTCGTGCGCCCGCCGACCCGCGCCTCCCGGTGTCGCCGACTGCCGTCCCCGCGACTTCCATCCCTCGCCAACCCCGCCAACCCGCCGCCGCCCGCCCGCGCCTCCCGGGCGTCGACAACCCCACGCCGCCCGGCCGCGCTGCTGCGCCAGCAAGCAGCGCCCTTCCTCCGCGTCGCCGGCGTCGTCCGTCTGCGGATCGCGCCGTTCTTAATCGTCTGCATTGGATCGATTCTTTGCTGGATCGATTTCGTCGGTGGTGGCGACCTCGCCCGACCGCGACGCCGCCGTGAAAACTGGCCCGGCCGGAACCTCCTCCGTCTGTGCTAACTCCTGAAGCTTCCCAGCGCCCGTCGCGGCGACGCTTCGCCTTCAAGGTGGCGTCGTCTCTCGAGATCTGAGCACTTGTTTGAAGGGCATTGGAGGAAGCGGCCGCCATGCCGTCGAGCTCCGGTTCCGTCCCAGCTCGCGTCCCCGCCTCCGGTTAGATCGGGCCAGCGGCGCCGCCACCCGTCTCCAACCCGCGGTGGTGCCTGCCTCCCGCCTCGTCCACCCAGGCGTCCACGCCTCAAGGCGAAGTGCTCTTTCGCCCGACACCGTCGCTTCGAGGCTGCGCCAATCAAGAAAGTGCGCTTTGCCCCTCCTTTCCTCTGTCATGCCCGGCATGAATTTGTCGGCGACACGGTACCTCGTCACATCGCGGCGTAAGGGGCATTCATGCGCCGGTCGCCCTCCGCTGAATGGCGGTTTCGCACCCTCGGTCGTCTCATCATCCGGCCAGCAGGCCGGCGCCCTTGCCTCGCAACTTCCGCGCGTTTCCTCGTCTTGGGGAGCAGCTGCGTTATCGCCTTGCTGGGAGAATGGACATAAAGCCTCCTCTGCCCGAAACCGCTAGCCCTTCCTCCTCTCGCCTCCCCCTCGCGTTCCACCTCCTTCCCCCCTCAACTTTCGACGGCCGCCCGCTTTATTCTTTGCATTCGCGTCCGCCCGCGATGCTTCCGTCAACGCCCCGCCGCACCTCTAGCGTCTTTGCACCACTGGCGCCATGTGCGGCGAGGCCGACATTGAGGCTGTTGGCGTCGTCGTCTTCCGCCCGGCGGCTGTCCGATCCTACGCTCTGGAGCGATTGTCGCCTCGCCGCCTTCCACGCCAAGCCAAGTCTCCCATAGTCACGAAAAGCTCCTCATCGCCCGGCATTACCATAACCGTTTATGGCTCGTTTCCCTTCCACGAGCAGCGGGGCGAGCCATCCCTTGGCCGTGTCACCGAGGGCACCCTCGTTCTTAGCTTTCGGCCTTGGCGGCCGTGGCTGTCGAAGACCCTCGCCGTCGCTTTCGCGTCGGCTCTGCCTCGAAACGTGCGGCTGTTTGCGTGGAGCGAGCGGCGGCGTGCTCCATCATCGGCTCCACCTCGCGCTCCAAAGGCGTCGAGGCGCTGCCTCTCTCGGTCGTGACACCGCGGCTCACTCAATGTGTGGGCTTGGTGCGAGAACCCGGCGCATCCCAGGTCCACTATCGAGCATCATTGACACCTCGCGGGTCGTCCGTCGCTTCGGCCGTCAAGCTGGCCTCCACATCCAAGGTGCTTATCCACCTCAACACCATCGAGGACCACTCTGCCGGCCTCTCGGCTTTGCCGGATCTCCCTACCTAGGGTGGGACTTGGCGGCGTCGGCGGTGACTGCGTGGCCATCGCCTCCACCGGTGACTTCCCGGCGGCCCGTCTTGACCAATCGATGAGGATAGCGAGAATCCGCACCACCGCCGACATCGCTCGAGATCACAGTCCGGCGTCACGCTCGCGGCACGGAGTGGGGTCCGCAGCGTCTTGACCATGGGCCTCGGCTACTCGGCCTCTTCCCTTCGCGGCCGCGGCGATGGCCAGTCCAGCGTCATTAGTCGTCGTTGCATCCTGTCCCCTCCCCCCGTCTCCAACCGTTCTTGGGAGGACGCGGTTGTCGTGGTTCCCCTCGGCGTCAAACCCCGCTCTCTCCCGCTCACCAACTTTGCCTCCATCTCCATCTTGGGACCCCCCTCGTCGTGGTCCTGGGCTCTCCGAACACTTCCCTCCCTTCCATGAGCTCCTCGCCGACCTCCGTGTCCCCGTCCGTCCGCCTCGGGCCCTCAACACCGGCACTGCGCCCGACAACCCGAGGGTGGGCGCCTTCTTGTTGCTTCCCTTGAGCGCGCCCAACCGCAGCAGTTGCCGCCCAGTCTTGTGATCACCGCGACCATAGCGTCCCTTCGAAACCGCGCCCATTGCAGCCAGCTGCCCCTCGCCGCCGCTTGTCCCACACGCGCAGGCGTGACCGCCACGGACCATGCCGACCTCAATATCGACCTCAACCTCCCACCTGGCTTCCTCCGACCATTGCCTCTGTTGGCGCTCTCATCGGCGCCATGTTCTCCCGTCTCCGCCTCCCTCTGCAGACTCCGCCTACTCGCGCCCGTCGCGCAAAGGCAGCCGTCCGCAAAAGCCCCAACCCGTCGGACTCCGCATTGCCAACGCGATGATGGGAAGCTCCGTCGGAGCCAAACTCGCCGCCTCCTTGTCGCAAGCTTCGGTAGTGGCAGCACGACCGCCCGCTCTTCGCGATCATCGGCTGGCGCGAGGCAGCAGCGGCAACGTTCTCCTCGCGACCTCTTCGCGAAGAACTCCCTCCGCCCGGCAATCGACATCGTGGCGAGTTAGGCTGAGTCCGGCTCCCATCAGCGGCCGTCGTCGCGGGTGCGGGAGCCCATCCTCTGTCGAGCCCTAGGCACGCAAACCAGACACCGTCCGATTAGCCCCTACAGGGTTGTCTCGGCTTCGAGCAGGCGATGAAGAAGTTGGGCAGCGGAGACCCGGCGGCGAGTGGCGGCGAGGCGCCTCAACCCTTGGTGTCGCCTTGTGTTCCAAATGACGAGCATAGCCGCCTTCTCGGTTGGAGCGTTCGCGGCCTAAGCGCGAAGTCCGTCGCTCTGTCCTCCGAGACCTCATCCGGTCTACTCGCGCTAACCGTGTGCCTCCAAAAAGCAGCTGGACTCAGTCCAGCGAACCTCCTGCAGTCTTGCCGGCTCGCCTTCACGACCTCCTATTCCTCCTTAGATGCGGATGGCACGAGAATCGGATCTCGCGCCTGACGATTACTTCTTGCTTGAATCGTCGGCCTCCTCCTCCCATTGCCTCTCGACCACGGTCATCTCTCGCTTCGACCAGGTCAAGTGGCGTCTAACGATCGTTCTGACCCTTGATCTCGCCGGGACAAATTCGACTTCCTCAATGAGCTCATAGAGCGCAGCGCCTACCGACCCGACCTTCCTTGGATGGTCGTTCGGTGACTCAACATGATCGACGCCTTGGGGACAAAAACAACAACCGTGTTAACCATGCTCTCATCTCGGCTTTCAACGGACTCTGGATACCCTTGGCCTCAAGAACCTCCCTCTCGGCGCATGATTCACTTGGTGCAACGAGCGAACCGACTATGAGCCGCATTGACCGCCTCTTACGCTCCGTGGCGGGATTTTCTTCTCCGTCGCATCACCCTCGAGGTCTTCCCTCCTTATGTCGGACCACGCCCCTTACTCCTCTCCAGGACCTCTCCGCCCCTCCACGCGCCGCCATTTGAGAACTCTTGGATCGGCCTTGATGGGTTCAAGAGGTGGTTTCGGCTTGGTCGTGATGTGGCCCCCGCCTCCCCTTACGCTCGCTCCACATCAAGCTCTCCCGTCTTGCGAAAGTCCTCACCTCTTGGGCCCTTGCGAAGGTCGGATATACCTCCTCCATTTGGCTCTTGTGAGGATCCTCTCGACACCTTGAAATCGCCGTGAACCGCCCCCTCTCCAACCTGGCGCTCCTGCTTCAAGGCACGAAGGCCGTCTCTGGGTCTCCACGGCCATTGAGAGGTGCCACATTGAACAACGAGCCCGTATCAATTAACCCGTGCGGTGGCGCTAATACCAAGTTCTTCCACATCGGGGCTAGCGCCGGCGTCGAAAAAACCACATCCGCTCTCTCCACTTTTGGGGTTGCCATCTCCCAGGAGGATAAGGAAGAGGAATCTTGGCGTTCTTCTTCGATCGGCTCGGCGAGCCTCCCGGGACCCTCGCCTTTGCACGGCATAGTCTCGGCATTCAACGGCCACGATCTCGGGACCTCGACCTAGGACCTCGACTGCCTTTCTCAGGATGAGATCCTCAAAGCCATTTCCTCCTCCCGGGAGAAAAAGCCCGAGCCAAGCGGCTTCACGAGTTCCTTCTCTGAGGCGTCTTTGGCGAGACCATCAAGCTTGAGATCATCCGGGCCTTCGATAAACTCTTCAACGCCAATCGCTTGCACCTTGGCCTCCTCAACCTGACCAACATCACCCTCCTCTCATAAGAAGGAAAACTGCGAGGTCTCAAGGACTTTGCCCGTCGGCCTTATCCCGGCTTCGCAAAACCTTCTCCAAACTCCTTGCAAACCGTCGGCCCCCGCTTTGCAGCGCCATCGTCTCCGCCAACCAGCGCCTTCATTAAGGGCGCTACATCGAGACAACCACATTGCGTCGAGCACCCTTAAAATCTTCACGCTAGCAAAGCGCCTTCTATCCTTCTCAAGATTGACTTTGATAAGGCCTTCGACTCGTTAAATTGGGCTTACCTCCTGGAGCTCTGCATTGGCAGCTTTGGCCCTCATTGCCGTGTTGGATTTCCATACCTTTCGGCTCGGCTACTTCAAGGTCCTTCTCAGCGGCCGTCACTTTCGCCGTTCCACCATGGCCATGAGGTCCGCCGAGACCCTCTCCCGATGCTCTTCATCTGGCCATTGACCGCTCCGGCGTCTTATCTCTGGTGGCGGCGGGCATCCTTTGGAACCGGGCCCATCCTTTAGCCGAGGACCTCGCTCTTCGTGATGATCTTGCCATCTTCCTTGACTTGATAGAAAGAAATTGCGAGCTACCATCAAATCTGGATGCTTCGGCAAAATCTCGGGGTTGCACATCAACCTTCAAAAGTGCTCCATCATGCCTCCTTTGTGAGGATATTGACCTTAACCAGCGCTTGATACCTTCCCGTCCGTTCTTCCTTCCTTGCACCTACAGGCCTCCCCTCCTTCCATAAACTCGGCCCAACCACTACCTCCCGCTCGTCCGGAAGATCGCTCGCTTTGCCAGCTGGAAGGGCGTCTCTCTCCAAGGCGGCCGTCTAACCCTTATCAAAAGCCGTCCTTTCAGCGATGCCCACCTACTTCGCTATAACCTTCCGGCTCCTAAATGGGTCATCGCGACATTGACAAGATTTGTCGCTCCTTCCTCTGGAAGGGCCAGGAAGGTTCAGCCTCAGGCCATGCCTTGGTCAAGCGGTCTCACGTCTGTCGCCCCAAAGACTAGGGAGGATTAGGCATTCTCGATCTCGGTCTCTTCAACAGCGCTCTCCGCCTCCGTGGCTTTGGTTTGCCATAGACCCTTCAAGCTCTGGCGGCTCGGACCGCGGTAGTCTTCCATCAAGCTCGCTCTCTTCGCATAGCCACCACGGTCACCGTTGGTAGTGGCAAAAACACTTGCTCTGGCTTGACCGTTGGCATCAGGGTGTGGCCTCGGCCAGCATTGCCCCTGAGCTTTACAAGCAAGCAAGGCACAAGAACCACTCGTCGCCAAACTCCTTCACCTTGCGTTGGTTGCGCCTCTCGGCCCTTTACCTCGGCCTCCATCTTCCACAGTGTCTCCTCTTACGGAGCAAGATCCGCCGAGTCAACCTCACGGGGCTGATGACACCTTTTCTTTGGTGCCACTCGGTGAGCGGATGTTACTCCGCCAAGTCTGCGTACAACCTTGAACGATTGGCAACCTTGGACACCCCGGCTGCTGCGATTTGGAATGCAAAGGCCCGACAATCTGCAAATTCTTCGCTTGGTCACTGAGTCACCGCCCGCATCAACACGGCTAACCTCCTCGCCGAGAAAAGTGGCCTCGCCACCGCTTCTTTATACGCCATGGGCCCTTGAAACCATCGACCACCTCTGCGGGGCTGTAATTTTGCCTCCTCGGTCTGGCGATCGCTGCTACCCACCAACATGGGTGCCTCTAGGGAAGGCTTCATCATTGGTGGCTCTCCGCAAAAGAACTGACGAAGGAGTAGTCAGCAGCTCAGCGGCCTCATCATCCATGTCATCTGGAAAATCTGGAAGGAGAAAGCAGTAGCATCTTCCTGGCAGGGCCTGCACCTGCTCCTCAAGTCGTTAATCTCATCAAGGGGCTGGCCTCTTGGGAGAGCGACCTCCGTCTTTGTATCTTAATTAGTACTCCCCTCCCCCCTATCTTCTCTCTCAAAAATCTTGTACAGTTTTTTCCTCTTTTAATGAAATGGCAGCGCTCCTGCCCGTTAGCTCAAAAAAAAAATATGCTACTATACTATTGTACGTTGGTTTTTGTGTGGCGTAAAAAAGCTAAATGTTCTTTTAACGGCGTACGCATCAAACCTAGATTTGGGGCTGACGAAAAAAATCCCACACAAACGTGCAACAACAACTTACATGACTAAAATGAAACAATTCATCAATCTCGAAAGGTAAACAAAGTCTTGTGATGTACAAACATGCTGGGCCATTATTTATCCAAGTAGAACGGGTACAAATACAACCTACGAAAACCTGTATTCTCACGATAAAGGTAATGGGCAAACTCGGATGATTGGTATGCTGGCGCTCCCAGCTGATTATGCAACATCTTGACGTTTCAGTTTGTGATGACATGATCGATGATTATTTTTGGGTTCTTGGTTTTCTTCAAATCTTCCAATATGAATGTGGTTAATTCATCTGATGCAGAATTTACTCTGAGATGCACCTCTGGGAGACTTCGAAGGTTGTCGGTGCCGGAAATGCCTTCGAATGCCTCAAACCGCATCTCAATCCTTTCGAGTGCTGGCATGGCATTTCTTGAAAAGCTCAGCTTTGGCACAAGAGGTGCAAAGAAGCGAAGCAGCTTAAGATCCTTGAATCCTCCACCTGGAACGAATATCTCCCTGTCAAATGCTGATTTGTTCTTCTCAAGGATGTCTGCTATGCCCTTATCATGCTTCACTGCACTTAGTGAAAAGGTGAGGAAAACAACGAAGGCAGTTCCTTGAGGAGCTTGAAAGTGTCAGTCCGGAGAACTGTCACAGAAAGTGTTAACTTGTTGAGACTATCAAGATTGGAGATCCACTTTGGGGTCTCTCCAACTTGCCAGACAGCTCCAGGGTGATGAGGTATCTTGGAGGTGCGGACATGTCATCCAGTGAATTAATAAAATCAGATCCTCATCGCTAACTGCCAGACTCTGCAGACCGCAGCTGCAGAGATACTCAATAGCAGAGCTCAATTGTTTGAAGGTTTCACCATCCTTTTTATTTTGAGCTTGTAAATGGCGAGCTTCCTTAGCCCAGTCTGCTGATGAAGGCTCGCTACAGCTGTAGTTGAATCCTCGACGATCTCAATCCCTGATAGTACACGAAGTGATTTCATTGTCTCCTTACTTGGCTCCTTACTTTTTTCTTGAGGCAACCTCAGCCCCTTCCTTGGGTTTTTATTCCCACCAAGTATGCTACTGATCCGTTTGAGCTGGCCCATAGTTTTAGGCAGCTCCCCAACGTCTATCTCCCTTATGTCAAGAGTTTCTAAGTACTGAAGTTTCTCAATCTTAGGAGGAATTTTGGCAATCCCTGTTCGTCGGAGGCTCAAGTACTTGAGTACCAGCATTTTGCATATGTCCTTCAGATGTTTCTCTTTCAAACCATTCCAGCCCTCAAGATCCAGAACTTGTATTATTGCACCATTAAATGAATGGAAAGGAAGTATGTTCAGGCTCCCAAACACGGTCAGTGATCGCACTTGAGACAAGTTTATGCCTTTTGTTGAATTTCCATGCTTGGAACCACTGCTTTGCATGGAGAGTCGGCGAACTTTATTGCTAGGTGCTGGCATCAGCCAATGACCACCAACCACAGTAATAAAATTCTCTTAAGCAGTTTTGACACTATGTATTCAAGAACCATGTCATGAACTTGAAAGGTTTTACCTTTCCATTGCTGCTATGCTCCACAGGACATACTATCTTCCTTCTTATGAGCTGATTGAAGTATGTTTCTGCAACTTCCTCTTCGGTCAGTCCTTGCTTCTCACTAACAAAACCTTCAGCTATCCATCGCCGGGTCAAACGCTTCCTACTAATTTTCCAACCCTTTGGAAATATACTCAAAATACAACAAGCATGTCTTGAGATCTGCTGGCAAATCATTGTAGCAACAATCGAGTATCCTTGTGACCTCATTCAGGGTAGAGTAGTCACTTGCTTTGGAAATAATAATTTTGAACTTCAATCCAATCATCATTGGATTTGCTCGGGTTGCAGGCCACAAGACCAGCCATGGTGACTATAGCCAAAGGCAGGCCCCCGCATATTTTCCACATCTCCTGTGCTTTCTGGCAACCTCGGTGGTTTTGGATTCAGAAACACTATCATCAAATAACCTTTTGGACTCATCATTATTGAGAACATCAATTCTATGCAGAAGATCGACATTATGTCTTGGAGAGCATGCGCACCAACAACTTGAAATCTTGAAGTCACAATTATTTTACTGCCCTTTGTATCATCTGGCAAACTAATTCTGATACTCTTCCAAGTTTCTACAGACCATATGTCATCAATCAAGAGGATATACCTGCCAAAAAAAAGAAAGAAAATACGTATGAGGAAAAAAGGTGTGCTCTTATCCAAGTCTATCACTTTGTGGGGCATGTTGCCTTCGGTCAGGTTCCCTCTTCTAGTAAGCTTAAAGTAAAAAATAATTTGATAATTTCACACACTATAAAGTTATCTGCTGTATAATAAAAAATTTTAATTTGAGCTACCATCTTGGTCTTGGAAGCTAGAAATCCAAATTAATCAGAAGAAAATAAAAGAAAAAAAATCTATATCATTTAGTCAGTAAGGACAAGCTATAGCATTGTAATTAATTAAATGAAGGTATTAGAGTTCAACAAATAACTGTATTTATTAACCATGTGTTTTAATGTCTTAGAAAATGCGAGGGGTTTACAAGTAGGCTAGTAGCTATATAATAATTATTCAGCATTACCAGGAACCACCATGTTCATTGGAGGAATAAATTTCTGATATTAATCACAAGACAAAGAAAAAGACAGAACCGCTCATGTGATTTACTTTATGTGCACTTTTAACTATTTATGTTTTTGCTTACGAGTAAAAATTGCACTGTAGCACCATAAAGTTGTAGCTTTTTCTCGCTTAGCCCCTCAAAATTATTTTTTACACCCCCTGAAGTTCGATTCATTTGCAGCGAAACTCCTGCGCCGTCACAAAACCAGTAAGTGCATACGTGGATGTCCACGTTGGGAGAGTGATGTGTACTTCATTATTGCCAGATGTAAACATCCATGTGTGCGAGAGGGTGGCATGGCTACACGTTGTCGCCGCATCAACCTCCGATGCAAATGTGCCACATCACCCTCCCGTGCAAACTAGGATTCAATTTATCATCAATTATCAATAATTGCGATAATCGACCGTGCCGAGTCAATCCGATATGGTAAATTTACGATTCAAACCAAACAAAATTCAAAAAATAAAATTCAAATTCTGGAAAAAAAAATCCACAAAAGATCCTAAAAATGGTAGTATTGTGTTTGAAGCATTTGCCATGAATATTTTTAATAAAAACAAATTATTCATGTGATTGTTTTGCCAAATCCGCTCCTCCAATTATTCGGACAATTTGCCGAACACCTTCAAAACACGCCGCCCCACCCTGCTCACGCTCACACAATGGTTTTCAACTAATATTGCTTGATTATTGTTGCTTATTGCTCTATTATCGAGCACAAAATCGGTTCATATCAACACAAGAATATGAATTTAAAATCTGAATTTTGGTTGGTCTTTAGCAATAATCGCTCGATTATCAGTATCACCAGGACTCAATTTTCCATCCTTAATCAGCAAGGTAAACCATGGTGCAAACCGGACGTCCACATTAACAAATAATGGAGTCTAACTAGCATAGAACTACGCTACAAGCGGCGTCAACTTTATGGGGTGCAAAAGGTAAATTCAACTTCAAGATGTTAACTAAGAAAATTGTACAAGTTTAAGCGCTAAAATGCAATTTATCTGTTTATTATATTTGTGTACAATCCTTTTCTTTAATTCTCATAATGTTTTACTCAATTGATTTTATAGCAGCCTATTGATGGCATTCTAGTTAGCACCATTAATCCTATGCATCCTATGCTCAAATAATCCCCAAAAATATAGAATCATGTAATTAATAGAAGGCAAGTACTAAAAATATATCAGTATATATTACAACTAGTGGACAGCGTCCTACTGTTGCTGAAAAGAAAAATACTACAAATAACATGCATGGATTGTAAACGTGCCACTGATGAAAAATGTTAATATGCTGGAGACCAAGGCAGCGTCCTACTGTGGCAGCGTTTCTCCATGAAAACAGTTTAATAGCTGAATTGATGTGAAAATTGCTGCATTTTAAAAAGGGCTTAAGCCTAGCGAGCCATTTAGCAGGAAATTGCGCTCGTCGGTTGATAAAAAGCTAAGCAGTGATTTACATATACCTCTTTCGGTCAGGCGTTCTTTCAGTGCCCGACAAGTTGATCATGATTCATTGTTTCTACATTGATCTGCTTCACATCAGAGCTGCCATGTTTGTCTTGGCGCCCGTGACCTGGGATCAGTGGCACAACTAGCATGAATTTGCTTTTAATTTTTGCAGCAAGGTTCTTCTCTGAGCTTCCTGTGCTGCTGCATGCCTGGTTGTGATTGGTGTCCTGTGGTTTGACTTGATTCAGAATACTCCTGAGGACTACATCTTCGTCGTAATTCTGAGATACAGTGACTGGCCTCGGTAGTCAAATTCATTCGAATTTTCGGTACAATGCCGTGGCTATAGTGGTCTTTCCCACCACCAAATCCGAATATGGACAGAACAGCTCGGTCCATATCAGATTTGTTTACCCACCCTTCAAGCTTCTCCATGCCATCAGTCTTCATCCCCACTGGCTCCTTCATGCCGATGAGGTGACGGATTGCGAGCTGGTGCTCAGCAATGTCATTTGTCGTGGCACTAGAGTTGTTGTTCTTAAATTTTCTTGGGTTATTCACTCCATATCTGCTGCGTCGTTCAGCAATCTGTTGCGCCGGACCTTGAGGTCTGCAATCTTGGAAGCAATTTCACGGCGAGGCCACCATGTCTGGAGTTCGTAGATTCTTGTGATGATGAAGGAGCATTTGATATCTCTGATGGAATCGTTAGGGAGGCGGTGGGCAAAGTCATCGATGCAGTCCTCCATGTCATAGGCAATATCACGGATCTGCTTCATCCAGTCCTTCATCCGGTTATCTTGGCCGTCGGGGGTGGCGCTGAGGTCGCGGAGGAAGGCCTGCATGCTGGCGAGCTCGTCGTTGATGTACTGGATGTCGCCGCGGACGCCCCTGATGAGAGCATACTCCTGGGCGAGAAGGCCGCCCAGTTTGCCTAGGAGAGATTTCATGGTGGCCTCTGAGGCACCCACCACCAACTCCATCTTCTCTCTGCTCTGAGCTGCAATAACAATATCTCAACCGAAGATCCCTGCTGTAGCCAGTTCAGATCAAGCAAAAACCCAGCTGACAGTTCAAATCACATCCGCTGCCTGTTCTACTTCCTTATGTCGGAAACAAAATCAACAACACAGAAGGGCATGCATCTGAATGAAAAATACCCTGTAAAATCCCCTTTCAAAAAAAAAAAAATCCTGAAAAATTCTTCGGTACTAAATGAAGGAAACAACTCAAGGAAAAAGGTGTTCACCTGGCAAGGGCACTGACGACTGATGCCCGGCCTTGATCTTTTCAACTGCCTTGTCAAGGAACCAAGAAGCTCAATCACAAAATGAAAAAGCGGATCGGCCAGAAGAGGGCATAGCAGAGGAGGGCACCCAGGGGCCGGCCGCTGAAATCGAAGTTGGGAATCATCTCCTGAAAGTACTAGCTGGCAGATCCATTTTCCTAATAATAATAGTAATAAATAAAGCAAAACGTGTTGAGAGTTTGGCCTTCAGAAAATAAAAAGAGATGCGGTAGGATCTGACGTTCGATTGTAAATAAAAACCGGACGTTTTTGAAACACGTGCCGTCGTAAACAAAGCTTAGGTAGTTATTCAAGGATGTTTTAGCGAACAAACAATGTTTCTTGCGAGAAAAAGAGTTTCATAAGAAAACATAATTTTTAAAGAGTAAACATAATGTTTCAAAAAATAAATAAAATATTTTACATATTACGCTGACTTGGAACATAAGCAGTGATTATCGGAAACAAAGCTCAAGTACTACTAAAACATTTTGCTTTCGTGACTATTTAGAAATGTTTCAATCCATACAAGCAATATTTCATAAGCAAACAAAATGTTTCACATTTTTTAAGGTGTTTCACCAAAGCAAACATTATGTTTCATCGAGCAAACCCAATATTTTCGTCATAGCAAAACCAATGTTTCATAAAAGCAAAAAAGTGTTTCATATACTATTTTATAGAGTATCTCACTGAGACAATGTTTTATCGGACAAAACACGTTGTTTTATACATAGTAGGCTAGTGTTTCAAACCAAAATAGCATCATATCTTTCCTATCTAGCTCCTTCAATGGAAGCGCATACATTTCCACCGCGTCATTAGCCCATAGTCTCTGTTTTTCGTTGTCGAGCTCGCTCCGTTGCCACTGGCTTCGCATCTGCCATTGTCGTCGCCCTCTGAGCTCGCCATCATCGAAGCTCCTCCCATGACATGGAGCTCGAGGTCGTGAACAACATGGAGCTCGAGGTTGGCGCAACCACCGGCTTCATGGCCAGGCTCACCCATCACGAATCGTCTCGCCATTGCCGACCACCACGGAAGGACACCACAGATGCATCTTGCCCGCTGCGAGAGGAATAGGAAGAGGATGGAGTGTCTGCGGGGAGGAG
Source organism: Olyra latifolia (assembly GCA_036346145.1). Classification (NCBI taxonomy): domain Eukaryota; kingdom Viridiplantae; phylum Streptophyta; class Magnoliopsida; order Poales; family Poaceae; genus Olyra; species Olyra latifolia. The sequence goes on from CM070533.1 coordinate 35,230,724, forward strand.
GAGGATAGGGACCGAACAACGGGGAGGAAGATGGGGAGGAATAGGAAGAAGAAGGAGTAGCGGCGGCCGGGATGAGAAGGTGGGTGAGGAATGGGCCAGATTTAGCGTCTTGGGGAGAGGAAGAAGCGAGCACATGGAGAAAAGCGAGGGCGCTACCGACCACCGCTCGGAGTGAGCGGATAAGGTGCAACCGTATCCAGCTAAGGCTGCGTTAATAGAGACCATGAAATTTGCGGGGAGGCGGCGTTTGGGTATTGTGTGTGGTCGTATGCCATGATAGTAGTAATTTTGAAATAAAAAAGAATAATAGGTAAAACAAACCAATTATTAAAGTGATAACACCTTGTGTGTCCTTTGGATCGATCTACAATCCCGTTGTGTTATGGCATTTACCAAGAAATTCCTCCTTTGGTAAATATAGTGACTATAGTTTGAATTGATTTGTTGAGAAATATAATGTTTGCATTTAGTGTCAATAAGGTGTTTCCTACTATACTTTTATTTGTTCTCTCCAACCATCTACATTTATTCATTATCACCCATCTGAGAGGATTCTCTCATCTTTTGAAGACAATTATATAGGGACATGCAAATAATTTTATCTCACTCCTTTCTCAAATTCATCATCACCTTAATCCTTGTGCAAAGTCAAAATATATCTTATATTTCCCCAGCAGAGGAGTATTGTGTTTTATATCATTCATGAATTTTGTCTTTTTGTTTATCTGAGTAAATATTTCAAAAATCTCAATAAAGTAATAGTGTCAACAAATATGTAGTACATTCAATATACATTTTTTATTTTTGGTATTTTTATGAATAAAAGTGTTATAAAAATATAAACTTTCGATCAGTATTTTTAATATAAAATATTAATGTTGTAGGCCGAGATAGATACCCCTTTGGACTTTGGAGGCGAGGCATTGCCCGTCTTTTCTGCACCTCGCCCGTTTCCCTGCTTTCGGGCCGTGAGGAAGCACGAGGAAGGGCCGGAGGTGAATGTGAGGTGGAGCATCGCCAACCCGTGAAGCTAGGGAGGAAGCGAAGGCGTGGCGAACATCTGTGAAGCCAATGAACAAAGGGAAATGGGTCGGCGCAAGCAAGCAGGGAACATCTTGTGAACATAGCGGGATCTAAGCGGTGAGCCTTGGCGAGCGAAGGATGAGCGAGGCGGCATGGGGGACGGCAGGGGTGGGCGTCCCCCTACTACAAGACTAAGCGGAGCAGGTAGTGTCGCCGGACTGCCACCCCTTGAGGCACTCGATTAGGCCAGTGGGATGGCCGGTTTGTAACCGCCATGAATGTGTAATCCCAGCGTAACCCTATGTAGGAGGCGAATAGGAGGGCAAAAGCGATAAAAGGTATAGTTAAAGCCCATGAAATGACCATCGGACCCTTGGTTGAGGCGGTGGGGAATAAGACATGTAAAGTGCGGAGAAATGACCCTTGAGGCCCGGTCGAGTCGGTCGGAGAAAAGACCGCCATTGCATAGCTCTGTATGATCCTCTCCTATAAAAAAAAAAGTAGGGGCGGTATCAATAACAGACTAACTCTTTCCTCGAGGCGTTGTGTTCTTTCCATCCACGAGTGTAAGGCGGCGGGAGCGAGAGTCCCGTGATCTGTCCTAGGTGCCAGTTGCTCTGTGAGAGATCTCTGCATTGAGGGCAGCCTGTTTTCTATTCGTAGGATCATCCCACAATAGTGGCGCCGTCCGTGGGGATCGACTACTTGAAAGCCGTCGCTTCGAGTGACTTGCGAAGAATCTCCTCGATCATGCCGCGAAGAGGAGGACCACGGCTGTGTCTTAGGGGGCTACCACGGGAGGCTGCGGTGGAGGATTAGGGAGGTCAGCGAGGAGCAGGCAGTCACTTGCAAGTCTTGGGGCGGGGAGGCCCAAGCCCCATGCAGAGGAGGATCCCGGTGCGCCCGCCGCCGCCCGTCGCGGCGACATGAAATCTTGCCCAGATGTCGGATCTGCGGTAGGCGGTCGGCAGCCACACCAAGGGAGGATGTAGTGGGCGTCGAATCACCCGGCCGTGGGCGGTGGTCATGAGGCGGAGTTGCCCCAAAAGGCAAGAGGGGCGAGGCGCTCGACCCCAATATCTGGCGTTGATGGAGGCAAAAAAGCGATGGCGGAGGTCCGGCGTTTGCGAGGCGGGTGAACCAAGGCTTCACCGTGTCCCAAGATGAAGCCCAGTTAGGAGGTCTTGTCTCCGGCTGCGTGAGGCAACAGGAATGATGATGACCCCAACCGCTCTATGCCGGCTCAGCGAAAGATGGTCCACTCAGGAAACTTCAAGCTCCCGCTATCAAGCCGTACAAGCGACAAAGCGGACAGGGAGTTCCTCCATGTCTATGACCTTTGTCGTAGGCGGCGGGGAGATGATAACATCAAGGTCAAGGGGCTACGCTGGCGCTCGAGGGCATAGCCTCTCGTGGTACTCCTCCTCGAGCAGACTCCATCAGTGGCCTCAACTCGCGCCAAAATGGAGAGTAACTTCGGGGAACCGATGGGATGAAGGAGGAGCGACACTGTTAAGCTATAAAGCGGTGAAGGGAATCATAAAAGCTATTTCTAAGCGCTTCTCCAAGATCAAGTGCCAAATCAAGAGGTCGTGACACTACCATCATCAATCTTGTGTATTGCGCGGGCTACAAAGGGGCGGTGGCAAAGAGGTGGCCCAAAGAGGTCCACACCGTGGGAGCTATTGCCAAGATGAAAGAATATGCTTGGGTGGAGGAGGATAATTGGCGGAGGAGGATAAGCCATGGTATGAACCATTGAGCGATCCCTACGCAAGAAGGAAGCGGGAGAAAGAACCGCATCGGGATAAAGGGAAAGACTTGTGGCTAAGAGTGCGAGGACAAAGACAAAGGAAAAGGATCCACTATATTGATGGCGGACCGATCGGCGGCGACAAGGGGTGGCGGCGGGGAAGCGGCGAAGGTGGAGCCGCCTCGGGCACGACAAGCGTGAAGGTGATCGGCCCGCGCCCAGGCGGAAAAAGCGGCCGGAGAAGATACCATTGCGAATACCACGGCGAGAATGGCATGCGATTCGATTCATTGTAAAGTGATCGAAGGATATCGGCGGTTTGAGGCCAAGAAGAAGAAAGCGAAGCACTCATTGCCGCCGCCACCACCCCCACCACCTCCGGAACATCAACGGCCCCGCTCGCGGGCGATAAACCACATGCATCGAGTCATCACACTATCGCGGAGGATCCTCCTGCATATATCATCAAAAAGCGGCGCAAAGGCATACGCAAGGCAAATCAATCATGTCGAGTCAATCCGCCGTTCACCCCGGCAAGAGCATAAGCCTATTATATTCGTAGATGAAGGCGGCGCAAGAGTGCACTTCCCTCATCAGGATTCCTTGGTAATCACTGCCATGATTGCCGGCTGTGAGGTGCACAGGATACAGAGGATACTAATTGATGGAGGGAGTGCGGCAGACATAATTTCTGCTGAGGCCTTCAGGCAGATGATGATTCCCTATGACCGTCTAAGGAGGTCGAAAGTGCATTGGTGGGCCGGAGGAAAACCATCGGCACCATTGGCGGATAAATTAGAGGTGACCTTCACGGCACAACATTCGGGGCCACTCGCCATATTCGTTCGATGTCGTCAATATGCCCTTTCAGTACAACTCCATATTGGGGCAAGGGTCGTTGACGCGTTGGGGCTATCATACACCACGGCTTCCTCTGCATGAAGATGCCTTCGCCGGCGGCACCATTACGATTCGGGGATCAGCGCTTCGCCGAAAGAGATTTGGAAGGATCCTCGGGTCAAGCACGTCTCTGCGATGGAGAAGACCCTCTCCCGAACAACATGACAAATGGCTCCCAAAGCTAGGCCCTCGAGGAGAAAGCAAGCGGTGGCGATACAACCAAATAGTGGCAGAATGGTCACTCGAGTCTTGCCCTAACCCGGAAGAAGAAGCGGGGCATGTTACAGATCCTCGAGAATCTGAAGGTGTGTTAGCGTGGGGTCGGGAGATATCCGAGAGTGCAATGAAGGGCGATCAAACATCGCTAGCCATCAAGCGGACATGAGGCCCAAGCAAAAGCTCGGGAAGCTTCGCGGTGGAAAGGCAAAAGGCGGACAAGGCGGAGGTGGCCAAAATTGCTCGGTGGGATCATCTGTGAAGCCATCGGTGAATGGGCGATAGCGTGGTCCTCGTCAAAAAGTCCAGCGGGGCATGGAGAATGTGCATTGATTTCACTGACCTTAACAAAGCGTGCCCAAAAGACGATTTCCCCCTACCTCGCATCGACCAGCTCGTCGACTCTACCTCCGGGTCAGAAATGATGAGCTTTCTCGACGCGTACTCGGCATACCATCAAGTATACATGCGCAAAGAGGACGAAGACAAAACGGCATTCATCACACCCTTCGGCACATACTGTTTTGTGCGGATGCTGTTCGGCCTCAAAAACACCGGCACCACCTTCGCGAGGCTAATCGCCAAAATCTTCACCAAACAGCTCGGGCGAAACATAGAAGCTTATGTGGACGACATTGTCGTCAAAAGCGGAAAGAAAGAAGACCATGTCGCCGACCTACGTGAAACCTTCAATAGCCTGTTGGCGGAGAAGGTGAAGCTTAACCCCGAAAAATATGTTTTTGGTGTAAAAGCAGGAAAACTACTGGGGTTCCTCGTTTCCGAGTGAGGCATCGAAGCAAACCCCAAAAGATCGAGCAATCGAAATGGCCCCGCCAAAAGCGTCAAGAAGTCCAAAATTTGGCGAGGCGGCTCATGACATAGCGAGTTCTTGCCAAAGTCTGCAGAGCGGAGCATCCCATTTTTCAAGGCACTGAGGGCAAGTGAAGCCTTCTCTTGGATGAATGAATGCCAAGCCGCATTCGAGGGCCTAAGCGAGCCTCATGAAATTACTGCGCTACAAAGCCGAAGCAAAGGCGAGGCTGCTCCTTTACTGGCAGCGGGTCCCTCATGATCGGTATTGTCTCGTATGGGAAAAAGCTACAAAAGCGATGGCGGTGTGCCGTTTACGAAGCCTTGCAGGGGGCAAAGCTGCGCTACACCGAGATGGAGAAGCTAGCCTACGCATTGTTGATGGCATCAAGGAAGCTCCGACACTACTTTCAAGCAAACTGAATCAAAGTGCCCATGGCGTATCCGCTAAGCTCCATGTTGTCCAACAAAGAAAGCTCGGAGCGAGTCAGCAAGTGGGCGGTCGAGCTCGCTCCCTTCGAATTATCCATCGTACTGCACACGGCGATCAAGAGCCAGGTTCTAGCAGACTTTGTCGTGGAATGGACATCGTCGGCGCCCGAGGACAAGTACGATGCGGAGGTATGGCTCGTCAACTCCGATGGGTCATAGGGTGTGAATGGCGCGGGGATAGCAGCCATTGTCACGGCCCCCAGTGGGGAAAAGGTGGAATTCGCGGTGAAGCTAGAGTTCCCTTCGACGAACAACATGGCTGAATACGAAGCACTTCTCCTGGGGCTCCGCAAAGCCAAGGCCATGGACGCCAGGCGCGCTATCTTGCGGACTGACTCAAAGCTCATTGAAGGACGCGTCTCCAAGGAGTATCAAGTGAAGGACGAACAACTCCAGAAGTATGTTGAAATGATCAGGGCGATGGAAAAAAGTACACCATAATCGAAGGGCTCTTGTTCCGCGGCGGACTCTGCACCCCGTGACTTTGCTGCATATCTCAGGAAGAAGGAATTGAAGCCCTGAGTGAGGCACACGCGCCTGCGGAGCACACCAAGCCCCAAGGAACCTCGCAGGCAAAGTGTTCAGGATGGGCCTCTCGGCCATCGACGCCGAGATTGAACAATTAGTCAAACATTGTCATGCGAAGCGAAGAGGCCCGCCAGTGGCGCATCCGTACCCTGATGCGGCCCCGCCAAGTGTGGAATCGACATCGTTGGACCGCTCGCCAAAGCTAGGGAAGCCTGCAATTCGTAATCATCGCAATTGACTACTTCTTCCGCTGGATCGAAGCAGAACCGATAGCGAAAATAACAGCGGAGGCCGCAACCAAATTCTTTTGGAAGCGATCATCTGCGATGCAGGGTCCCTATGAAATAAATCACGGATAACGGGTCCTAGTTGAATCAAGAGGTTCGGGAATACTTGAGGTATCGGAGCGAAGATCGCCGCGTCGGTCGGTACCCACGAACAAGCAGCGATTGAAAGGGCTAATGGATTGCTGTTGGACGACATCAAGAAAAGGCTTCATAACTCAGCAAAGGGCGTGTGGCCCGATGAACTCCCTAAAGTTCTCTGGGCAGCTCGCACTTCCACATTGTGTCCAACCGGCTTCTCCCCGTTCAGGCTGATCTTCGGAGAAGAGGCCGTTTCACTATGAATTCAAGCCAAATCCTTCGCATTATTAAAGGCCGATGCAAGAAGAGGCGGACGTCACTACGATCGGCGGAGGAAGGAAGACTACAAGCCTTGGTCACCATGAAAGCCTCGCAAAGGCTTCAGCGAAGCCGACAAAAAGGTTAAGCGAGACTTAGCAGGAGACATGGTATTCAAGCGAGCAACTTCTAGCGTTCGCCAAACTTGAGTCCATTTGGGAGGGACCATACATCATCAAAGAGTCCACGGTGAAGGGTGCCTCTGGGCTTGCCACTTTGGATGGCAAGGAAGTCCGAGAACACGGAACACTACAGCGTTCAAGAGGTTTTACCCATAGTGTCTCAAAAAAGTGTACAAATGTTCATCAATGAAAAAATTACAACGGGGCGCTTGGCGCCCTACCGTGGTTTTGTCCCCTTGGGGTTTCCACGTAAAACTTGGTGTCTCCATGCATGCGGTGCGGCGTGTTCACATAACCCGAGTGCTTGGTGGGGCTAACGTCCCCCCGCTCCTCCATCTCGGCAGGCTCGTGGTTAGCTAAGGCCTAACGCGCCACCTTCGCTCCGAGTGCTTGGTCGGGCTAATGTCCCACTCACTCCTCCGCCTCGACGGACTCACGGTTAGCTAAGGCCTAACGCGCCACCTTCGCTCCGAGTGCTTGGTCGGGCTAACGTCCCACCCACTCCTCCTCCTCGACGGACTCGCGGTTAGCTAAGACCTAACACGCCACCTTCGCTCCGAGTGCTTGGTCAAGCTAACGTCCCACCCACTCCTTCGCCTCGACGGACTCGCGGTTAGCTAAGGCCTAACGCGTCACCTTCGCTCCGAGTGCTTGGTCGGGCTAACGTCCCACCCACTCCTCCGCCTCGACGGGCACGCCGTTAGCTAAGGCCTAACGCGCCACCTTCGCTCCAAGTGCTTGGTCGGGCTAACGACCCACCCACTCCTCCGCCTCGATGGGGTTGCGGTTAGCTAAGGCCTAACGCGCCACTTTCGCTCCGAGTGTTTGGTTGGGCTAATGTTCCACCCACTCTTTCGCCTTGACGGGTTCGTGGTTAGCTAAGGCCTAACGTGCCACCCTCGCTCCGAGTGCTTGGTCTGGCTAACGTCCCACCCACTCCTCCGCCTCGATGGGCTCGCGGTTAGCTAAGGCCTAACGCGCCCCCTCGCTTCGAGTGCTTGGTTGGGATAATGTCCCACCCATCCTCCACTCCGAGAGACTCGCCGTTGGCTAAGGCACAACGCGCTAGCTTCGAACATGCGACAGTCGCTCCAACTCAACAGTACATGCAAAGGCAATTTTTCTTCAACACTTAGTACTGAGACAAAGGTGATAACATTCACTTCACCAGGAGCATTGAACAGTAGATACATTCATTAAAAAAAGGGAGCTTCGTCATAGCTCTAGAAATTTGCCGATGACATTATCAAACTCGATTCGTTCAAGATCGGTGAAGCTTTTTCCGCCGGTGCTCGTGAGCGGGCGCCAAGGCGGACCGGCTTCGCGCCCGACGCGTCGTTGCTCTGGCAAGCTAGCGAGGAGAGGCGGCGGCACCGGAAGGTCGATGCCATTGTCTTCCTCGTCAGAAATGATGATCGGGTGCAAGGCGTCGGCCCCTGGAAGAACAGCGTCGATGGGTTGGGCCGCACCGCCTGCGCCAGCCTCGCCGCCGACATGACCTCTCTCCTCCCTCACTTCGGCGGAAAGCCTCGCGTCGAGAGCTCCAACCAGCGCCGGGCCGTCGCTGAGATCGGGAAGGGAGACGATGGAAGAGAGGGATGAGAAACCAGAGAGAAAGGAAGACATGTCGACGCACTTGGAACAATGTAGAGCCACGTAATGGGAAGAAGTAACATCGCCGGAGACGCCGGCGAGTATATATAAGGTGAGAAGAGCTACCCGGGCCGAGCGGTCAAGCCTCGGAACGAACAGGCGCGTCGGCGTAAAGAACCTTGGAGGCGGGAGAATCCGGTGAGGAAGGGCGGTAGCGGGAACCTAAAAGTCGCAACATGTGCAGCATAATCGTAAATCAAAGACCGAATTGAGCGTCGGCGCCGCAGGGCTCGGTATTGACGAAAAGCCGAAGGCAAAAAGTCGGCCTGCGGAATTCAAGCGAAGCAACTAAAAAGGGAAGCGTGAGAGGCGGAACAAATGGCGCGAGACTTTATATGTCTTTTAAATAAATCCGATTACAGGCCAGAAGTTTACACTAAAAAGGATGGAGAGAAGAAGAAACGAAGTAGGCTACGAAGGGGCTGCTTCTCCTTGCCCTTCTCTTTGCCAGTCGACCCTGCCTTAGCCACGGCCTTCGAGGTACCCATCGGTGGCCAGGGCCGCGCCTGAACTCCCTTGTTGCCTCGCCATCTTGACTCAAAAGTCGAGAGATGAAGCGGGAGGCCAAGCAGTCATGAGAGGAGAGGTCTCCCGGCCGACGCGCAATGTCGGAGAACCGGGAGGGCAGCCAGCGGAGGTAGCAGCAAGTGCTCTGGACATCTGAGCAACCCTTAAGCCGAGGTGGGCGTCTTCAAGGACCCCAATCGGTATGATGGGCTGCGAAGGCCATGTGAGCTCCCTAGCAACCCGGCGGAGTTCTGGAGGAACCTGATGGCTTCTACGCTGGGTATGGCGGTGCGGCTCGAGGCATCGATGCCAAGTCGAGGGAGCTGCTGAAGGAAAGCGTCGGTCGTCCCTTGGATGCCGGAGGTAAGGGTTTCCAAGAGTTTCTGAGCAGCCTCGTAACGCTCCTCCGCTCGTCGGGCGCTAATAAGATTCATCTAAGCTTCGCCCTTCGCCACGGCGAGCTGGCGGGGGTGCTCCTCCGCGGCTTTTGTGAGCATCTCCTTGGCGAGCTCGGCCACCCTCAGGAGGTCCTTCAGCTCATCGATCTGGCCGTCCTTCTTCAGCTCGTTCCGCTCCGCCACGGCGTGGGCCTGCTCTGCGGTAGCGAGGCTGGTCTTCATTGAGGAAATGAGGTCTTCTAGCTCGACATTCTGGGCAGCCAAGCCCCGACTTTGGCTTAGCTCCTCTTGGACCTACGCCAAGGTCTCGAGCGGAGGTTCACAAGGCCCCTTCGAGCGAGCCTTCTCCGCCTCTAGTTCCTCTGCGCTTCTAGGCCTTGGCAGTGTCGCGCCGGACCAGCAGCCACCTCCGCGACTACAAAGGCCCTTGTAGCAGAAAGCAGTGCGTGTAAAGCAGAAAAGGGAACAAGGCCCCACGAGAAGGCACGCAGGAGAGGCTGCAGATATGAGCACCTTCATGAAGAGATCCGTGGAGGCGTCGCATAGTGCGAAGTCGTCGAGACCCCCGAAAAGGCGCCTGGACTCCGGCTCGGAGTGGAAGACCCTGCACATTTTCTTCAAGGTTGAGGCGGTCGTGGCCCGACTGTGGAAGTCCAAGGACGATAGCCCCAAAGTATCGAACCTAGGGGCAGACTTTTGATACCTCTGGACTCCACGGGGCCCGGAGGCGGTGAAGGGCAGGCGTCATTGCCGAGGCGGAGAAGCGGAAGAGCCCCAGCAGCGCCCAGCGGTCGGCGGCCAAAGGAAAAACCCCTCTCCGCGTCGAGCGAGCTCCGGTCCACGGAGGGGCGTCGCCGATGGCGAGGGCGGAGGTCTTAGTGCCGCTAGCTCCGGTGAAAGGTGGTGGCCCGGCGGCTGCCCTCTGGCGATGGTTAATTTGGTGTCATTGTGTCCGTCACCTCCGCGTCACCTTTCCCTGTGTGTACCTCCAGATCATGCCTAGAAAGGTCGACGCCACCTAGGGAGCTCATAGGAAAGGTTTGAGTCGAGACCTTGGCGCCAGGGGTGTCGAGGGCAGACGGCGCCACGTGAGGACCCGCCTCCTCGGCTATAGGTTGCTGTTCGCCGAGAGGCGCGTGCCCCTCTGCGAAAGCTGCGCTCCGCCGGAGAGGTCGCGCGCCACCTCGGGATGAAATTGCTTGCCTCTGTGTCATCGTCAAGGTCCACAAGTTCCACGCCCGGGATCTTCAAAAAGGAAAGCACGGGGGAACGCGCTCCGGACGGGCCAGCGCCGTGGGAAGGGCCGCTAGCGTGCGACGGAGCAGACAACATCGCGGCAGCGGAGGCGGAGGAGTCCCGTCCCTCTTCCTCCTCCTCCTCGTCTGTGTTGAAGTTATCGTCGTCCTCGCTCGCGTCGCCGCTCTCATCCGAGGGCACGGCTGCTGCTGTGGTGGCGGAGGTTACCTGGCTCACTTCTTGGGGCGAGGAGTCCCTAAGCGCCCAATCTTGAGGACCACGCGAGCCCCATTCGGCAATATCTGGCGCGTTGCGTCGCTGCCGCCGCCGCTTCCATGGCGACCTCGTACTCCTTGAGCGGCGAGGCCAAAAGCCCAGCGCCCGTTTCTCCGCCGCACTGCACCCAAGGTTACGGGTCCCAGGCGGCCGGAAGACGGACAGCGTCCCGTTCTCAAACCACTCCAAGGTGACAAGGGATTCCTCGCGAGGGCTCGGCGGCGGCGAACTCCTCCGCCAGGTCGCGCATGGTACTTTGGTGGCAGAGGGCCTTCAGATACGTGAGGAGCTCCACCTCCTCGGCCGTCGCTACCAGATTGGACGACTGGATGGCCCGGACGGGGTCCATGGAGGTGCGAAGCAGGGAATCTGGGCCGTCGAGCGTCTGATAATACCAACGTTGCATCCAGCCGGCCTCCCATTTTCCCTTGGCAGCAGCAACGGGATCTCCTTTACTAGCGGCCACTTTGTCTAGAAGTTTAGAGAACCAAAGCAGGACCGCTGGCCCCCGTCACCGGTCTTTTCTTTGCCGGTGCCGAAGGCATCCCCGATAGCGAAAACAAGCGCCCGATCGGCGCGTCTTTGGCGGCCACGAAAAACCCGATCAAATCTCGCCATGCGAACGATGGCATTGGGCGTTAGGCTGCAGCTCATACTGAAGCTGCAGCACATCCACCACGATGGCGCGGGAGAATCGAACCCCACCTCCGAAGCGGCGAACACCACTACCTCGTCTGCTCGTGGGCGAGGTGTCTCCTCTCGACCCAGAGCCCGCATGGTAGAGCGGCACACGCCGAACTCGACCGCCCAGAACATCGAGTCGTCGAACCAGGACAGCGCCCAAGGCGGAGGCAATGGCGGCGTCCTCCTCGCTCAGGACCGGCTTCACCTGGGGAGTGCGGCGGGGAGCCATAAGGGAGAGAGGGATGGTGAACAAGATGATGGCGCAACGGGAGAAGAGGGGGCGAGCAACAGGAGTAAGAGGCAAAGGCAGGGCAAAGGCTGTGAAACAAGGGAATGGAAGAGGGTAAAACCCCTTCATGAATCCGCAATTATAAGGAGGCGCTACTCGTGACCTTGGATCTTGACACATGGCGCCAATCCCTTGAAAGGTGGAAGACATGCATAGCGTGGGCGGTGGGCGACCATGTGACATAGAACTCTAAATGTCATAATGGGTAGCGCAACCGGTGAAAAGACAAGGCGGTGTGGCAGGGATGGACCAATGGCGCGTGCTGTGGCGAGAGGCGGCCCTAGAGCCTTGGGAAGCGTGTCGGTCTTGTTGTCGGGAGCCGAACACTCTGAAGGCCTCGCTCACTTGCGCCCAAGGGGCACAAGGACTCGAGCCTCCTTGTGGCATGGCCAAAGGCATGATGAAACAAGCCCCTAGCCATGAGGGCTCTGTTGTAACCCGAGATAGGTACCCTTTGGACTTTGGAGGCGGCGGCATGGCCCCATCTTTTCTACACCTCGCTTTATTTCCACCTTTCTAGGCCGTGAGGAAGCACGAGGAAGGGCGCGGAGGTGAATGTGAGGGAGCGAGCATCGCCAACCTCGGTGAAGCTAGAGGCGGAGCGGCGAGGCGTGGTGGCCTTGAACATCTGTGAAGCCAGTGAACAAGGGGAGTAGGTTGGCGCAAGCTAAAGCGGGAACATCTTGTGAACCTGGCGGGATCTAGGGGCTGAAGCCTGACAGAGCGAAGGATGGCCGGGCGGCATGGGGGCGGCAGGCGGGCGTCCCGCCTACTACGGGACTAAGCGAGGCGAGCCGTGTCGCGGACTGCCACCCGCTAGGGCACTCGATTAGGCGCCAGGCTGGGATGAGCCGGTTTGTAACCGCCATGAATGTGTAATCCTCGTAATCCTATGTAAGGAGCTGAATAGGAGGCAAAATAGTAAAGGGTATAGTTAAAACCCATGAAATGACCATCGGACCCTTGGTTGAGGCGGGTAGGAGTAAGACATGTAAAGTGTGAGAGAAATGACCCATGAGGCCCAGTCGGGGCGGTCGGAGAAGAGACCGCCATTGCATGGCTCTGTATGATCCCTCTCCTATAAAAAGGGGAGGACGATATCAATAACTGACAGACTCTTTCCTCTCAGGCGTTGTGTTCTTTCCATCCACGAGTGCAACCGTGAGTCACGAGAGTCCCATTGATCTGTCCCGGTGCAGTTGCTCTGTGGCGATCTCTGCATCGAGGCAGCCTGTTCTGTTCGTGGGATTGTCCCACAACAATTAATAATAGAAATACCAAATATATAGATTGAAAGTATTATATATTTGGTAATACTATGAATTTTTTGTAATTCTCTAAAATATTTAGCTTAAACAAAAAAGAAAATTTTTCTTTGGTGGCATAGAAAGAGATAACTCGCAAATGCGACAGCACGCAAGAGTAAGGTGCTTTAGTAATGGCAGAGATCAGATAGGATTCGAGAGTTCTGCAATGACAGAAAAAAATTGACCCTTTATTATACCTCCGTTGAGAACCATGAGTAGTGAGATGCCAACATATCTAGTACAAATAGGTATTTCAGTGCTAAGATTTTAACTTCAATTACAGGCTCTCGAATTGAGTTCCAACCGCTACGACCAATAAGGATGAAAACGTCCATCCCACTTAATAAACACTCTAGGCAGACTGCAAAAGAAATCACCTAATTGTAAACTCCTCTTCCTCATGTCCTTTTTGGATTTCTTCTCTGCTCCTCAATCTTGATTCTCTGTGTGTGCGAGCGCAACCTGCGAGTGAACTTTAAATAGGGAATTTTTTATGCCATTGCATAGTACGATTCCTCCTTACTTGCCATCACTTAGTAATCTCTCCTCTACTTGCCATCATAATTGTAATTATTACCCAATGTGTCATTGTTGAAAACAAAAATCCTAAAAATCATTTTGTTATCAAATCTGTAATACTTTCAGTCTTTTTGTGATTCTGGGTTTTATGTAAATTCAACTTAGCGACTTATTCATTTAGCTCAACCACTCTGAACATCTATAAATCATGGGTTTTAAGCTCTCCGAATCACAAAAATTTTGACGTTTGAGATACATGCACATCAAAGTTTTGAATCTTTATCTATAAAATTATTTTAAACTAATTAGATTGAGCATTTGAAAGTCATACACATATATTTGTCTCGAAAAGCTCTTTCATAATATCATAATTTTAGTGGATTTATAAATAAGTTACAATAGTAAATAGTGATCAAAATTGTATTTTGAAAACTATGTAGATGTCCAAAACATCATGTTATTGTGATACGGTTATGTGGTAGGTTAGTTGGGGTGGTTTTAGGGCTAAGGTTAGATGAATTTATAGGACGGCGTCATGGGGGTAATATTGATGAACTTGGAGGGCGAAGCCTTAGTTCTAGGCAGTGGAAGGACGCGGGCACGAGTAATTTTGATGTGTCGACCAAATGGTCCTAGAGGCATGGGGCACATTCAGAAAACCAGGAAAAATTAATACTTTTTTTTACAAAATCACATGGGGAAGGAATGGACGATCGGACCTGCATGGGTAGCACGAATTGCAGTAGTAGGATATTTAAAGGGATAATACCTTGTGTTCCATTGCGCTTGAGCCTAATCCTATTTGTCCCATCAGCTAGTGGCTTATCCATGTATGTCATTGCAAATTGCTCGATTATTACCCTATATATCATTAGCAAAAACTTATCTTTTTTGTTTAAGCCCTGTGAACATTTCAAAAATCCTCCAAAAATATAGAGCAAAGGAGGTGCATACAAGATTACTTCTTGTTTGTAAGTAATGCGATTAAGGAGCTACAAGTAATGCGATTTAACTTCTTGTTTGCATTTTAGAGATTGTGCTGATGTCCAAAACTTCAGTTAATTATAACAGGAGGGAGTATTTTCTCTTCTACTTTTCCTAAAATCATCACCATATTAATCCTTGCGTACAATCAAAATATGCCTTAGGGCACTCCCAATGGAGTATCTAAGGTAATGCCTAATGTTGTAGGGGTGATACACCTACCCCTGCGACACGATGATCAAAGCTGATTCAGATCATCGCCAAGAAGCCTAGGCGAAGCAGATCTGGAGCTTCGCAAGGCCTTCGCCAAGAGACCCAGGCGAAGCAGGTTCGGAGCTTCGCAAGGCCTTCACTAAGAGGCCAAGGCAAAGCACGGAGCTGAACCAGATGGATCAACATGGCAGTCAAGCTAATCTAGGGGACCAACAGTACAATGTGGCCTACTCCAGTGTCAGGATAGACATGATTGGATGTCTCCTCGAGGAGACAGGCTATAACCATCCGCAGCCTAGAGACTAAAATCTCATGTATGACCCTGCTTTAGTAGGTGGGCGGAGGTAACCTGGTCATTTCGTAGAAAGACCCTTGCACCCATCTTTGTTGTAGATCGGTAAGGGCATTTGTGTCCTTAGGGGTGTCTTGTCAAATTTGTAGTGTTACTTCCTCTGTTTAGGTTGCCTCATCATTAGGCCTCGTATTTGCTTTGCTGGGCATGATGCTCAAAGAGGGGCATCTCCGAGTTGTTGTGTCAGGAGGATTCGATGACATCTATAATTATTAATGTTGTGCCATATCAGACTTTTGCTTAGTTGTACAGCTAAGTAAGGAGGGGAGAGGAGAGGAGGTGGTGGTATCTTTCATGAGATACCACCTCATGTAAAGAACCAATGCATCTAGATACCACTCACAACTTCAATGAGGGCATGTCAGTAGTATAGGCAATTGCTATTTATAACGAGGTTAACATGTCATTTATAGATAGTGTTATAGACAACCATACAACGGTATATTCAGCTCATTTATGAGTAGATAGCTTCTTCCCACACACAACCTATCTTGGTTCTGTACTAGAGTCGACTCTAGATTAAAAGATGGCTCAACTCTCTATTTATCCTCTCTCTCATCCACATTATTTTTTATCCTACATGGTAAGGTTTAGAGACAACTAACATGGACTATTATACATGCTCTGAGATGATGGACACATGAACCAACACAAACCATCCATAAAAACCATTAAATTTTGTGTTGGTATTCATGAGAGAGGGGTGAGGTTGGAAACTATCCACTAGAGAAACCTATGGGTAGGGCAATCATTAATGAACATCTCAAATTTCTCTCTTCACACCGTACACACAAGTTATGAAAACGGATCAAATCGAATACAGTTATGATATTTTTCGAAACATAAAAATCCAGCGAACTGTAAATCTAAACCAAATAGTCTTTTCTACATACTCGTTAAATGCATATTAGTTACATGAAAAAAGCCTTTTCTGCATGTATCACATGTATATAATGTCACGCTTTACACTTTTTCAGCACGTGTATGGTGTAATTTCGGAGTGGATCCAACCCACATAAGAGCATATACAATGGCACGATGTGAGCCGTTTATAAGCCATGTCACATAGGATATATGGTGATGTGGACAAGAGATGACGTATAGAGAACTCGGTCATCCATATATACAAGGCATGTTAGGCTAATGCAGGTGTTAGAGAGAAGCTTAGGAGAAAACCAGTTTATTTTTACCAGTATGATAGTGCTTAGAGGAAAGAGATCAATGCTTAAGTTTACTTCCGGCGCTTACCGGTGCTTGCGCCAGTTATTTCAATCGTTGCTTTCACCGATGCTTAAGCATTGCGGCTGGTACCATGGGCGATAGGGGTAGAGTTCGGCGTCGAGCAGTTTGTGTGGTGGTGCTCCAGCTTCATGCGCCAGCATTGGTAGGTCACGCACAAGGGCCGCGCCGCCAGCTTGCCCTGTCCAGCCGCGGCTAGATCTGCTCGGCCTTGTTGCTTTGTCCCACTCCCCACTCCCCGGTCGTCACCGTCGGAGCATCCCTCCTAGCAGCTAGCACCCATCGGCACAGGCACTGGCGCCAGGCGGGAACAAGCGGCCGCCGCTAGTGTTCATGCTGTTGCTGGGCGAGTGCCTTCTGCGCAGGTTTGTACGCATTCACGAGAGTCACTCGTTGAATTGCCGCAGTGCGTGGTGTTAACAATATTGTTCTGCTACTTGATGTTGTTCTATGAATATAGGCTAAATTCTTTTATAAACTCATTTTTCTTTTCCAGCTCTATAATCTATCAAATGATATTGGTCAAAGTGGAACAATTTTTATATCATATCTAAGCACCATTCCTAATCTGTTGGTTCGGTAGCTGATCAGTGTTGCTTTCTAGTTTGTACGTCTAGCTTTTTTGCATTGGAGCTCATCGCTCGATGCTTGCATGTGTGCTAATGGGATAGCCAAAACATTTAAACATATATATAAGTTTCTTTGCATTGTAGAGAGGAGTTTTTACACAGATGCCTAGTGATATAGCAATGCTATCTCTCTTAAGCACCTATGACAACATTTTACATTGTGCATGGCCTTATGTGTAAAGAGAAACCATCTACAAAAAAAAATTGTTATTTATAATATTGTATGATGTCGTCGGCACGCGCCCGAACAAAAGAACTCGGAGGCACCCCGGGCACCAATTGTGTGCTTAGCGGAGCAGCTCCACAGACGAAACCGAAGTGACCACAACACGGACTTGGCAAGAGGTGTAGAGCCATTGGGGCATATAATTGTATTGTTTTCATAGTTTGGGATGGCTTCACCTTTACAATTTACAATGGTTTTCCTATTTATAGGGCGTTACAGTCCCGTCTTAGTCAGACGAAAGTATCCTTGCAGGAGCTTAACCCTAAGGGCAACATGGTCTTTACATGGTGAAGGACAAAAATGCCCTCTCACAACAACTAAAGTAAGGGCGCGAAGGTCATTTGAGTCACCGATGTGAGGCGTGGGACTAAAATACCCTCCCACCATCATAATAAAATAGGGTTACAAGGGTATTTACACATTTAGGCGGTTACATCTTGTCCTCTAGAAGAAAGATCCAATGATGCTTATCCCGATATTATGTGGGCGCTCTTATGCAGTTGGTCTCCTCGAGCTTCCTTGATTGCTAAGCTGATCGCTCATCTGAGGAGCCTGCCAGGGTCCACAGTGCAATAGCTCTGGTCCATTGCACATATCAGCCACCTCGCTCTATCTTTCCTTCGCCTTGCCCATAGATGTAACATCCTTGCTCCGCTTTGTTTAGCGAAGCGCAACAGAGCAATTGTTTTGCTCTGCTTTTGCTTCGCCTTTGCCTCCCAAGGTTGCACGGAGCAGACGCCTCGCTCCGTTTCCTCTTTGCACTATTACAGAACTGGGCATCACAAGCGGACTATTACAAGCGGTTAGGCGCGAACCGCTTCTGGTCTTCGCACCAGCGGTTATGAAGCTCCTGGACGCCTTCTGAACCGCTTGTGGTGCCGCACCCCAAGCGATTCGGAGAACCGTGAGTGATACCCTCTGGGTATCACTCTCGGTTGCGTACAAGCGGTTCGATAACCACTTGTGAAAGTGGTTACGAACAAGTGGTTATCGAACCGCTTGTGTTGCCCTGTTCCCTGGTAGTGTTGCTTTGCTCGTTTAGGCAACCCCAAGCCCTGGTCAACATGTCGCAGACCCGGATAATATATAAGTTGGTTGTAATGTTGTCTATATGTAATATAGACAATGTTTATTCACAATAATTGTTTATACTATGCCCAAGCTCACATTTCGAGCTCACCCACATGCATTACGCAGGCGGAGTGAGAGACAGCTAGTCCTCGTGCGTACTCTCTTCCTCCAACATGCAAACATGTGCTCATGTCCTATGTAACTGCAATAGCTGGAAAATAATGTTAGGACGTAGGACCACGATGGCTTGGGAGTCTTCCGCACCCGAACAGAGACACCGGTTTAAAAAACGGCGATTAACTGCTAAACCGCCACGGTGTGATTGTAAATAACCACGGTTTAAACCTGTTAAATTTAAATTCAAAATTCATAAAAAAATTTCAAATTTTTTAAAAATAGTACCAATGTGTTTGAAACATTTGGCATATATCGTTTTAAAAACATAAATTTTTAAGTGGTTTTTGACTAAATCTACTCGTTCTTCATATAAGCATTTTATCGAACACGTGTTAAGCGTGCCACCTCGGCCTTCCTCTTATGCATGCCTCGAGCCGCACTCGAACGCGCTAGAACACGTAGGGCGCACTCCGTGTGCAGCCAGTGCTTGCACTGTGCGTTCCAACGCGTTCTAGCCAGTGCTTGCACCATGTGTCATAGTGTGCGCCCCATGCGCTCATTGAAATTTTTATGAGAAACCTATATTTTTTTCAAGAAATTGTCCGTTTTAGTTCCGTCACACCTCTGCAAGGTCAGCGAGAGCTTCTCACCGGAGTAAAACGTCGTCGAGCTTCACTACACCTTCACCAAGCTGCACCTTCAACAAGCTCCAGCACACCCTCTGCAAGGTTAGCTATTCCATAGGAGAAAAGCATCAATAACCTTCGGTGCACCTTCGCCAACCTCATCCACACCTCCGCAAGGTCAGCAAGGGCTTGCAATTTTCTGAAGCAGAACATAGTGGTAGTGCGGTTGAAGTTTCTAATATGTTCTCTTTACACAAAATCAAATGCATCTTCAGAATAATATAGAGCATGTTCAAAAAAAAGAGAGATAGAATAACAAAAATCCGTAATTCCGTATACACTAGCATAAGGCGGTCTATGCATGTGCTATCTCATCCCTCAAACTTGCTTTAAGATCTGTGCAGGTGATTAAAAAAACCCTCCCAAGTCTCTTTCTTCTCCCATCCACTCCCTCTTCTTCCTTTCTCTCTCTTGCTATTTCTCGTGGACCCAAGCCCGGCTCCGGCGGCTGTGCTGCCCCAAGCACCAGCCCCGTGAGTGCACACCGGCCCCACACCGCACCCGGCCATGCCGCCCCACTGCCGGTGATGGAAACCCGAGGTTTCCGTTGCTAGTGAGGTTTCCGACATCTGGTCGCTGATGACGAAAACATCAAGGTTTTCATCCGCCGTTGACGAGAAACTCGTCAGAAACCGAGGGGTTTCTGTTCGCCAGCGAGGTTTCCATTGTCGATGGACGGACCTTGAGGGTTTCTGTCACCAGCAGCAGGACAATGGAAGCCTCAATGGAAACCTCGCCGGCAACGGAAACCTCGGTTTCCGCCAACTGGGGATGGGATGTCATGACCGGGCACGACTGCTGGAGCCGAGAGAAGAATTGGGAAGAAGAAGAGCGAGTGGAGGGGAGAAGAAAGAGAGAGGAGGAAATTTTTTTTGAAAAATCTCACATCAAGATTGGTGCATAATGTATGGTGTAGATAAACCAGGACTTTCTAGTATAAGTGCAATCGGCGTACTTAGAGAATAATATAGAAACCTTATGCATGGGACACAAACTTCAATGTATCAAATAGATTGAGCAATCTATTGCCCAGAGAAACAACTAACAGTTTCAAGCTCACACAATGCGCGCATACATCTGGAGTAAAGTGCTGACAAGTTTGGAGCCAACACTACAATGGGTAACTGTGTCGATAATCCACCAAGTAACTCGATTCACTTCAGCAACAATTTGTGATCAGAAAGAATTAAACAAGCCAATGCCATTTCAGGCCAGCTCAGCTTCCCGTCCTGACGATCTGATCCAAGATTTCATTCTGCATGAAAAGATGGAGACACTGTCATACGGGAAAATCAACTCCACATGTACATGCAGTTACAAGTATGTATATAGAGCCGTTGATCCGCTCTAAAATTTATGCCGCACGGATTCCAAAGCAGATTCACCAGCTCCCACATGTTTAAGATATGGTTGGAACAACAGTTTGCTTAGGAAATGAATGTCGAGAGAATTGAACTAGAAGTAAAGGGTAGTAACACTGCTTTCTGAGATAAGGGTTTCACAAGCGGCCTATCACAAGCGGTTGACTTTGGTCCGCTTGTAGTTTGAGAAATGCAAGCGGTTTGAAACCAAAGGACCGAAGAGGGCTTCTACAAGCGGTTCGTGTCTCGAACCGCTTAAAACCCATTCTACAAGCGGTTCGTGTCCCCAACTACTTATAGACTTCTACAAACGGTTGGGGACACGAACCTTGTAGTCAAATGGGTTCTACAAGTGGTTCGGGACACGAACGCTTGAAAAGTAACTTCACAAGCGATTCGGGACACGAACCGCTTGTAAAGGCCTAGTTTTCGAAAGGCTAAAAAGAAATTTTATCCTACTCTATCAAAGAGCATGCGTGGGTGAGTTGGCTAGCTGAGTAAGGTGTGGGTCACGAGGAGGCATGAGGTCCTGGGTTCAAATCCCACTTCCTCCAAATATTTTACACACTATCACAAGCGGTCGAGGGAACCGCGTGTGATATATACCTGGCTGGTATCACACGCGGTTTCGTACAAGCGGTTCAAAAACCGCTTGTAAAGGGCCTTACGAACCGTTTGTGATACTCCGATGTGCAGTAGTGTAAATCTCATGTTGTTGTTTCAAACCAAGACTACTGGATGTAACATAACGAAGTAGGATCGGTATAATGCAATATATAAGATTTGTTTTAGCACAAGGCAGGAGTACCATCATTCCATTAGAACATATAAGATTTAGGGGATTGTTAAAACACATAAGATCAATTTTCATATGTTTTGCTTGGTAAAGGCATTGAAAAAAAAAATGAAAAGACGCAAGTCACATGTACGACATTCTCTACTTGATTTAACAGCATAGGTGAGCGCGTACCTTAATTAGATGCAGGAGATGTTGCTTCGTGTATCATCTCTTCTTGTTGATTCGCGTCCTCCTCCTCTTGGGTCTGATCTTCCGCCCCACCTGGTCATGCTGCTTCGTGTCCTCCTCATTGGCCTCTTCCACCCCACTTGGATCATCGTGTATCATCTCTTCCTCATGCAATCTAGACAAACAGAGCTTGGGGCCGTAGGGAAGTATGGTGGCAGCATTCCTGATGGCGGCCTCCAGCGCCTCCACCTCTTCAACCCTCGCACCATGACAATAAATGTCGACGCTGAGGTTCCTGAGGGCTAGGACTAGGAGATGGCCGATGACAAGATCAGAACGCCACTTTTGCAGCAGCTTTGGCCCTCAAAAGAAGATTTTCCAGCTTTGGCATGGCTCCTGCTTCGAACATCAGACCTGCTGAAGACAATACTGAATTCAAGTGGAACACCTTTAGACACTGGAATCTATTGTTGCTGACGATGAGCCTCTCTTTGGGGTCTTCAGCGAAAGCGTTTAACTCGAGAAATATCAAGGCAGGCAAGTCCCCGAGGATGTTGAGGGTTTCCTGTCTCAGCGTAACAACTCGGATGCTAAGCCATGTGAGGTTGGTCAAGTTGGCCATCCACACTGGAAATTTGAAAAGAGGGCCCCGACTCAAATCTAACTTCTGTAGCAGAAGAGGACCTTGAGACAAAGAATATTGCCATAGGAAGTGAAACGACTCCTGCAATTCTGAACGAAGTACTAGAGATTTAAGGTTGGAGCCAAACTTGATGATGGACGAAACAAAAGTCTCTTGCTTATCACCATCTAAACCACTGATACACCACTCTAACCCAAGACTTCTCAATTGTGTTAAACTGCCCAGCTCACGCAAAGATTTTATTGAGGTGCTGTCATCCACATATATGTTTGACATTTCCTCCATCAGCTGCATCTTGCCTACTCCATCAGGCAATTTTACACCTCCAACAAGTAAACATTTCAGTAGCTGCAGTTCTACGATACTTCCAGGCAGCATTTTTATATCTGTATGACTTATATCCAATGTCTCCAGAAAACGACATTTCCCTATTTCTTCTGGCAATCGTGTTAAGCCACGTGCTTTAATTCGCAGGTACCTCAACAGAAACAGCTTTGGTATATTTTCCAGATCACTGTTGTACAACTTCATGCTACTCTCTAGAACAAGCACTCTCAGTCTCAGAACCTGGAAATTCAAAAGAGAATCTATCATGCTCTCAAAAAAATAAAGAGAATCCATTGTTTTGCGGTAACCAAACACACTAAGGGATCGAGCATGATCAACAGCTCTGTTAGACACTGTCACCGTTTCTTGACTAAGGTAGTCAACTGACAGTCGGCGAACCTTACGCCGCGTGGCAAATTGATCTGCATCGGCACTAACAGAAATGACAAAATTCTCCTCAGCTGCTATGGATTTAATGAGATCATGAATCATATAATGCACTCGGCATGCGAATGCCTGGCCATCGTACTGGATGTCTACCGGTAAGATCATGCTTCTATTTATAAGTTCATTAAAATAGCATATCCCTACTTCATGTGAACTTCTCCCGCGAGGAGGTTCGATGAATCCTTCCGCTATCCACCTCCAAACCAAATCAAACATTTGGACCTCATAATCCACTGGATAAATGCTTAGATATAACAAACACGTCTTCAGATGGCAAGGAAGATCATTGTAGCTAAGAGATAAAATCCTTCTCATCATGTCCACACCACTACTATTCTCATATCGTCCCAAACCGATTGCCTTTTCAACACGAATCCATTCTTCTATTGTTGCTGATTTAGTAGCCAACAAACTAGCCATGGTAATGATTGCCAATGGTAAACCATCACACTTTCTTATGATGCCAATAGAAATTTCTTTTAAGTGAGGAGGGCACTTATCTTCGGAGCCAAAAATTCTTCTGAGAAACAAAGATATGGAGTCAGCTTCACTTAGTTTCCTTGCTTCATACACAAGACCATGACAAGTAGAGCAACAAAACTTGGCAACACTAGCTATTCTTGTTGTTACTATTATTCTACTGCCACAATAATTATCAGGCAAACCCAAGTGAATAGTGTCCCATGCTTGGAAACTCCATATGTCATCAATCACAATAAGATACCTGTCAATGGAAGGAAGTTATACACAATTGAGTTCATTCGATCTTATTGCATAATTGAAGGATGAGACAGAAGGTAACTTGCATAGCTTGTTACTCGAATCAATGATGGATGCCAAACTGATAAATATTATATAAATAAGTATTGATGAGAAATTAAAGTATCTCAAGCTTGTAGTCTGAATAAATTATCAAATAAGCTTACATACCTCTTGTCCTTGAGGGAATCCCTGAGTGCACAAATGAGCTGCGCCTCATCCCCAGATCCAGTGCTTGGAATCCAATGTTTGTTGATTAGTGAGAGTATGTTCTGTAAAATCTTTGTCATGTCCGGCTTTTGTGACACGGACACAAAAACTCGGCAATCAAATTGCTGACCAATTTTTTCGTATACTAGTTTAGCAAGAGTAGTCTTGCCTAATCCTCCAAACCCTAGGATCGACACCACTTTCAATTGCTTCTCCTCATCATCCACCCACTTGATGAGTTCATCCCTTGGGCCAGCTATACCAACGAGTATGGCTGCCTCGTCATAAAGTGCTCCCAACCGAGGATCAACAACCACCACGTTTGTGTCACCAGTAAACGGCAATATATCAAGCTGGTACCTCTCGCGTCGAAGCGCTGCCTCGATGATCTGTTCCTTGACCTCCTGAATGAGCCCAGCCATCACACGGCGAGCTATCAGCCACTTCACTTTGTTGATGCTCGTACGAAAGAGTCCGCTTATGAATGTCGATTTGTAAGGCTCATGTTGAAGATGGCGCATGTACACGTCGATGCCGTCCTCGAAGTCGTAGGCCATCTCCCTCGCCTCGTACATCCAGATCTTCGACTGTGAGTCAAGCTCCTCCTTTTCGGCCAATCTCAAGAGCACAGCATTCATACTGATCAGCTCGTCTCGCAGGAGGCGGATCTCTCGCTTCACGCCTTTCGGCAGCTTGCACTCGTCATTCAGCAGCATGATGAGCTTCGCCAAGAGGGAATTCATGACACCCGTGGCGGCGCTCACCATGATTTCTGTCATCTCTTCCGTCCGCTTCAGATCTCTGTGTTCGCCTCAATGAACTGTGGTGCTAGCAGCTAGCTAGGAGGAGTGGGGTGCGATAATGTGCGTGGGTGAAAGATGAGGCTCGCAAGTATGCAGTGCTATTTATCGTATGGGTTCACTAAATTGATGATAATCATGTAGATCAGTGCCTAATTAATGGAATATTAACAATGGCGAGCAGGGGTGCTAACAACATTTGTACCAGGGCTACTTCATCTAGCTATAAAATTTTCAACTCAACATTTTGTTTATATAAATAAGAGAGGAGGAAAAGAGAAAAAATAGCTAACTTTTAGGTAATAGTCAGTCTATAATATTTTTTAAGATAAATAAAAACCATTACATATGGACTCATATTTAATTTTAAAAGTATGCTATAATTAGCTTATTCAAAAATTTATCTATGGTAGTATTTCTTTGGGCGGTTGCGTTTGCGTTTGCTTATAACCTGAAAATTTGTTATTTTTGTACAAGCCAAACGCTTTGATGTTTGGTAGCCAATTTTTGTAAGCCTTACTATTTTTATTCTTAAAACTCTTAAAACTATTTTTTCTATAATTTTTTGATTCCTCAGATGTTCTTATCGAGGAGTTACAAAACTCCAGTTTATAAACAAACGCAAACACAACTGCCAAAAGAAACACTCCCTATATAGTTCCACCTATAAATAACACGGAGGTTAGTTAAATTAGTAGTTTACTCTACCTCGAGATGCTCTAATTGGTAGCCCACGTGCACCCAGTAGCTACCCGTAACCAATAAATACTCCATGTGCGGATGTCCCCCACGTGCCTTCTGTGATGCCCACCGGAGTTCGCGCATGGGAAATTTTTTGCATGGTTCAAGAAAATATATACAGGAATAGTGATGGAAACATAGATCAATTATTTACAACAAACAAAATAATCAGATTGGACATTGTCGCTGGGTCATTGTCGCTGTCCCAACGCGTTGATTCCTTGCCGAAGTTGTCACCACATCTATGGACCGGTTTCTTTCGACGAAAACTGACGGTTGACGGTTTAATGAGTTTAAAAAGATAATTAAAATTTTTTTAAAAATTTTTGAGAAAAACTAAACAAAGAATCGAAAAAAGAAATAGGAAATTATAACACAAAAAATTATATAAAAATAACAAATTTACTGTAGTAAAACGCCGACCGCCATTTTACGCTGAAAGAAATAGCGCCTATATCATGCATAATAAAGGGGTACTTATTATATTACAAATTTACAAAAAGACTATCATGCATAATAAAGGGGTACTTATTATATTACAAATTTACAAAAAGACGTATGACCAAGTCTTACAAACAGTCGAGAGCTAAGTTGGTCTGCTCTCCGTCGTGGGAGCAGCCAGTCGGGGGTTCGACCCCTGGCTTTCTCATCTTCTCCCGGGATTTAATCCTGGGACCGTACACCCAGGATTGATTCTCGGGGCGCACGCGTGCGCGTTTAGTGGGACTACGCGTGCCCGCATAAGAAGGCTTAGGGCCTCTGATCTGGTTTCTGCGTGTGCACTGGACGCGCATGGGTGCGTAAGTGTGGTGTGTGGTGTGAGTGTGGCGTGAGTTGTGTGCGTCCGGGTTGTACCTTGTCAAAAAAAAAAAGTCTTACAAACAGTCCTCCTAGGCCGAATAAATTTAGTAGTTGCCGCGGCATACCTATTTATCTATCTGTTATCATGCTTTGACAGAAATAGTCTGTACCAACTTTAAAACTAGAATCAGAGTTCATATCAACTACGGTAAAAATAAATAATATTAAAATTAAATAATAGAAAACGATCCATATCAACTACTATAAAACTAGAAAAAGAGTCCATATCAACTAAAATAAAAAAAACAATTAAAATTTAGAATAAAAATAATAGAACAAAGAAGTACATATCATTTACAATAAAAAAATATCAGAAGTTCGAAATAAAAGATAATGAAAAATCATAATAAGATTGGAGATAGACTCTTTTAGGCTTACCATAGTTAATACCAGTATGTATGAATCCTTTCATATACCTAAGGCTTCTTAAAGTTAGGTACAAATCTAGCCGCGCATTTGCACAGGACATCTTTCTAGCTAGTAAATAAAAAAGGAGGCCTCATCCATGACCACAATTGATTAGGACTGAGACTTCGTCAACACCGCAATTGATTAGGACTGAGACTTCATCAACAGCTTTACCAAAACCACAAATGTTAGATGTAGAATTGAAGATACATTGTCAGCCATCATTTTTCCGATCCAATGAGGTACCTATGTTCACGGCACTAGTCCCTAGATGGTGAGAGGCTAAACAATCAATGACCAATAAAAGACCAACGAAAAGAAAAAGGCCCAAAAAATGAAAGATGAAATCGGAGCGAACCAGTTGAGACACTGGAGTATGACCCGAGACGACCACACCTCGAGTTGTATCTACGACCATGCCACGGCCACATCACCGTGCACCTTATCAATCGCCGCTCCCACTGCCATCTTTTCAATTTGAAAGCCACCTGTGATACGCATGACCGCAATTGATTAGGACTGAGACTTTGTCAACAGCTTTACCAAAACCACAAATGTTAGACGTAGAATTGAAGATACATCGTCAGCCATCATTTTTCCAATCCAATGAGATACCTATGTTCATGGCACTAGTCCCTGGATGGTAGGCTAATGCACACATTTACATAGCCAGATAACATTGCATATATATATAAGCGGCACAGAGGTTTTATCATTACATAACTGGGTTTAACGTCTGTGGGCGATTAGTTTACAATAGGGCCATTCAGGCCAATTGTCACAGTACATCTCAAAAGGAAGTTCAGAGTTTAATGGCAATGTGAAAAAGCTTAAGACACCAAAAGTTTATTCAGCAGCTATGCATGCTTGCAAACAACTGCATAGACATCCTAAACCTCATCCTGCTGATAAAATCCGGATTCTCACCTTCATGGCACTCATAAGGATCATCCGGAAAATCTCTATCTAAAAAGGATGCGTAGGTGTGAGGGTAAGTACGTAATGAAAACCGCACTTGCGAGTTAACACCCTTCTAATACAAGTAATAATAGAGACTCCAAAGGAAGACCTATGGTTCTTTTATTTGTATAAAGCAAATTTTATAATACATATAATACAAACTTATGACCTAGCCATTTTAAAACCCGGTCAAATATCAAGTTAATTATTGATCTAGTTATGGGTTCCATTTTAAACCGTTTCCCAACCAATCTCATCATCTGGACTTAACCTTAGATTCAATAAAATCTCTAGCTCAGATCACTCTTCCCAACATACAGCTCTTTCTCCTTACTCCCACCATTACTCTGGGAGATGGCTCTCCCGTTGTGGATCAATACTCTACTAGATTAATTGCCGATCCAGCGAGTGCATGACCTAGATCACCCTCGATGATGACGCTCCTCCGCCTTCGCCTCAGACTGAAGTTTGTTCCAGATGTGCGTCCTCAGACCACGCTGCTAGACTCCTAAGTCTGCACTACCGCGCGATAGCCACGTGTTTTGTAGGAACCATCTTCGCAGAGATGGCGGTGTCCTGCCACTCACGTATGTTACTCCGCGCTCCTCCTGAACTAGGCTCACCTCCACCCAGCACAATCACAATCCATGAACTTTTTGCCCAATTTCCTCCCATTCCGGGATTACCATAACGAGGCCTTGCCTCCACTTGATTCCCATAAACCTGATCATAACATGATCCATAACGCCGGATTGAGTCCACACTAGACTACTTGGGCCACGCCCAACATTCATACACGATTTCCATACCAACCCTCTACTCATTCCCTAATACCGGCTCGTTTCACTTTCTACCAACGATCTACAATCATGTTACATTCTCAAATGTGTGAGTGACTGTCCGGTGCATTCTTTAATCCACCGATTCAAGGTCATGGCACCGTAGAAAAATATTATATTAGATCTCAGTGTATCTAAGCAAGTTTTTACCCAAGACTTATGAGTCTAAAAGTATATCTATTAATTAAGCTAGGGTTATCAATGGACATGATATTCAAGGTGTCAGGGCCGGATTGGTTTATAGCCCATGGGCCTTGGCTAGTCCTACCAGCTCTGTAAATAGATAAGTGCCTTAGATGTGATTCATAAGACAGCCCAGTTTGGACATAGCCTTTGCCCAGAGCGGCCTTGCTCGGGGTGAAACTAGGTGCTGCCCGGCTAGCCCTAACGTCAGCGTCACAACATGCTCGGGCCGGGCAATGTCGTAATGCTCGAAAGTCTTGTTTGCCTGAGTACCGACTTAACAGATTGGTGCGATAGAACGTTCCATGTGGCCATGTTTTCCACGATATGGAGGCCGTTGCCCACGATCCGTGCGAGGCGCGCAACGGACTCACATGCAGCACGTTGCCAGTTTCTTCGTTTATGGTGCATGCAACTGCTTCCCAGGTTCTCTAAGCCGGTGGTTAGGGATAGGCCCTATATATATACCCGTTTTTCAATCATAGAAGAAGGACGACCGCACGAACATATGCGGTAGCCCGAAAGAACGGATCAAAGAGCTTCTTGCCCTCTGAAATACACACATGTAGGAGTATGGCTATTATCCTTCTTAGGAGATCCGAACTAGGATAATCCTCGTGTCTTGTTTGTTCATAGCTCATCTACACCAAGAGACCTCTACATCTCAGAACGCCACACTTCGACAGAAAGTAGCTTTCTGATCCCTAAATCGAGAAATAAGGTCGATGGGGAATCCGGTTCCCAATCGTCGACACAAGGCAATTAAGGCATGATATTCAAGGCAATTAATAGCATGGTAGCAAGTAATAAAAAAATTAGGCATGCATACAACATGATTAAAGAATTAGGGCATAGCTACACTAACAGTTTAATTAATTGCAACATATAATAGAGCATGCAATTTCTTAATTGAATCAATATAATATTTAAGAAAACTGGGTAAGGTATGAATTATGGATGTTAACTCGTCTGGACCCGGTGAGTGGTAATCTTCCTCTGCGTCTTTGAACTTGCTGTTTGGATCCTCCGTGTCTATTCGTTAAAATAATGACAGTAATAACCATATGCAATCAAGATGATGCATGTATGCACGTTTTGTCTACGGTTGAATTGAATAGCGTAGTATTACTAATTAGGCATCGTGAATAATCGTGTCCTAGCATGCAATGCTTGAATAGAGATACCTCTATAGGAAAATAGAGATACCTTAATAGGCATCGTGGATAATCGTGTCTACGGAATAATGCATTATATCACCCTTAATAGAGATATCTCTATAGGAAAATAATGTTAAAATAATAAAAGTACTCCATTATTGGTTATATATAGCCATTAAAGGTTATATATTGGTTATATATAGAACACGGATGAACGGTACCTGTGCTTGGGGGGATGAACGGTACCTGTGCTTGGGGGGCGTAGAGAAATCCCGCGTGGGCGGACGGGCGCCGCCATCTTCGAGATGGTCCTGCCACAACGTGCACAAGACGCGCGCACTGGTGAATGGGAATAAAGCCATGGATAGAGTTTTGGCGTGGATATGAATACGTAAGGATTGTGTGATGGAGTTGGGTAACAGAAAGTCTAGAATGTGAGCGGTTGGTTTATGGAACAGGGGCATCACTGGGCTGGTGTCTGGAGGCTAGAAAGAATGAACCATTAATCTCTCTCTTATCTCTGGTTTTACGACTTAATAACTTGACTAATTGTCAGGTTATAGGCTTTCTAGACTTCTTTTGTAGCCCTTATCACTAAATTACATTAGAAGCATGTTAATTCGTAAGTACGGTTTGATTGCGTATTTACTCTCGCACTCACTCATTCTTTTAGATAGAGAACTAGGAGAAGACCCGTACGAGTGCTCTGAAGACGGAGATCTGAACTACGATTGCCAGAACAAGGTTTAGGGCATCTGTTTGTAAGATTTGCATAGCCGTTGAAAGTTGATCTTAAATTTTTAATTGCTTCTGCGATTTCAACTGAACCCTGATGTGTTTTTGGATTGTTATCGGCCCATTTTGTAATTCGTTTGCCATAAGGCTCAACTTCCAGATTGTATCAATGGATGAACTATTTCCGTTTGCATGCAATGTTCCGACTACATAAATGTGAGCACTATTGACTGTGGGATCATCAATCCCTCTGCAAGGTAAAACATCGGGCCTGTTAGGGTGGTTCCTTGCCCCTGCTTCCCATGTTCGTCTCGTTTCGTCATTAACCTCAGGATGAAGAGCCACTTTGTTAAGGCTTTTGAGGTGTCTGATGTCGATGCCACAAAGACCATCCAGATGCTTAAAGGGCAGCTGAAGCGAGACAAGTTTCGGCAGAATTCGGTCTTTGGTTTCTAGGAGGATAGGATTGGGCCTCTCACCACAAAACGTAGATGTCTCAAGCTTTGGAATGCCCCAACTTTAATTACACAATCCTTATCAATATCAATGGCGATCAGTCTGAGATAAAGCAAGAAATGCATGTCACTCAGGGTTTCCAGAAGATACTGTGTCACAGACTCACAGTAGCTAACGAAAGGCACAAGCTAGGGAGACCGCAAAACATGGCAACAAATTCAGGCAATGTGGGCATGTTTCCGTGTAGTTTCAGCGAACTGAGACAGTATTTTATTTTTTGCATCTTAACAATGGGCTTCGTTATTTTGCCACTCTGGTCCACTGTCAGAGACATAGATAGTTTCACATGTCAGAGAGAGAAGAGTGATAAAATAGCAAAACCACTTCTGGAGCGTGGTAAAATAGCAATTTTTTCGTGATTGTATAGATTCCTTAGAACATACAGGTAGCCTTCAGGCAATCCTTGGAAATCGATTGGTAGGGCCGGGAGCGAACAATTCCATCATCCATAGGTATGTCCTAAAGAGTTTCCTGATTTATTTTCTCTCTCCAATCAAAAGCTAGAGACCCTGAGACGTCCTAGTCACTGGTGAACAGATGTACTAGCACACTATACACACAAAGGCAACAGATGAGAAAGGTAGAACTGCAAAGCCCTATTGGAGCATCTGGTGGTGGTGGGGTTTTCACCCTGCCCTGATTGAGTTATACTGCAGTCCACGGCAGGGAAAGAGCAAGGCCATGGCACATGGCCGATCGAGGCAGTGTGTATTGGCATGATCAATGGCAGCAACTTGAGATGACAGCACAATAAGTAGCCATGTGAATCCACCGGACTAGGAAGCCAAAGAGGAGACAGGCACGTACAGCTACAGAACACATTTGGACCATCTAGTGGGGTTTTCACACACGGCAGCCTGCACGAACTGAAACCGAGAGTACTTTAGACTTAAAAAAAAAAGTAGAGAGTACTTTTTACGGATTCATGTTCCTCTTGTCTGGGATTTTCACGGGCGCTCAGTTGTGTTCTTGTGCTCCATCTCTTTTGTACATTCACTATAGGACGAGGGAACACGAGTAGCTCAACTTGATCGTGAGTTCGTGACATGTCGATCACGGCTTGTATATTCGCAAGTGGAATCCAGAAACATGTGGCACATCACATCAGCAGCTGCGCAGTTAAATGTATCGAAAGCATTGCGGTATAAGTAATATAACATATAATAAACTAAAGATAATTTTAAATTTAAATAACAGCAAATATTTAATATTATCATAAAAGAAGTATAAAATATGAATTCTGTAAGTATAAAAACAGCAGCATAACAATTCATATACGGCGGTGAAACCAGCAACATAACTCAGTTTAATATGTTATAAATTACTCTCAGTTTTAATGCGTTGGGTTGCTAAGATTAGCCATTCAACAACACATTTCACACATATATATCACAGATAAGCTATGACAGATTAATTGACTAAACCACTGCTAGCAAAGTTGATTAACAGTTCACTTTGATGAGAATTACTTCTAAAATCTCCAACTTAATTCAGATTTCAGCAATTACATCTAAAATCTCCAACTTAATTCAGATTTCAGCAACTGGACACACTCAAACAGCCAAACACAGTAGCAGTTCAAGACTACTTCTCAACTCGCATATGTGCTACACAAAACACATCAATAATGCTCTCAGGTGAGGCTGTCCAGAAGTGTCAAACAGCGATAAAATGAAACTTTAACTAGCCATATAGCAGTGTTAAGCAGCAATATAATTCTCACAAATGACTGGAATTAAAACAACTAAGCAGCAGGTATATAATCAATAAACTGTTATCTCAATATAGATATCATCGTCAAGCGTAAACTCGACGCCACACACAGAAATTTGTGCACAACCCCAAATTGAGATAATCAGCCCCTTAACACTATGTTAGGTCCCTAAATTATCTCAATCAGCCCTGTGCATAGTACAAAGGAAGGGAATTTAATTAACTTACTCAGCACTGGATTAAAACTAGTGTGTAGAATGGCAAGGCACGTCTTACAGACGCTGTCCCAGAAATCAATATTGCCATCACTAGGAAACTAGCAACAACAAATCAATCAAGAGATACAATGCTGTTGACACTGAATTTGTCCAGAAATTGAAAAGATAATATATTGGTAACTAAAATCATATTTTCGTTGATACTGATTTTTGCCGCAAGAATGAAATTAAACAGTAATGATATTTATAATAAACCATACTAGCGGCTAAAGTCCTTCATAAAAATATGTATTGATATAAAGCTGTGAAATATCTTTCAAATCGAAAATTGCACGTTCACGCAACATGAAAATGCGTATACATGCAAATACTAGTCATATTCGCTTATCAATTACACGTGGACCCGCAATCAACTGAGCTCATGTTATGCAGCCCAATAAGATCACGTCGGACGTCAAAAGCTAGCTCATTAATCATTTATTCCATATGGGGATAAAATAAATTCGTAGCTGTGTTCTATGTAACCGCTACCAATCAATAAAAAAAAGAAATAGTGAAAAGGAAACTGAAAGAAATATCCTTTGCCGACCTGACGTGATGCAAGTAGTTTGCTCATGAACTACCCAACGGGTTGAGATAATCATGGAACTGCCGTT
Organism: Olyra latifolia; assembly: GCA_036346145.1. Classification (NCBI taxonomy): domain Eukaryota; kingdom Viridiplantae; phylum Streptophyta; class Magnoliopsida; order Poales; family Poaceae; genus Olyra; species Olyra latifolia. Next base: position 35,264,138 of record CM070533.1, read on the forward strand.
AATAGTCCATAAAAGAAATAATAAAAAAAATCTAAAACTAACGCCCCCGTTCAGGCTAGAAGTGGCAGCGCTGCGTGGCTGCCATCAACTGCCCATTGACACAGTGATTAAGGAAGCTAGTCCATGAACCAACTGCTTCCAATTCCAGCCACTACGGAGCTCGTGTGCTACGCGGCAACTGCTTCCACGTCTAGGCCAAGCCGCATCCACGTCCAGGGAACGAACTGCTCATTTATGCCTATAAATAGAGCACAGGAGGCACCGCACAAAAGGTTAGAGATCAGACATCAGAAGGCTAGATACTGAGAGCTTGGGAGTTCAGGAGGAGGCATTAGAGAGAAAAACACTTGCTCGCCATACCATCCAGCGAACATCTTCGCGCTGTGCGCTAGCCAGGAAGGTGAGCAGGTGAGAAACATGGTCTCATTTCTCTGTTCATGATGCATCGCACTTTCTCTGTTCATCCCTCGTGCACTCATAATCAAGGGTGCGAGGTCATAATCTCACATATATTATGTTTCTCGCACGCTTGATTGGCCGGTTAGTACAATCAAGGAGGTACGAGGTTAAATTCTCATATAAATCATGTTTCTCGTGCGTTTGATTGGCCGGTTGGTACAATCAAAGGGGTACGAGGTTAAATTCCCATATAAATTATGTTTCTCGTGCGCTCGATTGGCTGTTTGTCACAATCAAGGGGTGCGAGACTAAAATATCATATAAATCATATCGCTCATGCGCTCGATTGGCCGGTTGGTACAATCGAGGTGGTGTGAAACTAAAATATCATATAAATCATATCGCTCGTGCGCTTGATTGGCCGATTGGTACAATCAAGGAGGTACGAGGTTAAATTCTCATATAAATCATGTTTCTTGTGCGCTTGATTGGCCGGTTGGTACAATCAAAGAGGTACGATGTTAAATTCCCATATAGATCATGTTTCTCGTGCGCTTGATTGGCCGGTTGGTACAATCAAGGGGATACGAGGTTAAATTCCCATATAAATTATGTTTCTCGTGCGCTAGATCGGCTGGTTGGTACAATCGAGGGGGTGCGAGACTAAAATATCATATAAATCATATCGCTCGTGCGCTCGATTGGCCGGTTGGTACAATCGAGGAGGTGCGAGGATAAAATCTCATCTAAATCATGTTGCTTGTGCATGCTAAAATCCTTCTTAGAAAATATGTGCAAGCCAAATTAAATTTTTGCATTAGAAAGGGTAGCAATTTAATTGAAAGTCAAAGTGTCCGCATATACATCTATTGTCATATATATACATATATTAAAAAAAAGAGCATGGCGTAGATGTATACGTGTACATACATACAAATATACATGTTATGCTAGTAAAATTAAAATCATTTAAAATATACTAGCTTCCCATGTCACGCTAGTAAAACAAAAATCAAATAAAATTTTAATTAGCCATCCATTCCGTGTTAGTAAAACAAAAATCAAACTCAAAAGCCCTTGACGAATCGTCCATCCGCTCCATCAAGAAGACAGAAGACCTTTTATTTTGTCTTTTGTAATTTTCTTTATGTATTATGCTGCAATTTGATGTAATATTTACGTTGGAATTCTTAATCAGGGGTTTTCTCCTTTGAGATGTAATTAACAGAATTTATATGGAAATATATGAGTTCTGGAAGTTTGCTACTCGCTTCCTTGAATATTCTTACTCGCATTATGCATTCATGTTAAAATAAAATTTGTATCTAATGACGTGGAACCGGGTTAAATCCCATTAAATAAAATAAACAACATGTATTTTTCCCGTCGTCAAATGCCGTCGATATCAGTGTTGCAATCAAAGATCGCCCCACCAAGACCCTGAGGAGCAGCGAACACAGCATAGGATCACAGAATCCAACCCTCGGCCAAAAGAACCAAGTTGACGCGAAGCAACCAAGTCACCCACGGGCAACCACCATCTCAGTCTCAAATCGGTCTCTTCTCCCAAATCAATCCAACCGCCCTCAAATTGAGCTCCTCACAAGCTCAGAGGCAAAGAATCAGAGGGAAAACCGACTCAAAAAATCACCCAATCGAGGAAGGTTGGAAACTAGGGTTAGCTCGATTAATTAGGTTAGTGGATGCGCACAAGAGCCAGAGAGTGAGAGGGAAAAGGAGAGTAACTAGATAAGGGGAGGCTCGGCAGGTTGTTGCAACGGCCACCTCAGTCGCTGTGTGGGTCAGCCGCATCATGTACCGCCCAGGCGCCTGAGTCGCTCGTCGCCGCGGCCTGCTCGCACATGCGAGCGCGTGCATGCGCAACAGCCGAGCCAGCCACACGCAGCAGCTAATGCTGCTGCCTTATCTCATCACTGCATGGGCCAAAGGCCCATGGGCCGGTTTCTCCACTCGGGCAAAAGCCCAACAAAATGTTGTGGTCGTCCATGAGCAGTCGGATAGGCTCCTCTTCTTGTCGTCCAGCAAAGGTGTGCATACGGCGAGTGCCATCGACTCTCCAGGTATCGAGGGTATGTTTGGTTTACGACCCTGGCTGGCCATGCCAATGAATTGGTCATAACCAATCGAAGGCATGACTAATTCATGGCAAAAACAGGTTGTTTGGATTGAAACCAATTGAGGGTTGCCAAATTTTGGTCAGGTGGATAGTATGTTTGGTTTGTTGCCAATTAAATATGCCAATTGTTCCCATAGTCAACTAAAAAATTTATAAATTTAAATAAGTTACCAAAAAATTAAAATTACAATTTTAAAACATATTTAAAAAAAATCAGAAACTTGAATTATAAAATGCAGAAAATACCAAATAAATTATAAAAATACAAAATAAAAATAAATTATAAAAATGGGTTGGTTGTGATTTTATATGAATTGTAAAATCTGTTTCATGCAATTTGGATGCAATATGAAATAGATACAAAATTAGAAAATAAAATGAATTGAAATAAACAAACGAACTAAGGAGTTGTTTCGTGAGTCTTGCAGGTGGGGCCGCCGTGTGTTGTATGCATAGAGAAGGCATGCCAAAGCATTGACGTCCGATTTCTACGCCTTTGCCCTGCCCACAAGTCAGGTACAAAAATGATGGCTAGCCAAAAGTTTTCGTTGACGCGCCAATGGAAGGTGGCAATCCAAATGGCAGCCAAATTGCAAAGGCATGACCTTCTGTTGGTAAGGCTAGTGACGGCTATGAACCAAACACGCCTCTAATACTTGGAAACTTTCGATTCAGTCTGTAACACCCCAATTCTTAGAAATAAAAATAAATAATTAAAGGAAAATATTAAAGACAATAAACAAATCTAAAGCATTGAAAATGTAAAAATAAATTATATTTATACTATAAATAAATATGGAAAGGGGTAAGAGTTTAGAAATTTCTAAAATAAACACATAGGAAAGATAATGATAAAACAAAATTAATAACAAAAGAAAGTTTACCCTAATAAGGATGTTAACAGAAAATTTAGTAGCTCAAAATTTAGTAATATCTTAAAATTTGAATTTTTGGAATAATTTGAATTTTCCTATGGACCTAGTTTTCCATCTATTCCTTTCCTTTTCTTTTTATTTTCTTTTTCCCCAGTCAGTTGGGCCATACTGACCTCGGCCCAGCCGGACCCGGCCACCAGCCCATCTTGGCGCCCCCTCCCTTTCTTCCTCCTCTGGCTCTGCTTCCTTCACCGGCGCGGCCGACCGGCCGTCCGAGCACGCTGGCGCCGCCCGGCTTGGGTCCGACCCATGCTGATGAGTCAGCATGGGGGAAGCCGCCACGTCGCGCCACCTCACCCTTCGCGCCATCATCACAGTGCACCCGGTGGCGGGTTTTGCTTCGCCGCCGTAACCCGGAATGCCTCGGGCGTAATCCCGGTCAAATCCACCCCGAGAGGGTGAATTTCCGGTGCCATCCTCATCGCCCGAAGGTCTAGATTGCCCCTAACCGCGTCGGCGACCCTATAAAAGGGAGCATGACGTCCAATTTCATCGTTTTCCCGTTCCGGTCCATTTCACCCCCTTTACAAATCCTAGCGAACCATAGCCGCTCAAGCTTCCTCCTTCGGCCCAAAGCAACTCCAGGCCATCGCCAAGCTCCTCCCAGGGAAGATTTGAGCTATTGGCCGCCAAGGAAGGCCACCACCGACGACCCGTTTGTTCCGTTCACGGCCTCACCGCCGCTAGCCCAACCCGGACTGTTTCAACCCCAACCAAGCATCAAGTAAGCGATCCCATAGTCCCTCGAAGCTTCCCCATTCAAAATTTAAGCTTGAACATGCCCGAATCACCCTAGCACTATCTCACCGTAGCTAATGGCCGCTCCGGCCATGGCGCCGCCGTCCCGGCTCGCCGCCAGCCAAATCCCCGGCGGGACGACCTGCGCCTAAAGGCCCTAGACCCGTAGGACACATAAAGCAGTTGAGAACGGTCCCCTAGCGCCATAGAACCCACGCTGGAGACCTCGCCGAAGTCCGGCCAGGAGAGGCGGCGGGTGAACGTCGGCCCGACGTCCTCCCCTCTCTCGCTGCAAGGCGGGACCCAGCGCAACAGTGCGCGGGATTTAAAAATCCCGTGACTCCCTTTCGGTCGAGACCGACAGGTGGGCCCAATGACCCACCCGTCAGGTCAAGTGACCGCGCCTTCCCGGCAAGACCGCCTCCCAACATGGAAGGCGCATGGGCGAAGTGCGCCTTTACCCTGACCGCGTTCGGTCTCCGACCCGTGGGACCTCCTGGCCCACGCATTAGTCTCGCCCCGTCGCCGACCAGTGGAGCCCACTGGTCAGTCGGCACGCACGCGAACGCGCCCACGGGCCATCTCGCGGCCGCTCGTTTGGGCCGTTCGGTCTTGGGCCATTTCCTCGCGCAAGTTTCAACCCGAAACGAGAACGGGCCGAGCCCGTTACTGTTTCAAAGAATTTGACCCATTTAGTAATTAAAGGAAAACTGTATATTGGTTTACAATTTCTAAAAAATATTAAATGTCCTCCAAAAATTATGCAAAAATTCTATAAAATAGTACAAAGTTCAAGAAACTTGATAAAAAATAAAATTTAGGGATTTACAGTAGAATTTATATCTATAAAAATTGAAAACTAGATAAACTAAGTAATAAAGCAAATAGGAAATACTTAAAGGTAGTATATACATATACATATATACTAAAAATAAATTGATTAAAAAGGGTAAAATATACAGACTTATAAAGTTACTTAAAATTTAAATTCTAATTAAATCTATATATTTCTCACCCCAAAACCTATATAATAAGTATAATAAATTAATAAATAATCAAGTAGGAAAAATCTGTGCGAGATTACAAATAACCCTTTTCCCTAACAACCCTTATCTATCTATTGCCAAATATTTATTCTAGATTATTTAATAATCTAGAGAACGAGACGACCGACGACCTGTTGGACGAAGATCAAGTACAAGATCCAGACTACGAAGAAACAGGCGAGCCAAAATCTCTTGACCATTCGTTTTTGCCTAATTTTTTCTACTTGAACTGTGTTGATTTACACTGATAGCTTGCATGCCAAATAGATTTTCAAATACCCTATGATTATTTTAAAAAGTGCTAATAGAGCCTGTCTAGTTAATTCCTCTTTATAAGTTGTGCTAATAAGCATGACTCTCTCCTTGACTTTCCCTTTCCTGTCCATTGAGAACCTAAGGTTTAGAAAACTAAACTTTATGGCTAATAAGCCTTTGACCATGGCTTAAACCTGTATAAGTCTAGAGTCCATGGACCACTTTCCTAGTTGTCAACGGTACGGTCCTAGGATGACGGGTCAATATAAGTAACGGCATAGCTGCTACCAATGGTGCAAGTGCAACGGTATAGCCTGCTATCAACGGTACCAATTGATCCTGACAAACACCGTACGCGGAGCAGGTACCTCTATGGTACGGTCCCATCATTTGCATGACGTGTATCACGACAGAGCTACATTCCTCTGATTAAGATTACAACATTGAAGCATCTGAATGGCTTCTTGTTGGACAGTCTAATCCTAGTGAATATCTTGAGTACATGGTTATGGGAATGTGTCAAGCCCTGTTCCGGAGTATTCCTTGCACTCGACAGACTATGGAAACAATCCATACACTCGGGTATCTGCAAAACCTGAGTGTGAACAATGTCGCAATCATATAAGAATTAATTGATTGGATCTGAGGATCCAGGCCATAGTTGAGCTCAAGGGGATCACGCCTCTTGGCGAAGAGGGTGAGTCTACCGCCATTGCCTGGGAAATGTGCGCCAGTTGTTGTATGGGCACATGTTCGCCAGAAGACGGGAATCGTGCGCCAGTTGTAGTATGGGCACGAATTTGCCGTAGTGTCGGGGATAGCTTGCCATGGCGATGGAAGCTAGTCCGCCGATTGTAGAGACCATGTCCATGGCAATGGAGTGTGTCTGCCATGTGTAACACATGATCCTTGGTTAAGGACACGTGACCGCCGTTTTGGACATTGACTAAAGTATTTGGCATACATATATGGCCCGATACGTCTTTGATTTTGGAAATACTATATGTTAGGACTTTTAACCCTAAAGTTTTAAAGCATGATTTGGAGCAAACAAAAGGTATTTAAACCCCCACCAAAGTTAGCTTTGCATCCCTGAATTGCATCCCGCAAGATTTTGGTTCGCGAGCGCGGTTGAATGCGCTCACACTCGCACCCACTCACATTTTAGGTGAAGAGATTGACGACGAGGATCCATACGATTGCTTTAGTGGAGAAGATGGACTAGAAGAAGAAGACCCAGACGACGACTAAAGGTCAACTCCAGTCACTTACCTGTTGCCGCCCCCGCTACTTCCGCTTCTGTTTAGCTGTCTAAAGGTAGTTTTAGATTCCCGTTTGTAATAACATGCCCTACCAAGCCTGGTATCTTGAACCTTAGATAATACTTTTGGTTCTTAAATGTAATATAACTGTGAAGAATGGCTAGTTTGATTCCAGCTCAATGTAATAATTATGTGTGGTGTTAGCTTGATCCTGATCTAACGCTATGTGCACAAATATGGGCTCTGGATTTTATTTCTTCGGAGCCAGGGCCCGCACAGTCAAGCTAGCTTAAGTTTTAAACCTAGGCCAAACAATTTAGAACATGCGCTAGATTAGGAAATTAAATATCCTCTGTGTCGGACCACTCTCCTCGAATAGTATGGACTAGATCCTCATTTCAGCATTCAATATGCCCATGTTTAAATTTGAATTGGGCTAGTTATTGCGTGATGGGTTCCATGATTTAGTAAGAGATATTTGGAGCAAAGAACAAAGAGAACCTAATGCTTCGGAGAGGATGGGCCAAGCATACAAGTGGCCATTGCAAAAGAGAGAGGAATCAAATTCTCGCTAGCAGAGAAGATTGAAAAGAAGGCGGAAAATGCTAGACTTTCTAATTTTAAATTAAATCTGAAGGATCTTCTCAATGAGAAACTTATGCATTTGTTGCTAGAAGAGAAGCTTAAACGGTACCAACGTTCGAAACAGAAGCATTTGCTTGAGGGGGATAATAATACTAAGTATTTTCATCTCATTGCAAATGGCAAACATCACAAACAGTGCTTCCATTGTGCAGTCATAATCCTGCCTCTAGGACCGTCTCCAACAATGTCGCTACATGTGCCTCACTCACTATCTAATTCTAATGTGCTTGACTACTTGGTTTTGGGTTACCCAGGAACACAGGAGCATTTTTATCCGTCTAGGTAAAAAGAAAATGAAAATCGGGGCAAATAGGTGAATGTTGTAAAATGAAGAAATTTCGTTTACAATGTTAAATATTGAAAGGCTTACCAATTGGATGTCATTTAGTGCCAGGCGTGTCTAGTGTTATAAACTGAATTTTCCCACTTACAGGAGCCAACGGATGGCGTATCGGTATCTCCCGTTGTCCTGTTTATACACCGAGCATGCTATCTCACCTATGAACGGCAAAACATCTTTATAACATAAGCAATACATACTGTTCAAGAATATTGTCTATATTTTCTAATCAATACCATGCAATTCAATACGGTATCGGAGCAAAAAGGTTCTAGGTTCAAGACACTATAAATGCAACATTAAAATAATAATTGTAGCCCACTTGGAGCCTACGTCTAAGGTTTGGTGCAGCATTGACATAAGAGTATTTTCCTTGTGAGCTTAAGCTTTTTGTTGGATTGGTAGGTGTTGACAATCGAGAAATCCCACACGGATTTATTTATTTATCGAGGAAGAACAAGTAATTTGCAAAGGATCATAAGATCAAACAATCAATGAATATGCACGCAAATTTACTAGCCTTTAAAAGATAATAGCTCCGCTCTATCCTTTCCTCACCGTATGGAGAAGAGAACAGAAGTTACAAAAGTTTCGAAAGATCTCATAACTAATAATATGCTTGCTACGCTAGCGTTAATTCCTAGCCCTAACCTTCTCTGCTTCGTCCGTCACTATTGGCCTTCGTTGGCTCTGTCCTTTGTGTTCTCGTTTCCCTCCTCTAGTATAGAGCTTTTATATAGCTTCAACATTTTTATCCATGAAAAGTTCAAATCTTTAGTTGGGAATCAGAGATCTAATATAACTATCTATTCCATCCTTAGGGATAAAGTCATAAACTCCATCCATAGTATACATACTTTTCAAATAAAGAAGATATTATCTGAAATATATAACCACCTCTCATAACGTAGGTAACGTGGAATAATACAGTGGATGCAAACCCATTACTGGAAACCAGATCTTGACCCGAAGAGGGTGTGAGTGACTCAAGGACGACATATGTACGAGCCAAGGTAACATGATCTAAGGTTCATGAGCTAAGGTATTATTGGGATCTATGTGATAATTCCCAGCAGTTGTGCATGCCAGGGAAAAACTTACCATTTTTAAAATTTTAATGGACACACCGGTGAGGCCAAATTTTACGGTTACCGGATTTTGACTTTTTTATTTAAACAAAAAAAAGCAGAAAAAGGTGAGTTCTTTCGAACTCACGACCATCCAAATTCCAAAGACAGTAAGTTACAACTGGGCTATTGAATAATTTTTAATTATTGATCATAGTTATGCATCTATTTAGGTAGTGTTTATTTCGGCGTTTGTGTTTGCATTTGCTTATAAGCTGGAAATTTGTAATTTTTGTACAAATCAAACGCTTTGACGTTTGACAGCCAATTTTTTAGGTCTTACTATTTCTTCTCAAAACTCTCAAAACCATTTTTCTATAATTTTTGATCCCTCGGATGTTCTTATCGAGGAGTTACAAATTTCTATCTTAAACGCAACCGCTGAAAGAAACACTACCTTATTCATATATAGTTGAGTTTGATAACATTAATAACTTTTTTTTGCTGGTGGAAACTTTTACTGGGGGTCTGGTAACCCCTAATCTCGCTTAATTTATTTGAAATTTTGCCGATAAAGTTTTTCTGTGGTGCATGTAATTTTAATATGCATGTTCCTTTGGGAAGAGGGCATACGCCTGTTCTAACCCCAACGTGAAGCACTCTTTCAAATAAGATGGAAATAAGAGTGCATGTTTTTGTTGATGTCTTATAGGTACAGTAGCTTACATGTCCATATTCTTAACTGGAGCGGGCCTTTTTTTTTTTTGCTAGATATAAACTACAAACTTTTTTACGGTACATAAAGCAAAGCAAGGTGCACATAAAGAAAGTTAGCTAGTTGTAGTTGCACACTTGCAACTTTGTGACAGCAGGGCGGCCGAAAGTGCTGCAGATATTGGGATCCTTTGGTATCATGCACGCAGCAAAGCAATGTTCATTAGCCCTTAATTTCCGGTGTGCAGCCTCCACGGCAGTCGACTTGGTGTCACAGCCAGCGGAGTACTAGTTTTGGGGAGTGTTTGGTAGAGGTTTAACTCTCAACTTCGTCCCAGAGCTGTACCAAACGTCCTAACTCCATATAACTCTGAAGCAAGCAATTCTATGGAGCAGTCTTTCTCGCAGTTCATTTTGGTGAAATAGTTTGAAGGATGCTCTGTGAAGTTGTGGATCTGCTTCATAGTGGTTCTGCTCCACAGAGCTGATCAAAAAATTAGAGCTGGAGCCCTCCCAAACACTCTCTTGTAATTCACACTACTAAAAAGGTTAATTTATCTCGCACTTATCTCGCGCCGTCGAAAAAGCAAACCAAACGTCGCTCGCATGTGACCTATCAACTTTTGTTCACTTGTGTTTGGCGTGCATCGTGCAAAGAGCATCTCATTGTCCACATATGATTAGGACTTTAGGACTAACTGGACAGAGAATGTACATTGACCACTTGTGCGCAAAGCACAGGCAATGACATATTTACATGTGTGAACCATGTTGGACCCACGAAAGCTAGCCTGCAAATTCCTGGACAGCAGCCGTGCAATTCATTAATGCAGCATAGAAAGAAAATTGCATCCGATTGCTTAGCGTTAACTGGCCTCTAGATCCATCTCAGACACAGAGAGAGATATCAGACACGCAGAGATAGAGAGATCCCTGATTGAGTGCTTCACTCGATACGCGATTTGGGAGCAAGGAAAGGCCATGGAGGTGGCGGCGGTGAGCGCATCCCATGGCGCCATGGGTTCCCTGCTTGGGAAGCTTGGTGATTTGGTCGCTGGGAAGTACAAGCTGCTCAAGGAAGCCAAGGGCGAGATCATGTTCCTGAAAGCTGAGCTCGAGAGCATGCACGTTCTGCAGAAGATGTCAGCGAGAGGAGCCCGATGAACAAGCCAAGTGCTGGGCGAAGGAGGTGCGCGAGCTGTCCTATGATATGGAGGACAGCATTGATGAATTCATGCTTCGTGTTGAACATGAGTCTAACTCCAACAGCAAGCCACATGGCCTTAAGGGGTTCATCAACAGGAGCATAAGATTGTTGACGACAATCAACACTCGGCATGAGATCGCCAAGCAATTCCAAGGCCTCAAGAGTCGTATCATGGAGGTCAGCGAGCGGCGCACGAGGTACAAGATTGATGACGCTGTCTCCAAGGCAAGCAACACAACTATAGACCCTCGCATGCTAGCACTCTACGTGGAAACGGCAGGCCTTGTGGGCATCCAAGGGCCAAGGGATGAGCTTATTCAGTTGATGATGGATCAAGAGGGTATGTCTCTGCAGCAACTCAAGGTACTATCTATCGTAGGATTCGGAGGTCTTGGTAAGACTACACTTGCAAATGAGATTTATCGTAAGCTAAAGGACAAATTCCAGTGCCGAAGTTTTGTATCTGTGTCCCAGAAACCAAATATAAAGAAGATTTTGGGAAATATACTCTCCCAAGTTGGCTATGTTGCCCCCGAGCAAACCAACATGGAAATATGGGATGAGGATAAACTGATTTGTGAACTCCGAGAATTCCTTACGGACAAGAGGTATGCTAGTGGAAATGACATAACCCCAAATTATTTACCATTTGTTGGTTTATTTTTTTATTGAAGGTGTTTTTCTTTTAGCTTGCTGGTATTCTGTAGGAAACATTCGAATATGTCATGGATGATGAAAAAAATCATTCGTGCCTATACATCATAAAATGTATACAACCTAATACAGGTCTCATAAAGCTGCATAATAGAAATAGTAGGATGTGACTTAGTCTGACCTAGGCATCTTCATCCATGGTTTTTGAAAAAAAAGCCATAGTGTAGACCTCCATTGCTAGGCACGCCATGGTGATTTCTCCTTGTCATGCTCCTTAATTTCTCCCTTAATTTAATCAGTGTCTTGCATCAGACATCGCTTATCCCTTAAGTTCTCCTCTTTAAATAGTTATCTATATTAATTATCTTAGTTGGCTCCTATGTATTTAATTTTATACACATTGCTTTGGTGGACCGTTAAGACTGCCTCAACAACTGCCTCTATAGGATAGTGCTAATTAACTACTGTTGTTGAATTTTAGCACCATATGGGTTATTCTAGTGTCACCAAGCTAGACTCAACTAACATATTCACTTTTGTAATTTGTTTGGTAGAGTGTTTTTAGAAAGTAAGGATGCCTTTTAAGTTATTTTAAGTTCAGCTAATCTTTTTATGCTCTAGATGATATTGTTTGACAGGTACTTTATTGTAATTGATGACATATGGAATGTAACCATATGGAGTATAATTAGGTGCACTCTTCCAGAAAACAGGAATGGGAGCAGAGTAATAGCAACTACACGGATTGAGACTATCGCTATCAATTGTTGCTCCAATCATGATAGATTTGTTTATAAGATGAGGCCACTTGGCAGCGAAGACTCAAGAAGGTTATTTTTGAAAAGAATATTTGGCTCACAGGATGCTTGTCCTCCGTATTTACAAAAAGTTTTAACTGGTATTTTAAAAAGATGTGGTGCTTACCGCTTGCAATTATCACTATATCTAGCCTTTTGACTACTCAGCAGAACAAACTGATGAAGGAGCAATGGGAGCGCCTATTGAATTCTTTGGGCTCCAACTTTGAAGAGAATCCCACCTTAGAAAGCATGAGACAAATATTAAGCCTTAGCTACATAAATCTTCCTCATTATTTGAAGACGTGCATGCTATATTTGGGTATTTATCCAGAGGATTACACAATCAAGAAGAATGATGTGGTTAGGCAATGGATTGCTCAAGGTTTTGTAAGTAAAACACTGGGGCGAGATCTGGAGGATGTTGCTGAGGGCTATTTCAATGAGCTTGTTAATAGGAGCATTATTCAACCAGTAGATGCATATCCGAATGGCGAGGTGTTGAATTGTAGAGTTCATGATATGATGCTTGATCTTATTGTACACAAGTGTAGAGAAGAGAATTTTATGAATGTTGTAGACGATATACAATACATTACTGGACAGCAAGACAAGGTCCGTCGACTCTCACTCTATTTGGATGGTGTAATAGATGGCACAAGACTTGGAACCATTCATCTCTCACAAGTAAGAGCGCTGGCGAGGTTTGGTACCTCTACATATATACCTCTTCTATTAGAGTTCAAGCATCTTCGAGTCTTAACTCTTGAATTTCCAAGCAGAAACCATGAGCAAACAATAGTTGATCTCAATGGAATTTGTCATTTGTTCCAATTAAGATATCTAAGAATTGTATCTAATCATAAAATAGAGCTGCCAAGGAAAATTCGGGAACTAAAACAATTGGAGACATTGGAAATAGAAACAGGGAGTGGTATGGTTGTGGTTCCATCGGATATTGTTTGTTTGAGCCGGTTGTTGCACCTTATAGTTTCCATTGGGACAAGTTTGCCTGAGGGGATTGGTAATATGAAATCCTTACGTACTTTGCGAAAGTTTGATTTGGGGAAGAACCAAACTGATACCATCACAAACATCGGAGGTCTGACTAATTTGAGGGATCTTGAAATATGTTTTCACTGTGAGACACAATTGGATGACATGACAAAGAGACAACGTCTGCGTGTGTTTTGCTCTTCTCTTGAAAAGCTTTGCAATCTTAGACACCTGCATGTGGGTGGTCATAATCTTATGTTCTGCTGTGATGAATTGAATTCGCTATCAGCTAGTCCCCGCCTTCTTCAGAGACTCATGACTGATGATTGGGATTGGTTTTCAAGTGTTCCCAAGTGGATTGGAGAACTTCATAATTTGTACGACCTTCAAGTTAGGGTTAAGGAGGTGTTGGAGGATGATATCATAATGCTTTCACAGTTGCAGTCCCTCATCTACCTGAACTTGAGTATCGTAGGAACTCCTGAAAGTAAGGTTGTCATCTGTGCGACAGGATTCCCTGCTCTTAAGCAATTTGTGATCTCCTGCTTGAGGATGTCATATATGAGCTTTGAGGCAGGGGCAATGCCCAAGCTCCAAAGGCTTCAGATAAGATTCAATGCACAATATTGGGACAACGCCTGCCCTGCGTCTGCCGGTATCGAGCACCTGTCAAACGTCAAGGATATCTCTGTAAGCATCGGGGGATATGGTTCCGGAGAACTCAGTAGAATACGGTCTGAGATTTGGAGCGCCATTGACATGCACCCAAGTCGTCCAACGGCTATGACCGATTGTCATCACAATTCGCTGTTTGTCTCTACTATCCTGCCAGACCGAGGCTTCAATGATGGCTTCAGCTGGCGGAAGTATAGCCAGAAGGAAATCCTCGATTCCAAGTACCCAAGGTCAGCAACCCTCATACCAAACTCAGTTCACCACTTTTGCACTTAGCTATGGAATTCCCCGAGTTATCTCCTACTGTTGAGTGTGGTTCGAGATCCTTGTTATCACCCATTTCTCTCTCATTCGCATTCTTGCGAAAAACATATGAGGCTTACAAGTCCTTGGACAATATGCTCTTCTTCTACCTCCCTCTTCTTGGATCTCCCATAGTCCCATGGATCGAGGAGCGGCGGTGTTGACCGATGGCTTCGTGGATGGGGCGAGCCATGCTAAGGGAGGGGGAGGGGGAGTAGTGAGAAGGAAGAAGAACAATTGTCCAAGGGTTTGTAAAACTCAGGTGGTATTGGCAAGAACGTCTGGAGAGCGAGGGTAGTAGCACAGATCTCGGAGCTCGGAGCACTGAAATAGGAAGGGGAACTTCTTTGCTAAGGGGAAACAGATTTTTACTCGTCGAATGCAAAATTTTGTTTTTGGCTGCGTCGATGTGGGCAGTTGAGCAGATCTCTTGTTATGTTGTAAGTTGTAACTCTCACTGCAGAGATTATTACTGGTGCGTTCACCGGAACAGTCAAGGCTGCCTCGCCACCAAGCAGGTGCAACGCATAGACGACGACCCGCTGCTCTACAACGTCATATACCACGTGGATCATACGTGCGGTCAGAGGGCAGTGCAGCCGCAGCCGCAGCCGTAGCCTGGACAGGAACAGAGCTCCGTCTCCATGGGGTTGAAGGCCGAGGAGCCCATGTAGCCGGCATCATCCTTCTCCTTCATGCCGGCAGGAGCCGAAATCGACCGCGTGACTCCATCAGCTTTGGTGTCCCTAGAGATGATGAAGACTTTGATATCTAACCTAATCCAGGAGATGGCTGCTACACCTAACAAGAGGTACAGAGTATAACACAATACACTTTGGCTGCATGCACTTCATCAGGGTATATATATCTATGATCTGCTGCTGGTGGCGATCGATCATAACCAGAACAAATATATATCCTCTCTCTGAACATAGGAATTCGGCGTTGCCCAAATGGAGCACACAGGTGAGGGTCAGTGCCGTGTAAGACGAAGCCCCTGCCCCTCTGGAGGACGGCTTCAGCTGGAACAAGTACGGGCAGAAGTGCCAGCCGGGCCGCCAGCCACATATTTAGCGCGTCCGGACCCTAAGTCGTTGGGCCGCATTACACTTGCAGACCCAACAAGAGTAGCGGGCCAAAGTCTCTTGGGCCATCTCCTCTAAAAAGCTAGCTCAATGAGAGGTGCTCCCTCACCCTTATAAACCATGCTCAAACCCTCCTAACAACCAATGTGGGACTATTCCCAACAATCTCCCCCTCATACATTGGGCCGAGACTTGTCCAGAAATCATCTGGGCAAGATACCAATTGTTGGAACAGGCTAATGATCAAACGCACAACAGTAGATCGACGAGCTCAGTTGCGGCAACGAACGCCTTTTCTGGTTTCATTTATTGATCACACTCATTGACTGACTACCGAAACTTACATGGCTTATATAGCCTCGCTTACATGCACGGCAGCAACAAACTGCCCGAGTCTTGCGCTCGCACGTACACTCGATCAGCACGAGCTACCTACTCATGCAAAGCCCACGCGCCACGCGTGCTTCAATCCTGCATGCAACACTTAGCTAATTCCTACGCCCGAAGCCTCGCTAACTAACCGGCTTCCATGCAACTCACGCACACTATTCCACGTACGTGACACACACGCACTGCAAACTAAAACAGGGACTCTGAAACAAACTTAGCTAGTCAAGATTACTGCTAACAATTTCCCCCCTAATCTTGACTTAGATTATTTCAACTCCTAGACAAACTTTAGAGTAACGCCGGTTCATCATCCGCCGTCGCGAGGAGTGCTTCTTCCTTCTTTGGCTTGAGACATTCCCTGGCAAAATGTCCACGAACACCACAATTGTAGCATTTACCTTTGTTGCCCATAGACTTTTGCTTCTGCTGAGCCTGCCACTCGGTCGCCGTGAGCAGGAGCTGATCATCACGAGTCTCGTTGGCTTGAGTGCGCCGCCGAGAGCGCTCGTCGAAGGCCTTCAACCTTCCAAGTGCTTCCTCAAACGGCATCTTCTCCACGTCACAGAACTGCTCGATCCCCGCAACGGCAGGGTAGAGCCGATCTGGGACGGTGTCGAGGAGCTTCTTGACCATGGCCGGGTCGTCGAGCGTCGCGCCGAGGTTGGCATACCTCGCCGCCATGCCACTGATTTTGCCGGCGTAGTCGTCCAGTGACTCCCCCTCCTTCATGCGAAGCCAGTCGAACTCGCCTTTCAAGGTTGAAAGACGAGCGGCCTTGACACAGTCAGCTCCGACGAACCTCGTCTTGAGGCTATCCCAAAGCTCTTTCGCCGTCTTCTTTTGTGAGACCTGCATAAGAATGTCCTCTGGTAGTGCTTGGAGAAGCTGCGCCCTCGCCGTCTTGTCCTTCCGCGCGTCCACCGCCTCGCCTACCTCCGGACTCACGGCCTCCCAAAGGCCTTGGGCATCAAGAATGGCCTCCACCTTGATCGCCCACGCGGTGTAGTTCGTCGAGGAGAGCAGCGGGTATGCGAGCGAGACGCTGCTGCTTTCCCCGGTGCCGTGCGGAACCAACGCCATGGAGTCGAGGTAGTAGCGCAGGATCTTGGGCTCTGATACCAATTGCCAGCCGGGCCGCCAGCCACATATTTAGCGTGTCCGAACCCCAGGTCGTTGGGCCGCATTACACTTGCAGACCCAACCAGAGTATCGGGCCAAGGTCTCTTGGGCCATCTCTCCCAAAAAACTAGCTCAATGAGGGGTGCTCCCTCACCCTTATAAACCATGCTCAAGCCCTCCTAACAACCAATGTGGGACTATTCCCAACAATCTCCGCCTCACACATTGGGCCGAGACTTGTCCGGAAACCATCTGGACAACCTAGGCTCTAATACCAATTGTTGGAACAGGCTAATGATCAAACGCACAACAGTAGATCGACGAGCTCAGTTGCGGCAACGAACACCTTTTCTGGTTTCATTTATTGATCACACTCATTGACTGACTACCAAAACTTACATGGCTTATATAGTCTCGCTTACATGCACGGCAGCAACAAACTGCCCGAGTCTTGCGCTCGCACGTACACTCGATCAGCACGAGCTACCTACTCATGCGAAGCCCACGCGCCATGCGTGCTTCAATCCTGCATGCAACACTTAGCTAATTCCTACGCCTGAAGCCTCGCTAACTAACCGGCTTCCATGCAACTCACGCACACTATTCCACGTACGTGACACACACGCACTGCAAACTAAAACAGGGACTCTGAAACAAACTTAGCTAGTCAAGATTACTGCTAACAAGAAGGACATCCTCGGCGCCGAGCACCCAAGGTCAGCGACCCTCGCATAGCAGACTCACCTCATCAACCGCGCATTTTTCTTTCTATCCGACCGACCTCTCGTGACATTGGACTCTCGCAGACATTACTACCGGTGCTCGCAGGGCTGCGCCGCCACTAGGCAGGTACAGCGCCGGGACGACGACCCGCTGCTCTTCGATGTGGTGTACTACGGGAAGCACAGCTGCGCTCAGAGCGCGCAGGAGTCCAACAACCAGAGGCCACGAACCGCAGCATGCACAGATCACTCCCAGAGCTCGGCTGCAGAGGCTAGTGCCGGAGTTGGAGACGGCCGCCGGGACGAACTCCCGGAGGCTACTACCTCTGAACAAAGACCGTAGCACCGGCTGCAGGGGAAATACTAGCGGTAATGTAGAGTCTTTTGCACTTGTCTCAGCTTCCCTGCATTACCAAGAAATTGTGTGACTCGTTGTGTCATCTCCCTCGCAGAACCAATCAAGGAGGTTCAGTTGTCTAAGACATACTCCGATCCGTGCATTTGAGATACTGTGTCCAAGTGAGCTGGCTCCATCTCAGGCCGTATCGTTACACCAGTATCCTGTATCCTCATGGCGTGATCAATGCTCCAACTGTACAGGATGAGATCGATGTAACGGTTGAGCTAGAAGAGGATCTGATAGCTGGATGATTTAAGCTCTACAATTATGCAGCTCTACTAGTACCAACAAATGCGCTGAAAATCACTCGCTTCATAAAAGTAGCAGCCTAGCAGGCTAGCGTTTGGAGGAGGCCACGACGTCAGGCTGCCGCGTGGGCCATGCATGACCTCGGGGATGTATTAGCGTATTTCGGCGGGCATCCGGCCTACATTTTATTTCGTTTATGTTACAATTACAAATATATGTCGCTCATGGGTTCAAAGAAAACATCAGATTGAAGGGCGCGTAATTTTAAGTTGTTTAATTATGTAGCTGTCAACCAACAAATGGTACGTGTTTCTCGTTACAAATAGACGCATGTCGTCACGTGCGTCTGCCGATTAGTACTGGCTAGTGACCACAACATCCCATTTGGAATATAAGCGCATAAAGTAGAACAAATCACACTTTCTTTAAACTGATTCCATTAAAAAATAGGCCAATAGCGATCGACCGCTGATGGTGAAGTCATTTGCGAGCACCACTCAATGGCTTAAATGTAGATTGAACTGAATTGATACAGTACATACTTGCAAACAATTCTGGATGTGTACCTTGATGCCGATCAAGAAGTCCATTGAAAACAAAATATGACGAGACTACTCTAAACTTGGCGAAAGTAAATAAAAGTTAAACGACAAGTAAAAATAGATTTGTTTGATTGATTCGTGAATCCTTTTATACGCTCCACGGGTCATGTATTTATACTTTGGACTCAATCAACTAGACTATTATTCTCGTAACCTACATGAATTCGACTCTATATCTTCTTAAATATATAATACTAACTTAATATATTCATGCTAAGCCGATCCAAACTCCTTTCATTCCTCGTTTAGCCGATTCGGACATACTTATCCAAACCGACTTCAACCTTTGCTTTTATGTCTGGTCTGGTCCATATTTCGCCAATCTCAAACCGATTTCTAGAAGTTTCTAGATCATCGGCTTTATTTCCAAAA
The DNA here is from genome assembly GCA_036346145.1 of Olyra latifolia. NCBI lineage: Eukaryota > Viridiplantae > Streptophyta > Magnoliopsida > Poales > Poaceae > Olyra > Olyra latifolia. The sequence continues at coordinate 35,283,247 of CM070533.1, forward strand.
TTGGGTGTCATCGGGTATCTAAAATTTGTAGCATATGGAAGAATAGAGCTGTCAAGTAAAATTCGAGAACTACAGAAATTTGAGACAATGGAAAAAGAAGCTGGGAGTGATGATGATGTGGTTGTGTTTCATCAGATATTGTTTGTTTAAGCGACTTATTGCACCTCATGGTTTCTATTAGGATAAGTTTTCCCAACAGGATTGGTAATGCATAGAGGCCACGATGGCCTGTGCAATTATATACATGCCCGTACGTATCGTGTTGCACGTGCAATCTTGCATATGCCAAAACAATTCTTTGGTGTGATAATGGGCAGCGTAAGGTTCCAAAACTAAAATGCTTGGACCTGACCGCAAAATGAGGAAAAATATCAGAAAAATAATGGTAAATAATAAAATTGAGGAACAAAAAAATACATACTAAAAAACCTGGAACTGAATGGAAACAAGAAACCAAAGGAAATTGAAGGAATGGAAAAGTAGAGAGTTGCAAAGATGTACGGACCGTGCACACAGCAAGCCCGTGCCGATGGATGGGTTTCGATTTTTTTTTTTAATTTTGAATAAAATTAAATTCAAAAATTCTTTCCTGGGCCAGTAGGAAACGAAAAGGGCTTCGGAGCTTGCTCTGGCTACTTGCCTGTAGCCCAGCACGGAGAAAAGAACAGTATTGGGCCTCTGCTTGATGAATTGACACCGCAATACGCTAGTCTGTTTCTGATAATGGATTTTTTTTCTTTTTGAAATGCTATAATTCATGGTGAGGGCTCAGTCTTTTGGCGATTGAAAAAGACCAATTTTTTAATTTTTAAAATAAAATTATATTGAAAAGCGCCTATATTATTTGATTGATATATATTTTTAAGCGATTTTACAGCATGTAACATGATATTATGTAATGGTAGTATATTTTAATACTCCATAACATTTGACTTAGTGAGGCTATTAAGAGCATGTCACCCTATCAGGAGCCGTCGCTTCGATGCCGCTCTGATTTGCTGAAGATGATTCTCACCGAACTAACCGCATCATGTCATGTTCCTGAAAACAAGCAATCTATCCACAAATTAATTTATTTTCTTTCATCAATTGGGGGGACGTTAAACGGATCCAATGGCTATATATGGGTATGTACGTACGGATCGAGGTGATTTTCCCTGTGAACACCATGCAATTTTGATTTTCGAGGTACGAAAGAGGGAAAAGTCCATTTTGCCACCTTAAACTATTAGATAATAAGTCTAGTTTTCATCCTGAACTCTAAAACCAGACAACCAAATCCTCCAACTCTTCATACCAAAAAAATTTCTCCCTAAGTTGAACCTACCCCAGTTTTGTTTGATGTGGCATCATAGTCAGCAGGGTTTTATAGAAAATAAATTCTAGAAAAATCTAATAAATTATAGAAAATTATAGAAAGCTCAAAAACTAAAATAAAAATATCTACAAATTAAAAAATGTGTAGAGTTTAAATATACAATAAAAATATTATATTTGTGTGGAAATCTATATGACAAAAATTATATTTTTATAGGGCCTTTTGTTAATTAAATTAATCAAGTATTTAGGAAAAATTAGTTTGGTTTGTTGGAAATTGAAGAAAACTAATAAAAATAGAAGGATGTTAATTTAACCTTTGAATTTGAGTTTGTAAAAAGCTTGGAAGAATAGAAGGATGTTAGTTTGACTTTGAATTTTAATTCGTACAGATTTAAATTCAAAGGTCAAACTAACATCATTCTATTCTATTAATCTCTCTATTATTCCAAGAATCTAAAATAATTTTCCACATTTTTCCAAGAATCCAAACTAATTTTTCCTAAATACTTGATTTATTTAATCAATAAAAGACACTCTAACATAAAATATATTTTTTGTATATAAGTTTATGCACAAATATTATAACTTTATTGCATATATATTGAGTTGCTACTGATGTTCTACAATTTATTAGATTTTTTAGAATTTATTTTTAGAAAAACCTGCTGACTAGGATACCATATCAGCCAAAACCAAGCTGGTTTCAGTTCAAGGAGGTAATTTGTCCAGTCAGAAGAGTTGGAGAGTTTGTTTGTCCGGTTTTAGAGTTCAGAGAAGAAAATCAGATTTATCAAATAGTTCAAGGGGCAAAATGGACTTTTTCCTAGGAAAGATAGTCCTAAATACGTCTTGAAGTTAAACACACTATTCACTCGTGCGCATATGGGCCGGATGGCTTCGCAACCATACAATTATGGGCCCTGCGAACGTTGAGCTAGGCCGGACTGCCGGAGTTGTCCTGCCTCCGGCCGTCAGAACTGGCCTGTCAAGAATGCGTACGTTAAATAACTAAAATAAAACTGATCGGTGTTATTTTCCCCCGTGGAGAACAAGCTATTTATTTTCAATCTCTGATGGTTTACCCTGTTGTGTACATATGTACTATGGCTGGTTGGCTAAACTGAAATGCTGGGTTGCAAGAGCTTTAAGAAAAGATTTTGAGAAGATAGAACGTTTGATTTGACTAATTTTAAGAGTTTTGAGAAGAGGATTCAGGATATTCAAATGGCTTCGAGAAGATGGAGTGTTTGGCTAGAAGTAATAGCAATGTTTGGTGTGACTAAACTTTAAGAGTTTTAAGAAGAGGCTTCGAGATATTCAAACAGCTTTGAGAAGATAAAGTGTTCGGTTCAAAGAAATGACACTCTTAAAGCCTAGCATTCCAGTTTAAACGGTCAGTTATAGCCGCACGGAATAAGGTGAAGCAATTAGAGATTTGGTGATGTACAACCTGCTTTGAACTTTGGTATCAAAGTAATTTTATAGTTATTGGTATATGGTGGTACCCTGAACTTGAGACATCCGTCACGGCAAAAAAAAGTGGTACTCCATTCCATATATAGGTACAAATGTATAAGGGCATTATGATATTTTCTCTGCTCCTCTCACCGTCAATCATGGCCTCTTGGGGTTGGCGACCAAGCATGCTACGTCGTGCACCGCCCATGCATCGACCCATCGTCTTCAGGTCATAGTTTTAAAAACCGGACTAGATTGTCAGTTTAATAAAAAAAATGGAACTGAAGGTCGATCCAATTTGATTTGCCAGAGGGAACGTTCATGTAGCTAACCCAAAAAAACGACCAGTTTGCATGAGCCGTTGAATCATTTACATCTAGAAAACTGACCAGGTGAGGGAGGATGGTGGTGCCACCTTTAGGGAGAGGGGAGGACAACGGCATCGGCGTCGAGGGAGGGGGAAGACGATGATGACGCCTCGAGGGAGGAGGATAACAGTCATGGCGCGTTCATAGATGGGGGAAGACGACAACGCAGATACATAGCTTGGGAAGGAGGAGGAAGACAGTGGCGCAACTTGAGGAGAAAGGAAGGTGGCGGCATAGCTTTGGGAGGAGGTAGGACATTGGTGCGGCTTGGGAAGGAGGGAGGACGGCTGCGCTATGTTGGACTAGGGGGGAGGGGGGCAATGGTGCAAGCATCGAGGAGGTGGGCAGTAGTGAGAGGTAGGAGGTGAGATAGCCTGGTTAGGGTTTGGTATTGGGTGCGTGGAATTAGCTCTGCGACTCTACCTCATCGGCGGGCTAGCCTACTAGTAGTAGGCGCTTGGCCCTTTTGGTTTTGGGCCTTATGTAACTATGATTGAAGTGACTGGGTAGACAATGTGAAGGAGGGAGGAAGGAAGGAAGGAAGGAAGGTAGGACATGTACACTGGACTAGGTCTGAACTATTGGTCTAACCGGTTGAACTGGTAGTTAAACCAATGAATGAAGTCCCAAACCAGTACGGTTTCAAAAACTACACTTAAGGCAAAGAGCCTCTGTTATCAAAAAAAAAAAAGGCAAAGAGCCTCTTGATATAAATTATCAGCCAAAGCAGCGAACCTGCAGCTTCAGCTACACGGCTACACCAACTCACCCAAGTGCGATCTCACCGCTGATTAAAAACGGTTGAACTAGAAAAAACAAATGATGCTGAAATGTTTGGCCCTTTGCAACCGTCAGAAACGCTTCTTGCTTTTAGTATCTATTAGTTGCCAATAATGCCTCGAATTATGAATCCTCTAGCCAGAGGCTCTTGTCTCCGATGCTATAACTTGCCAAGCCCATATTCACAAATTAACGAGCTAGCTAGTACATTACATAACAGATCTCTAGCTACACATAAACTTTCAGGCCTCTGTACACCTCAATCGTCGTCGCCTCGAATCATTCTACACGACGGTACGTCCAAGGTCAGTGTCAGTGACCACTCCGTACGTGCTTCAGGGACCGGCCTACGCCAACAGTGTTCATTCAGAAGCAGGTAACACACGTACAAAAACCAGACAAAAGAGGCGACTTGTAATACTAGTATCAGCTGGCTGACACCGGCAGCAACTGAAATGACCCAAGCCCTACATCGTACGGGGTGCCACAGGTAAATATTCCTCGACGTGTTGACCATCTAGGCTGCTATGAAATTCCTTGCCCCTGTTACCATTCATGAGCAGCAGTTGTCACACTTGTATAAACATGACCATCTTCTAGACTTCTATGATGTATCTTCGCCACAAGTTCTATCCTCTCTTCTTTTTTCACCCTCTTAAGTTCATATTTTCCGGTAACCACAATTTGTTCAAACTCCAAGAAAGTTTCAGTGACCTTCCCTGAGCTTCCAGCCAGTACTCGCACAGTCGCACTTGACTCGCTATAATACACAAGTCTAGAGCTCATCAAGAAGGTCTTTGAACTTATTTTTAAGCTAGAGTTAATATACATGTAGGTCTTCTGAATTTTTTTAATGAAAAAGGAACTTTTTTGTCTCTCAATCATAGCTCTCGACCCATTTTGGTCTCTGAACTTCAAGACCGGGTTAACATGGTCCTTGAAATATTAAAACCGGGCACAAATGGTCATTTGACTAGATTAAAGGTGGTTTTCATTGGTCAAAGGTGGTTTGACTAAAGTGTTATATGTATTTTTATATAAAAATATTTTACAAAATAAAAACTCAAGCTTTAAAAAAATCCCATATTTTACCGTGTTGCATAATTTTTAAAAATTTTCTAGCACTTTAGTAGTCTTAAAAATAAGAAAAAATGTTAAACAAATGTTTAAGTTCAGAAAAATAAAATTCAATGAGATTAGGTAATCGTAACAAACTCAAATGTATTGTTTAATATGGATTTTTTGAAATATTTTTTATTTAAAAGTACATATAACCTCTGATCAAACCAACTTTGACCGGTCAAAGCTATCGCTAACTCGGTCAAGGGACCATTTTTCTCCAATTTTGACGTTTTGAGGATCGAGTTAACCTGATTTTGGAGTTCAGAAACAAAAATGGGACTAGGGTCATAGTTGGAATATCAAAATGGCACTATTTTCTTTTTTAAAATTGAAGAAGTGGATCCAATTATGCAAGGCAGACTACTTGATCAGTGAGACTCAGAAGGGAAGCACTTCAGTGGTGACGATCACTGAGCCTTCAGTAGTTAGCAACAAGCTAGCTACGATTGGTACGTACTATCACCTTTCTAAACCTCGAGGGGTGAGAGCTAAAAGAGAGGAGGCAAAAGAACATGGCATGAGATATCGACACGTCACATATTTGATCAGGGGTGAACAATCACATCACACTGAAGTACTAAACACACAAACAACCTGAACAAAGAGCACATCACTGTGGTACCGCACAGCGCCTCTTTGCATCGCAATATCTCAATGCAGAAAAGCCATATGTCAACGAGAGATTGGCACAAACCAGAGGAGATAACATCCATCATGCACTTGATGGGATGTTGGACATCAAATGTGTTAGAGCATTGAAGATAGGTTCGTGATGTTGTGGTCGTCATTTTCTCGCATCTCTTTTATCAAGTGTATAAGCTTGCAACACGTTTAGTCCCTACGTTAAGCTAGGATAGAGAATGCTATTGATTAGTGTACATGGCCAGTTATTAACCTGTCAGTATTGATCTAGTCTAGGTTACTGTGCACAACTATATACTGTGTTTTAGAGTAAGCAAGGTATTTTTTTTTTCTCTTTTTTGTCTAAATTATGTCCACAGCATTCCTTCCTAGAAACTAGAATGTCAGTTTTAAGGGGGGTGTTTGGCAGGTCTCCAGCTCTAATTTTTCAGCTCTACTCCACAACTCCACTGTGGAGCAGGTCCACTATAGAGCAGATCCACATCTCCATGGAGCACCCTTCGAGCTGCTCCACAAAAATGAACTACGAGGGAGGCTACTCCATGGAATTGCTTGCTCCAGAGTTACGTGGAGTTATGGTGTTTAGCACTGCTCCACAGGAGAGTTGAGCATTGGAGCTCTACCAAACACCCCCTTTACTTCAGCAGTACTGTCATACCTGCTGTCTGCATGCGCATTGCAAGACTATTTTTTAACTTACTGGTCAATGAGATGTCAAAATTTAAAAGAGCATGTCTAGGGTTTATAAAAAAGAATCTTCTCTATATTTAGAGACTCTTAGTCCCTATATCACTACAGCAAAGTTTTTATGTCAGTCCCTAAATTTAGAAATTCTTTTCCGAGTCTCTATATTTAGAGATTATCTCATGTTTGTATATCTTTTCGAGGATAGAGACTCTGCTGTACGCCGTGGCCGCCGCCGAAGGAGTGGGACCGTGGGACTAGCCGTGCTGGTGGCCTGCTGCTTGATCTCCTTGCTCCCCAGTCCCCACACGCCCCAGCACGTATACTTGCCTACTTGGCTCTTTGCTCCATTGCTGTGGAGTTCATGGGTGATCTGAGGTTGTAGATAGCTAGGTGACCCGCTTAGACTTGTGAAAATCAAGCTAGGTGATCAAGATAAGCAAGCTAGATGGCCGCCTCTTGCTGCATACATATGCCAAATTGCAAGAATATGTGTATGAATATGATTAGGGATAGCAAGTCTTCTTAAGTTTGTTGTTTGGGTATTGGTGGTGTGGTGCACTGTGTACATGTGGGATATTTTTGTTTGCTTCTTTGATTTCAGTACAGAAATCGATAACTTATTTTGATATCAAGAAGTTTTATCAACATGTCCCTATTAGAAGTTTTGATCAACATGTCCCTATTATAGTTGCATGTTTACATTGTTGGAATATTGGCTATTGATGTTTTCTCTGTTTTATTTCAGATTGTCTATTTTGTAGAAAGTGTCTATTTTCCTTTTCACTAAGGATAAACTTATGGAGAGGGACCAAAGTGCAAGGAGAGAGGAAAGAGGAAAGGACAAGGTGGTTATAGATGTCGATGCCCCTGGAAGTTCGAATAAAAGTCAGTGGATGGCTAGAAATGCCACCAGAAGTGCGGACAAGACAATTATGGTGACTACAATAGGTTTGTTAGATTATTATACAAACTTTTGGCTTGTTTTGCTAACTTTTGGCTTGATTTACTAACTTTTGGCTTGCTTTGCTATGTCTTGTTGTAGGGAGGCAGGTGGAAATTCATGGAAGGCTTGATTACATATGGAACCATGGGACAAAATGGGGTAATGGTTTCAAGTGTGCCTACCGTTCACATGAAAACAAAAGTGAAAATTTAGAACACAGTGTACAGCTAACAAGTATATCTTGTAGGGGATAGGGGCAATTTATTGTCCCATCGTCTACATGGCTATGACTAGGCTGACCAAGTTGCAAGTAACTCACGTACTCATAGATGGCTCATGCGAGTACTGGAGAAATTGCTTGTAGACTTGTACAGCACAAAGATACTAGGGTTAAACTAGGATACCTGATTTCAAAATGTGATAATAGGGATATTGGTCGCAGGGACTACGAAATCTACGGCCACAAAAGCACTTGGGGTGCTACCTCTCAATGGTAGTTTGGTTGGCAGCACAACTCCTAGTGATAAAACAAGAGAGTAGTGTTCTTTGGAGTTAGACGAGGATGTTTAAGCTGTTATGGCTTAGCTAGTGTCATTGTCAAAGTCAGAACTCTATGCTTTGGGGAAGTTGCTTGTCGATCCTGGGACCTAAATGTGGTTCAAGCTGCTTATGCAAAAGAATTTCTTCTCAGCATGCTTGTGGCGATCACAATCTTCAGCAAGATGCAATTCCAGACGTAGTTCTTTTACCGCTGGGTCCTTTGTCTTCGAAACATCTAGGTACTTTCATGATGTCATTTGGTTGGCTTTTGCAATGTGGATGTACACTAACAACTTTACCAGGTAAATTTATCCTTTCCGTTTGCTTGGTAGGTGAAGTGGTACTAGTTTCCCAATTTTTAGGAAGAATGGAAGCGAAATCGATGATAGAGCATAGGCGGGTGATCACATGGAAAGTAGTCTCCCGCACAACAAAAATTGATAAAAGATGGGATATTCTAGAAATAAGGTAATAGGGACATGCTCTGTATTAGGAAATTAAGGTCACTACCAGCCAGGAAAGAATAGGTTCTGGCATGGTTTTATGAAATTTCTATTTCTAATGATACCGAAGGAGCTATAAGAATCACTTTGGGGTTTGGATATTTGTGTCGAGTACTGTATCATTGTCCTCAACATGACAGAATTTGGTTGCCTCTTCGGATATGATAGTCGTCGTTCGATGGATTTTGCAAAAATCAAACTCAAAATTAGTAAAGAGTAAGGTAAGGGGAAATAATTTAGGTAAGAAAAGGAAACAGATGGTCCTTTAAAGAGATAGGAAAAGGTAAAGAAAATGAGCCAACAGTAAAAATTGTGAAAAATTCCTAAGAGTTGTATTCATTTAAAATACGTAAAGTCCTTAGCTAACGACCAGGGGTAGGGTTCCTATAGTCATATGCTCTAATACCAGCGCTGTCGGCCCCTGTCACCGGAAACCTCGGTGCACCTGTGCTAGCCCAGGATCATGTCTTGCTAGCATGACACCTTTTACAAAATGCTGGAATTATCTCATATCTGCGATAAAAATTATTAATATTATAGAGTTCAATTACAACATTGCTCGATTTTTGTAGGCCGCAAAGGCCAAATCTACAAAACAAAATGAACTCTTACCAGAGTTTAGCATAGCGGAAACAATAAGAAGAGTAGGGTCTCAAAGCTGTGCCCAACCCAATCAGGCAAGCGACTGGAGTCCCACCTAGCCCTCGGTCTTTACATCAATCTTCCGGTCCTTCTTCTCCTTGTCGATGTCGTCCAGGCCAAACTCCACCTCGACGCCACCTAAAAAGATGAGTGGGTGCGAGTGTGAGCGCGCAATCAAACCGCGCTCGCGAACCAAGACCTCACCTATTGCTAAACAATGATGCAAGACTTTATGGTGGAGGTTAGGTTCACATGTTTGCTTAAAATCAAATATGCTTATTTTTTTGTTAAGAACTTAAGACTTAGCCTTTTCATAAACCAAAGACGTACTGCGTTATATATGCCGATTCTTGATACACAGGGGTTCCTCAGTGGCGACACCGTATCCTTAGCCAAGGAATATGTGTCCCACGTGGCAGATCCATACCATCGCCATGGTCATGGTCTCCACAAATGGCGGACTAGCTCCCATCGCTATGGCGAACTATCTCCAATGGTATGGCGAACCCGTGCCAATACAACAGCTGGCGCACGTTTCCCATCTTCTGGTGAACCCGTGCCCATACTACAACTGGCGCATATTTCCCAGGCTCTGGCGAACCCGTGCCCATACAACAACTGGCACACGTTTTCCAGCTTCTGACGGACCCGTGCCCATACAACAACTGGCGCATGTTCCCCAGGTAAGTGGCGGTAGACTCACCCTCTTAGCCAAGAGGCGTGATCCCCTTGAGCTCAACAAAGGCCAGGATCCTCAGATCCTAATCAATCACAAGAATCAAATGTTTATTGACTATTTTCGCACTCAGGCATAAAAGGTACCCGAATGCATGGACTATCTCTTTAGCTTATCGAGTGTAGGAATACTCGGAACAGGGCATAACACATCACCATAATCATGTACTCGGGATGCACACATGCTGAATAGACTGTCCAAGGCACTGATACAATGACAGTGTAGTCTTAATTTAGAAGTGGGTCTGGTACATCTCTGCAACGGCCGAAGCGAGTACAGAGAGACTAACTCCTTTCATGATACAAAACCATGGCAATGATGGGATTGTACCATTGAGGTACCTACTCCGTATACGGTATTTGTCTGAGCCAAGTTGCATCGTTGATAGTGGCTATGCCGTTGCAATTTCACCGTTGATAGGAGGCTATACCGTTGCTTTCGCACCGTTGATAGCGTGCTATGCCGTTGCATTGCACCGTTGATAGCAGGCTATGCCGTTACAAAGGTTGACCCATCATCCTAGTACCGTATCGTTGACAGCCAAGGTCAAACCCATGGACTCTAGATTTAAAGCATGTCTAAGCCATTTCAAAGACTTATTAGTCAAGGAGTTTAATTTTTATACCTTAGGTTATCAAAGGATAGGGTAAGGAAATTATATCAAGGATGGGGTTTGTGTTTATCAACACTATATAACAAGTGGATTAACTAGACCAGCTCTATTAACTCTTGATAACAACATAATTATACTTGAAAAATCATATTGCATGCAATCTAATATATTAAAATCAACATAATTTAAGTAAAACTGGGTAAAGAAGAATGAATTAGAGGTATTGGCTTGCCTGCACTGAACTTGTCGATGTCTTGAGTCTAGCCTTCCAGCTTCTCTTCCGAGCTATCCGACTCCAAATTCACTCTCTTGGGTTGCCTTTGGATCGAACCGGCCTGCCGTGGCGTCTACGGGCTGTCTTTGGGTTTCGTCAACGCCTTCCCGTGTTTTCACGCGCCCTGCATCGGCCGCGTCGCCCACCTCGCCACAGCTTCACCGAGCTGTCGCCTCTAGGCCGTTGTCCCCGCTGCCGAAGCCAGTACGGCGAAGTTCTACGGCAACATCATCTACCCGTGCCACAGCTTGCCGTCGAATATCTACCGCCCGGAGACGCCTCCGAAACCGCCGTCGTGAGCACTGGTCCGGGCCGAGCCATAGTTGCCGCCGGCTTGCTTGTTCCATCACCAGCATTGACTAACGCGTCGCAAGCCGCACGCGTTCGCCAGGCCGGGCCGGGCGGTCTCATCGGAGCTACCTCCCCACGCCGTGGCCTAGCTGCCGTGCTTCTGCTCTGCGCTTCTCTACTGCTCCAACCCCGCCGTCCTCCTTCCCTGTGCCCAAGCCACGAAGCCGCCGTCGCGCCGCTTGCACGCTCGGCAGTTGCGCCGTGCCTCGCCGGCCGAGCCACCGCTAGCTCCGCCGCTAGTGCCGTGCGTTGCACGTCGCGCTTGCACGTTGCGTGACGTCGTCGCCGGCCGCTGCTCCCCACGGCACGGCTGCCATCACTGGCTCTCTGCTCTGCGCCGCTGCGACGCCGGTGCGTACACACGCACGCACGCGCCTCCACAGCTGCGCTAGCGCCGTCGCCTGCCCACGGCTGCTCCGCGCTGGAGCAAACCGCCGCCGGTGCGCCGTCGACGCCAGCCGAGTTGGAGCTGCCGCTCTGCTCCCAGCAGCCGCCGCTGGCTGCTGCTCCCACGCGCGTGCTGCCGCCGGCCTTGCATGCTCCGCCGGCACCGCCTCACTTGCTACGCGCCGCCGCCCGGAGCCCCTCACGCCACGCTCAGCCGCCGGAGCCACCGCCGGTGCGCGCTGCAATGCCACGCGACGCCACCACGGCCGCCTGCACTTGCGCGTGCCGCCGCCTCACGTCGAGCCCACCGCCGCCAGGCTCCGCCAGCGCTGCTGCCGCGCCGGAGGTCCTCCTCCCCCGCCGGCCTCCCTCTCATCTCCCTCTCTTCCTCTTCCTTTCCCTTTCTCTCTTCTCCCTACCCACTGCGCGGGCTCTGTTTCTACTCGTGTTACACTTCTGCTTGTGCTCTAGAAGCCTCACGCAGGATAAGGATGGGGTATTTTTAGGAAATTTTATATTTTACCCCTCAGGCTTTGGGATAAATATGTAGGGCTATTGGCAGCTCAGAAAATTGCTACAAAAATACCCTTGAGTTCATAAGCTAATGAAGGTTCCATTTTTATGATTAGTTTTAAGATTTCATGAGTATTTATTTTCTAAAATTTCTAAATTAATTCATTATGCGTTGATTAGTCGCAAATAATTTTAATCTTTAGAAAAATATTTAATGGTCGAGTTACTTAGTCGCGAAGTAATCTAACTAGTTTGAGTTTTCATTATCACGAAGTAAATTAGGATTAAGATAAGGTCCTGAGAGATATTTCCTGAGAGATATTTCGGGACTTTTTACATTTAAGTCCCTAAAGCTTTAGGTAATTTTCATAATGTTATTTAGAGGTCTTTGACTTCTCTAGAGATTATAATATAAATATACTTTGGGATATTAAAAATGTTATTATTTCATTTATTTGATCTGTGTTTGATGTCTTAAAGTATATATTTTATGCAAGCATTAAATAATATTTAATGTTTCTCATTGTTGGCAAACCTTAAAATTATCAGAACATACGATTTAAATTTACAAATAGGTCCATTTGTTATAATTCAATTAATACATGGACATGATTCTCTTTTAGGTTAATACATAATCTCTTTGAATTGTTCGAATTTTATTTTAAATAGTCGATTGACTTGTGATTTATTATTATTTTTATCGTAATTGAAAATGGGGTGTTACACTAACCATGGTCTGTGTATTGCTTGTACCTGCTCCTTGAAGTTTACCAAGTCCCGCCTGTAGCTTTTGCTCAACAATCTCTTCGATGCTCTGCTGAATTGCTCTGAGCTCCCTTTCCAGTAAGTTGTATCTGTATGACTCTCTTTTTTTGCTTTTTGACCGGCTCCTGTACGTATCGGCATCTTTGAAGAACCCGTACTTCCATGGCACGGACGATCCCATTCCTCTTGTCCGTCCTGGGTGATCAGGGTTTTGAAGTGCACGTGTGAGCTCGTCATTCTCCCTGTCTGTCACAAAGGAACCGGAGCGAGACATGTCGACGGTTTCGACAATTCTGTTTTCAACATCCTCCGCTCCTGGTGGCATCAACAAGCTACCGTTGTCGCAAGGGCCCTCCGTGACCCATGAACCAATTCGCAGCGAAATTCCCATTCAGCGAGAGCAGGCGTGATATTCTTGGCCACTAGTTCTTCCTCCGCTTCTCCCATTTAGGTGCAGTCTTGGCGTAACCACCGGTACCAAGATGGTGGTGGTATTTTTCTTCCAGCGTTGATCTTGTTACGATGGCTCGTGGCTGTCCTTCCTCGACAATTTGTATTCTTCAAATGCATCGATGTCTGCCCCACTTGGGATGTTGGTTGAAGTCTGGCTTTTCTCCTTCTTGACATACTTGTTGTTCAGGTGAACTTTTTACGACTGAAATTGGGTTGCCATCTTCTTCAAAGTGTATCTCTTAACCTTGTTCTCGTATCCTTCAGGAAATTTGAAGTTCTCCTTGATATCTTTCCAAGGGAGCTTGCGGAACTTCAGTCCATTTCTTGATGCTAACTGGGATATGATCCCTAACGTGGAAACCACATGCATTGTTAAACGGGCCTACTGCAGAAAGAGGAGCAATCGGCTTCCCGTCATTGTCAACGTTGGTGAAAACAAACTTTGTAGCAGGCTTCTTGTTAGGTCCTCTCTTGGTTTGGGTGCTCGATGTACCAGGCTGAAAATGGACAGAGATGCGAATTTTTTATGTCAGAGCCATTTATAGTAATTGGTTAAATACGGCTAAATGGTTTGTCCGGATTCTCGTGGCATTACCTTACTTCTCTCAGCGTCCACGGGATCACTGGATCCACCGGCAGCGGTGTTGACAAAGTTGGCATCACCTTCATTGGCGGTCAAGTTGCTACCATAGTCGATCTCGTCTAGCATGAACGCTTCGTCCATCTCGAAATTAGGATCACCATGCCCTGGTGTCGCCATCTATCGTAATTATGAAATATTGTTTAATTAGTAAGTATGGCAACTAGTCAAATTGTAAAAGAAATATATATAACAAAAAATACATTTTCACTCATCTCACTCTCCATTACTATCTCCATCTCACTCTCACTCTCACTCTCCATCTCACTCTCATTCTCATTCCATCTCACTCTCTCTCTCCATCTCACTCTCATTCTCTCTCATTCTCATTACATCTCACTCTCTCTCTCCATCTCACTCTCTCTCTCTCATTCTCTCTCACTCTCATTCTATCTCACTCTCTCCATTTCACACTCTCTCTCCATCTCACTCTCATTCTCTCTCACTCTCTCTCTCTCATTCTCTCTCACTCTCTCTCACTCTCTCTCCATCTCTCTCTCCATCTCACTCTCATTCTCTCTCACTCACTCTCTCTCCATCTCTCTCACTATCATTCTCTCTCACGCTCTCTCTCCATCTCACTGTCATTCTCTCTTATTCTCTCTCTCCATCTCTCTCTCATTCTCTCTCACTCTCTCCATCTGTGTTCTTAGGGATATTTTGTCAAACACCTTGTGGGCGGCGAGTGTCTGAGCGCTGCGTGTGAAGGAGGAGGGTAACCTAGGCCCTTCGGGATGGAGGAGGTCGCAGCGGTGGTCGGCGGCGCTGGGAGACAATTCGACGGCGGACAGCGCTGTGATGTGGCGGTCGGCGAGTATCGTCGGCCGAGGGCAATGGCGCGCGCGGGGAGACGACTTCGACTTCGACGGCGACGGCGCGACAGCGCTTGACGGCGGCGCGGGGAGACGACTTCGACGGCGACGGCGCGACAGGGCTCGATGGCGGCGCGGGGTGCTCGACAGAGACGACGGTTTGTCGTGACAGAGGAAGAGAGCGCGCGCGGGGACTTAGAAAATTTTGGAGTCTGTCCCCGGCCGGCGAGACATATTTATAAGAGCACCTCTACAAGCGGTTGGAACCATCAACCCTTTGTAATAAGGGTTCTACAAGCGGTTCGTAATAGAAACCGCGTGTAGCACTACCCCTCTACAAGCGGTTCGTATCACCAACCGCTTGTAGAAACCCCTCACATCTGGCAGGGAGCGCATGAGAGACCTCTACAAGCTGTTCGTATCACCAACCGCTTGTAGAGGTCCCTCATAGCTGGCTTGAGAGCGAGGGAGGGACTTCTACAAGCGATTTGTATCACCAACCGCTTGTAGAGTGTATAAAGAGTCAAAAGGGTTTGACGCCCCATATTGATTGAGATAAATCTTCCCCCTACTGGCTAGCGAGTGGTGCTCGAGCTTGGGCTCACCTGCGGCATCGCGGGTTCGAGCCCTGCTCATGCCCCCTGCCTTTTAATTTTTGCTTTGCTTTCCCCTTATAATTTAATTTAACACCCCTTCTACAAGCGGTTCGTATTACGAACCGCTTGTAGAAAACCCACACATCTGGTGGGGAGCGCATGAGGGACCACTACAAGCGGTTCGTATTTAGAAAACCCTCACATCTGGCGGGGAGCGAATGAGAGACCTCTACAAGCGGTTCGTATCACCAACCGCTTGTAGAGGGTGTGAAGAGTCAAAATGGTTTGACGCCCCGTATTGGTTGAGATAAAACTTTCCCCCCTTTTGGCTAGCTTGTGGCGCTCGAGCGTGGGCTCGCCTGCGGCGTCGAGGGTTCAAGCCCCGCTCGCGCCCCCTGCCTTTTTAATTTTTTCTTTGCTTTTCTCTTATAATTTAATCCATACAAAAATTACTTATTCCATTAAAAATTTAGTTAGTGCATCAAAAAATTAGGTAGTGCATCCAAAAATTAGTTAGTCCCTACAAAAATTAGTGAGTCCACTCAAAAAATATTTAGTGCAACCAAAATTAGTTAGTGCATTCAAAAATTAGTTAGTGCACCCAAAAATTACTTAGTCCATTAAAAAATTAGTTAGCGCATCTAAAAATTAGTTAGTGCATCCAAAAATTAGTTAGTCCATACAAAAATTACTTAGTCCATTAAAAAAATACTTAGTCCATCTAAAAATTAGTTAGTACAATAAAAAATACTTAGTCCATTCAAAAATTAGTTAATCCATCCAAAAGTTAGTTAGTGCATCCAAAAATTAGTTAGTCCATCCAAAAATTAGTTGGTGCATCAAAAAATTAGTTAATCCATTCAAATATTATTTAATCACATAAATTAATGATCACTTTGTCTTTACAAGTGTTCCTTCGTCGTGATCGCGACGTATGTAAGGAGCATCGACTTCTGTTACATTTAGGACACTTATGTCGACATCTTCCACAAAGGGAGGGAGCTCGTCGAACTGATTATACTCCTCCTCGTCTGTGACGTCCTCAACACCAACAATCCTTCGTTTGCCCTGGAGAACCACGTGTCGCTTTGGCTTACTACTGCAATCCTTTTGCTTCTCCCTGTGTTTTTTTGGTTTGCTTGACATGTCCATTATGTAGAAGACCTGTCTCACATCGTTGGAAAGGACGAATGGTTCGCGCCTATAGCCAACTTCTGTCAGGTCCACTGGCACTTAAACAGAGAGACCTTCAATGGTCCATAGTCGAGCTCCCATATCTCTTCTATGTAACCATAATATGTGTCCACATTGCCTTTGTTGTTAGTGGCGTCTATACGGACACCGCTGTTCTGGTTAGTGTTCTTGGTATCCTGGCATTTTGTGTAGAAGGTGTAACCATTTATCTCGTAGCCCTTAAATGTGACGATTTCACTAGATGGCATCCGAGCCAGGCATTGCAACTGTTCATTTTCTGACCCGTTGACAAGGATGTAGTTTTGTAACCAAGCGCCGAAAGTATCCATGTGCCTCACTATGATCCAATCCTCGGACCTCCCTGGGAATTCGCGGCGTAGAATACTCTTATGCTGAAGGATATACGGGGCCACAACGGTTAATTGTTTCAGAACAGTGATATGTGCTTGCTTAAAAGTTAGGAGATCATTGCGTGCAATTGCTTTCCGTCCTAGTGTCCCTTTTTCCCGTAGTCTCCCCTCATGGCGTGGTATAGGGACGCCAATGGGATGTAGATCCTCAATGTAATCCAAACAAAACTCAACCACCTCCTCTGTCCCATAACCCTCCGCAATGCATCCTTCGGGACGTGAACGGTTACGGACATACTTCTTTAGGACTTTCATGTACCTCTCGAAAGAAAACATGTTGTGCAGAAACACGGGCCCGAGAATACCTATCTCTCTGACAATGTG
This sequence comes from Olyra latifolia, assembly GCA_036346145.1. NCBI lineage: Eukaryota > Viridiplantae > Streptophyta > Magnoliopsida > Poales > Poaceae > Olyra > Olyra latifolia. The sequence continues at coordinate 35,300,320 of CM070533.1, forward strand.
AACAGTGAGATGAACCATAATATCAAAGAATGCAGGAGGAAAGATCATCTCAAGGCTGACCACACTCTGTACCACGTCATCTTGTAGCTTACTTAGCTTATGTGGATCGATGCCCTTCTGCGAAACCGCGTTGAAAAAGGTACACAGCTTTATGATTGTCACCCGGACCCAATCAGGCAAAATACCTCTCACAGCCATTGGGAGCAACTGTGTCATCAGTACAAGACAGTCATGAGCTTTCAGGTGTACGATTTTATTCTCTTTCATGTTTATGAGTCTCTTCACATTTGACGAGTATTCTGAAGGGACTTTCACACTGTTCAAACACTCTATCATGCTTTTTTTCTCTTCTTTGCTTAGAGTGTAGCTCGCGGGATTTAGGTAATGTCCTTTCTCTCTCTTTTCTGGATGTAGACCATCTCTTAGTTCCAAAGTTGTAGGTCCTTTCGAGCTTGTAGTGTATTTTTCGATTTGCCGTACATATCCAAATATCCTAACAGATTCAAGCAAACATTCTTCGTGATGTGCATGAAGTCAAGTGAGTGACGGATCTCCAAAACTTTCCAATAAGGCAAGTCCCAAAATATTGATCTCTTTTTCCAGATGGGTGCCTGACCTTCCTCGTTCGGGACAAGTTTGCTTCCAGGACCCTTTCTAAACACTATTTTAAGATCTTTTACCATGGCAAACACACGTGGGCCACTACGATGCTCAGGCTTATCAGGATGGTCTGCTTTCCCATCAAAATACCTTCCTTTTTTCCGCAATGGGTGCCTCTTTAGAAGAAACCTACGATAGCCCATGTATACAATCTTTCGAGAGTTTTTCAGGTACATGCTGTTGGTTTCATCTAAGCATTGCAAGCAGGCTTTATATTCTTTGGTAGTATTGTCAGACAGGTTATCGAGCGTGGGCCAGTCATTGATGGTTACGAACAACAGTGCACGTAGAGTGAAATACTCCCTCTTGTACTCATCCATACCCGTACACCATCCTCCCACAACTTTACAAGATCTTCCATCAATGGTTTCAAATAGACATCGATGTCGTTTCCGGGTTGCTTCGGCCCTTGGATCAACAATGGCATCATGATGTATCTTCGCTTCATGCACAGCCAAGGAGGAATGTTATATACATAGTGTAACAGGTCAGGTGCTATGGCTACTGCTCAGATCGCCAAAAGGATTCATACCATCGGTACTGAATCCAAACCTTATGTTCCTCACCTCATTTGCAAAGTTTAGGAATGTTCGATCGACTTTCCTCTACTAGGACCCATCAGCGGGGTGGCTAAGCATCCCGTCATCCTTACGCCCTTCTTTGTGCCAACGCACTATCTGGACATACGCTTTGTTAGCAAAAAGACACTTTAATCGGGGGATCACAGGGAAATACCACACCGCCTTAGCAGGAGGTCTCTTCTTCTCACACCCCCTCTATTTCACCTGGGTCTTCACGCTTCGTCTTGTAACGTGATTCTTTGCACACTGGACAAGCATCCAAATCCACATACTCATTGCGATATAGGATACAATCATTACGACATGCGTGTACCTTCTGTACTTTTAATTCCAAAGGACAGATGACTTGCTTGGCTTCATATGTAGATTCAGGCAGCGTGTTATCTTCTGGAAGCAGATTCTTTATAAGTGATAACAACTCATCGAATCCCTTGTCGGACACACAATTTCTAACCTTCCATTGCATTAAGTTCAGTGTCGTGCGGAGCTTCCTGTGGCCCTTCCCACAGTCTGGGTACAAAGGTGTCCTGTGGTCCTCTACCATGCACTGAAACTTCTCGAATTGTCTTTCATCTGTGTAGTCTCCCTCTCCGTCACGCAGCATCTGGTCTAGCTCGTCATCACCAAGATCGCTGACTGTATCTTCCACAGAATAATATTGCGTGGCGTCCGCCATACTGTTGAATACCTTTTCTTCTTCACCATCTTCTTCATCGTCTTCCTGGCTGCACCCTGTACTTCGCCATGCTTGGTCCAATAGGTGTAGTTTGGCATGAAACCTCTCGTGATCAAATGGGTCATAACCTGAAAGCGTTGGAAGTGCTCCTTCTCATTCTTGCAGTCTACGCACGGACAACAAATGAAGCTGTCTAGAGGCAAGAATGCAACAGCGGCATCAAGAAATGCCTTCACGCCATCAATGAACTCTCTGGAGCGACGGTCCGCATTGTACATCCATTGCCGGTTCATCTACACAAAGATCTAATTTTCAGATACCTTCAAAGATCTTTCACTAAAGTGTTATTTACATTGTAGTAAAATTCCATTCCAAAGTATTTTGACACGTATTTACAAAAGTCATTGTTTCCATGTTTTGGCTATTATCAAAGGTAATAAATAATATACTTATTTTATATATGCATATCATATAATTACATTTGTAATTAAAACTACTCAAACATGTTGTTAGTTTTATAGTTGTACAAGACATAATCGAAAAGAAATTAATAGTTTTATAGTGCCAAGAATTTATATGCCATATATTTTGCGATAGAGGGAGTGGTTTTTCAAATTTAAACTTTAAACTTAATTTAACTAATTATTTTGTCCCTTTAAATTTTTCCAATTTTATTTCATAAAACATTAATAATTTCCTTCCAAACCTAGATCTACTATTGTTACATTGAATAAAGAAGTGTTATATTAAAGATTGTAAAGCTAACAACTTTTGGAAAACAACTCCTTAATTACAATTCATCATGGTCCTACCTAAAATTAAAGTTATGGAGTGAGATTGAAGAGAAGGAGTGTTACATTAAAGATTATAAACCTAAGAACACTTTTAGAGGAAATAACTACCATAATTCATCATGGTCTTGCCTAAAATTAAAGTTATTGAGTGAGGTAGCAATAAAAACCCCAACAATCAAAATCAATTTTTTCTCCATATTAAATGCAAAAGAAACAATAATATCTTCGTGAGAATGATGGTAGCATGGTGTTACTAACCTTGATTCACTTAATTTGAAGCTAAATCATCACATTCAAAAATTTGGACAGCACCTCCCCCCAAGAACAGTGCCAGGCCCTTTCCTGTTCATGTCTGTGAGCTCGGGGAGGGAGGAAGAGTTTAAATGGGTGGGCGGGACCTTTTACAGAAGCGGTTTGAGACACCAACCGCTTGTAAATGTGTATCTCTACAAGCGGTTGGTGTCTCAAACCGCTTGTGCTAATTCAGAAGCGGTTTGGGACACGAACCGCTTGTGGAGGTTGCTCAACACAAGCGGTTGGTAACACCAACCGCTTCTGGAAACCCTCTCCTGCCCGTTGCTCACAAACCGCTTCTGGTGCGAAGGCTAGAAGCGGTTCGCGCCTAACCGATTGTAATAGCCTGCTTGTGATGCCCAGTTCTGCAGTAGTGGGTCGTCGTGGTCTAGGCGCTGATAGTACTAGCATTGCATCCAGCCGGACTCCAACTTGTTCCTGGTCGCGGGAGATGGTACAAACTCTCCCGACTTCCGCTTGACTTGGAAATTGAGGGATCCGAAGCACGATACGGAGTGCCCCATCCCCATCTTCTTCTTCTGCCAATGTGCGTCATGCGAGGAGGCAAAGATCCGCCCACTCAAATGCGACCCCTCGACCCGCAGTGCCACTCCAAAATACTCTACCAAGCCGAACACAATGGCGTCGGGCGTGCGTTGGGACTACAGCTCTGTGCTACATAGCAAAAGTACCTTTTTCACCAGCGAGGCACAGGGGATGCACACCCAGCCCTCAAGGTAGGCAATAAAGACCACCGCTTCATCGTCTCGTGGCTAGGGGACGACTTCGGTCTCGGTGGCGCGCATGCCGGAACGGATAATGCCATAGATCCATGCCAACTGGTCGAGGTCGGCGCCTTCAATCAAGGATTGCCCCAGCTCCGGTGTCAAGGCGGCAGCGGTGGATTCATCCAGCAGAGTCTTGGCAGGACATTGTCCGAGAGCCATTGCTCCAAAGTAGTGAAGGCGATGATGACTACGAGAGGCCGAGAAACAAAGGAAAGGGGCAAAGAAAACAAAGGTGGTGACGTTGGAGTGAACAAGACAAGACTACGGGCGTGGAGAGACGGTAAGACACAACGCAAAGAGCAGTTGAGGGGGACTCCCAATAGCCTGAGGACCTAATTTATAGCCAAGCAAGCCAAGTACAGGCCGTAGGATCGAGCCACGCGTCCAACCAAGCACAACTCACGCGAACGTTCACCTTGCGCCATAAGAGCATCTTCAGGTGGCACTATATAACACTGTTTATCTAAATAGAGTAACTGCTAGAGAGAAGGAATCTTTTAGAGTATAATATAAAGTGTGAAGAAATTTTAGAGAGATGGATAGAGTGTGGAGTGAATAGTATTATAGAGTGGAAGGATAGAGGACCACTTAAAGATAGTCTAACGGCACGAAACTTAATGCCCTAAAAAGCAGCGCCAATCAAGCTGATAGCTCGCATAGTGACCGTTACGCTTTTTAAGATGAGACACATGTACTGCGGCCATCAGCCTCGGCAACCTAACCACCGTGCCTAAGGGTGCTAGGGTAAGAGCACGAAAAATTTTCTAAGCCTTCGTGTAAGTTTTCATCAAAGTTATACGTGCTACAAGCCTAATCCTAATGCCGAAGACGATGGATGCTTGGAAACAAGATATGGCCAAGAGCATGACGAAGCAGGCACCCGGCCATGAGGGGCTCTTGGTATAGAGACGCACCACCCACTCCTTGCGGCAGAGGAGAGACGCAAAAATGCGAAGGGGATACTTCAGGTTAAAGAATTGCTTCGGGAAAGGGGACATGGTTAGGGGCGAAGCAAAGTGGGAGCTTCGCGTAAGCTTTGCTACGAGACGCTCAGCATGGGAAGCTAGGAACCTGAGCGAGGCCGGGACAGAGCCTCGCTAGGACATTGTTGCAAAAGAATTGCTCCGGAGCGATGGACATGGGATGTGTGGTCGAAGCAGGGAAGCTACTTCGCTAGACCCTCGCTACGAGGTGCTTGGTGATGCGAAGACGCTGCCTAGCCAGGCAGAGCGCACCGCTGAGCTCGAGCGAGGCGGATTCAAGCTGGGGTTTTCCTTGATGCGTAAGAAAGTTTGTGAGACAGGTTGTACCATGGGACCCATGGCGCAGGATAAGCATCATTGACCCCTACTACAGGGGACAAGTTGAAACCATCTAAAACCCTATAGTTCCACTTGTAACCCTACTTTAGGTTGCAGGCATAAGGGTAATTAAGTACAAGCCCTCTTGAAACCAACCGAGGTACCCTTTTTGCCCATGACGGTGACTCAGTGAGGTTGTTGAGGGGCTCTGCAGTCTTTTCCGGACCAAGGACACTGTTACCCATGCTTTAGCCAAGCTGACAGGGGCAGCCCGGCCCACAGCATTGTAAATCCTCCTCCTGTAAGGGCTTGTTTGGGAAGCCCAATTCCACCCGGAATCCCGGCCCATTCCCGGGGTTAGAAATCCATGGGACAAATTTCCCTGCGCCAAATTCAGGGATTGTTTGGAAGCCCATGAGGGAGGGATTTTCCACCCCAATCCTCTTCATTTCCCTAGGGAAAAAATGAACACCTCGCACCTAGTACTTTCTTTTCCCCGTCTCGCGACCAGGGTTTGAAAAACCGACGAAAACCAGAAAAACTGGCGGTTTTTCGCCAAACCGCTGTGCGGCGGTTTGAGAAACCGCTGGTTTTTCCCCGGTTCAATTCAAAATTTTTGATTTTTAAAAAAATTTTAAAAAATCTTATAAAAAACTATATGCTGAGTAGAACAATTTGTATGAAACAAAATTTTGATTTTTCCCAATTTTTTTATATTTTTGAGACTTTTTTTATATTTCCCATTTTTCATGGTTTTTTCTGATTTTTGTAGCGGTTTTCGCTAAAAACCGCCGAGAAACCGGTAAAACCGGCGGTTTTTCAGCAAAAACCGTCGGGAAACCGGTGGCTCGCGCGGTTCGTTTGAATTTAAATTTGAGCGGTTTCCACCGGTTTCTAGCGGTTTTTTTCGAAAAACCGACTCGGTGGGTTAACGGTTTCGGGTCCGGTTTCGGTTTTTAAAACCCTGCTCGCGACCTCCTCAACTCCACCTGCCAAAATCTGTTGCCTCCAACTCCGACTCCGCCGTCCCTATCGTCGCTCGCCACCTCTGCCTCTGCTCGCCATCTCCTCGTAGCCAACGCTCGCCCGCTTCACTTGCCGCTGCAGCTCTGAGTCGTGGGAGAGGAGACCGGCGGCAGCGCAGCTCCTCCTGGGTGGCCGAATCTGGCACATGTTTTTTACGCCGCCGCACACTGGATTCTCGATGTGCCTGAACGTCGTGGTTGGCCGCAGTGTTTTGCCTTGCATCGTGGCCATCCACTAGCCACCGCTTCATGACCTCCACTGGCGGGGATGTCGAAGATGTGCGCAGCCGTCGCACGGCACACACCGTGGAAGGAGACTGGGAGGCAGCCCGACGAGGATTTGGGAGCATAGGAGCCCGTAATCATGGGCGCAATGGAATGATCTGGGCGCCGAGGAAGGTGAGGAATGAATGGAATTATAGGTGGAAGTTTGGCTCGCTTCTGTGGGATTTCACTACGGGGAAAGGGAAGTGAAGTGGCAGGAAAATCCCCTCACTTACATGGTCTGGCTCAAGCCGATGACATAAATCTTCCTTTGCAACTACTAAAATTATGTAGCACATGCCACCCTATAAAATCAACGCTACTATCACCAAAATTACCTACCAAAAAAAAAAATCAAATTATCATCTACTTTTTGCTTCTTACGTGTTATGAATGCTTTTACAAGGCACGGACACTTGGCTAGTTAAGTGACGACATGTAATGGTTTCCAAAAGGATTTCTTTTAGTCATGTGGGCCTCTACTCAATAGTGTGTGTGTCTATATGTATACATACATACACACATATATACATAGATACATATATATACATACACATATATACATACACATACATATATATACACATGTATGTATGTATATATGTATATAGATATATGTATGTGTACGTATGCATATACATATACATACATATATATGTTTGTATGCAAGTATATATATATATATATATATATATATATATATATATATATATATATATATGTATGTATGTATGTATATATGTGTATATATATGTGTATATATGTATATACATATATGTGTATGTATACATACATATATATATATACATATACATATATACATATGCATACATACATACATATATATGTATATAATATACGTACACATGCATGCATTAGGTAAGGTAGACTGTAGATGCACCAATTGTTTGACTATGGCAAGTGATTAGGTCTAGTCAGGAAAGAACGTGCATGGTTTGCCCGAAAGAATAGGTAAAGATTTCGATCAAGTCGATATGTGCACGCCAGCCTGTATGAGGTTTATCATATATGCACAGGGATTTAAATATCGACCGAAACGATCACACTTGAGCTTAGAATATCTGTGGTTGTAGGTTGTTGGCTGTACATGTGACGGATCTTTAGAAATCCAAGATAGTATATTTGACAAGATCAACTCTCTCTCAGTACATATAGAGTAATGCTATCATTAGTCGCGAAGTACGGGCGTCTCCGTGCTTTGCGCTGTGTTTTTGAAATCTGAGACTAAAAACAATCGATCCGAACCGTTCATCTTCTTCGTCTCATTGAAATGTAGCTATAGAGCAAATTTCGTAATTTTTAGATTTTTTTACTATTTATGTCATATTTGAAATAAATAGTACAAAATTTCTAAAAATTACAAAATATGCTCTATAGCTAGATTTCAACGAGACAAAGAAGATGGACGGTTCGGATCGATCGGTTTTGTCTTGGATTTCATAAACTCAGCGCGAATGATCCGTGCTTCACGACTGACGATAGCATTACTCTATATATAGGAAAGCAGTTTAAGGTTATATATAGGAAAGCAGTTTAAGGCTCTATGGAGCCTAAGCTCCATGATCGAATATCCTATGTTGTGCCTTGAGATTTGTGTTATTAGATGTGTACATCTTTACATACCTACTAAATAAAATATTTGAGATGCCAAACTTAAAAAAAAATTAAATTCATCTTCAGCTTGAACTAGTTTAAACTAATTTAAACTATATTTATTTTAAATTTAAAAGTAGTTTAAACTGGAGTTAAATTTATTTTTTTTTTCAGAGTTTGACATCTTAAATTTTTTTTGTGGGTATATAAATATAAAAATACCAAATATCACAAATCTGAAAACACATCTAGTGGTAATGGAACATGAAGCCTTGGCTCCATAGAGCCTTATGTAATTTCCCTATATATTTGTATATGTCTGTGTGTGTTATATAGTAATACTATATTACTCCTAGGAGTATCAAAGCTACGCTACTCCTATCTTTTCTACCGTCCGATCTGGATCCAACCAATCCCCTTTACTACTCCCATCCCACCCTGTATATACCCACTACCCCCCACACGATTTCCAGCCCCAAAACCGTGTATAGAAATTATATGGCACCGGACACAATTTTCTCCAAATACTCCTGAGGAAATAGAAAGAATGAATGGTATTCCATACTCCTTTCTCTAAACTACAAGGATTGAGCCTGTAGCTACAGAGTGCTGCTCCAATCTCATAAGACGAAGGCACTTGGCAATGAAGACTCAAGAAGGTTATTGTTTAGAAGAATATTTGGCTTAGAGAATGCTTGTCCTCTATATTTGCAAAACGTTTCAACTGGCATATTAAAAAGATATGGTGGCTTACCACTCGCACGTACCACTATATCCAGCCTTTTGGGTAGTGAATGGAAAAAACCAATGAAGGAGCAACGAGAGTGAATATTGAGTTCATTGGGCTCCAACTTTGAAGCGAATACCACCTTGGAACAAATGAGACAAACACTAAGCCTTAGCTACATAAATCTTCCTCATTATTTGAAGACATGAATGTTATGCTTGGGTATGTACCAGAGGATCACATAATCAACAAGAATGATCTTGTCAGGCAATGGATTCACTACAGAGAAAAACAGTAACATCGACAACTAAAACCGTCCACCCTAGAGTCAAAACCGTCCACCATACGTAGGGTAGACAGCTGGCCATCCACCTTAAGCCGCCGAAAATAAGTGGTCGACCATCATATTAAATTCGACGCGGGGGGGGGGGAGGGGAGGAACTGTCCACCCTATTAGGGTCGACGACTAAAAAAAGGCCGTCCACCATAACTGGACCCCAGCGCGAACCCTCGGACACGAAACACTAAGGTCGACGGATAAAGGTGGTTGTCCACTCTAACTTAGGGTGGACGGCCTCTTCCACATGGCCGTCCACCCTAATCTGTCTCAACCGCCCCTCCTAGGCTTAGGGTGGACGGCCAGGTGGAAAGTACCGTCCACCCTAAAATAGATTTGTGTTGAAAAGTACTTCCATAATATTATAATTTTGTTGTGCTTTATAAATAAATCTTTTGGAGACTTTATCAATATCCAAAATGTCATATATTTTTTACTGTTAGATATTCGGCACATATCTCTTCTTATTATCTTTTAGTTATGTTATAGTACTCTAGAGTTAGAATTTATTATTTTTGTATAGACCAAATGCTAGATGTTTTGTAGCCATATTGTGAAGATCTCATGGTTCTTCTCAAGCTCTCAAAAATATTTTTTTACTTTTTGGTCTATCCAAACCGTCTATCGATGCTCACCACTTTTTAGATTATAATCCATTGCCAGATTATAATACCCTAGAAAAACACGAGATTAGGTAGGTAGTTCAATTGTTTGACGTGAACAACTGGACAAATGATTAGGTGTAGAAGGAAGGTATATGGTTCAACTACCCTGAGAAAACCGGTGATGATTCCATGTCGTGGCATGGACGAATACCTCCGTATGATTTCGTTGTATGTACATAATAATCTTTCCCTGAGAGCAACCATGATACATATATTTCATTCTATGTACACAAGAAAGAAAGAGATGGAGATCTTTCCGTGATCCTGAATTGAGTGCTTCACTCAATACGAGAGTTGAGAGAAACCACAAGAGAGGCCAGGAAGGCGATGGAGGCGGCGGTGTTGATCACATCCCATGGCGCCATATGGAAACTGGGGGATTTGCTTGCTGACCAGTACAAGCTACTCAAAAAAGCCAAGGGCAAGATCTTGTTCCTCAAAGCTGAGATGGAGAACATGCATGCGTTCCTGGAGAAGATTTCAGGCATGGAGGAGCTTGATGAACAAGCCAAGTGCTGGGCGAAGGAGGTGCGCGAGCTGTCCTATGATATCGAGGACAGCGTTGAAGAGTTCTTGCTTCGTGTTGAACATGAGTCTAACTCCAACAGCAAGCCACATGGCCTTAAGGGGTTCATCAACAGGAGCAAAAGATTGTTGACGACAATCAACACTCGGCATGAGATCGCCAAGCAATTCCAAGGCCTCAAGAGTCGTGACATGGAGGTCAGCGAGCGGCGCACGAGGTACAAGATTGATGACACTGTCTCCAAGGCAAGCAACACAACTATAGACCCTCGCATGCTAGCACTCTATGTGGAAACGGCAGGCCTTGTGGGCATCGAAGGGCCAAGGGATGAGCTCATTCAGTTGATGATGGATGAAGAGGGTATGTCTTTGCAGCAACTGAAGGTGCTCTCTATCCTAGGATTTGGAGGTATTGGTAAGACTACTCTTGCAAACGAGATTTATCGTAAGCTAAAGGGGCAATTTCAGTGTCGAAGTTTTGTATCTGTGTCCCAGAAACCAAACATGAAGAAGATCTTGGGAAATATACTCTCCCAAGTTGGTTATGTTGCTTTGGAACAAACCAACATGGAAAAATGGGATGAGAATGAACTGATCAGTACACTCCGAGAATTTCTTACGAACAAGAGGTATGCTAGTGGAAATGATATTACTTTAAGTTAATCTATCATGTGTTGGTTTATTTTTTATTGAAGGTGTTCTTATTTTAGATTCCTGATAATCTGTAGGGAAAATTCCAGTATGTTGATGCCACCTATTAGGAGTGTGTTCCCTTTAAATTTTTGTAGTTCACAAGCTTATGTCATCCGTTATAGTAATGCTTCAGATCGTCGGGAAAGGAGTGTTAGTAATGCAACTACTTATTTTCAAACAAAGTAATATGCTACTAATTGAGAAATTTAAGTTATTTAAGTTTGAACCTAATAGTTCCTTGAAAACTTTGCTGGTGCTGCAATGAACAGAGCAATTATAAAAACACTAGAATTCTATTGCGGAAGTAATGTTCCTCCAACCAACTACATAGCTCTATGGAAATATATAATAATACAATGGCCATAGTCCACAATGCAATGCATGCCATCCATAAACAACAAGAAGGACATGTAAGATGAGTTGACTCTTTGTATGTCCATATGGACTAGCGTTATGTTTTTCGGTCCGAGATAACTGATTTTGTGGGCCAATTTTTTACTAGCTCGGCAAAAAATTCAATTTTGACAAATTTTGCATGAACATATAAAAGAATGCTGAAAGCAAGTTGATCAAACGAATAGCCTAGTGGTTAGTCCATTCTATTAGAAGACTATAGGTTTGCAGGTTCAAGCCCCCCCCCCCCCCATGGTCCCATTTTGTTGAACTTTTTTATTTTTTTTATTTAAATTCAAATTTGAAAAATCGGACCCAAAAAGCTGAATTTTTCCAGTTTTCAGCGAAATCGGTTTTTTCATCCTCCACCGTTTTTTCCAAACTAAAAAACATAACCCTGATATAGACGGCCCTTGTATATATTTTCTTATTTCTTATGCTACATTCCACTCTTGCATTACACTCTTGCATTATAGACACCCAAACATCATTGAGTGGCACCCTCTGGATGGCTGACATCATATTGGTTTATATCCTCTTCAAAATGTACTCAAGATCGACAATTATCTTAGCTGGCTCCTATGTACGTCTTGTTTGATCAACTGGAAGACTCGTAGTATGGAACTATATATAGTTGAGTTGGAAGATTCGCATATTTCACTCCTTCCATATATGTTCCAACAAACATAGGTCAAACCATCGAAATTGTGCCTTTGGGGTTTTTGGAGACTTTGCCTCACAAGATGCCACCATTGAAAGAAAACTTTGATTATTACCTAGTTCACGGGTCAACCTTAGCTGTTCTTCCTCAAGGAACACTCCACACCCCCTTCATGAATAGACACTGGGTAAGGAGATGTTCAGTTGTCTCGGCTTCCATTCCACACAACGGGCAGTAGTGTGAGTTTGGCATGCCTCTCTTCTGCAGGACGTTGTCAGCCGTAAATATCTTATTAGCATTGCAGTCCAGATGAAGAATTTACATTTGGGTTCTGCATGTGCTTTCCAAATGCTGCTGTTCCTGTGGTCCAGAATAGAACCTGCAAATTGTATTTGGTAGGCTAGCTGTCTTTGCATCATATTTACCCTTGACTCCATCTCCAAGTACATTGATCATCTACGCTCGGTGTTAGGGTAGTTGTCTGCACCTTGCAGGCTTGCACCATAGTGTGATAAACTGGGTGAACTCTTCCTGTATAGCCAAGTTGTTAAGATAGCAAGCCACTGCTAGGTGCGCGAAGAACACCGGCCGACATCGCCACGAGGGATGCACGGCCAAAACGCCAGGAACATTGCTCCCGACTGAGAAGTAGAGCACACGAAGATCAACTTGGTTATCGACCACCACCGCCGTACGGGATGCTCAGATGAGATGACAAAAGAGAGGAAGGGACGTCATCCGTCACCGCTGCACAGGATGCTCGACCAACAGCGCCAGCAACTACCACCGCCAACCGCACCCTAGTGCACGCAGAGTCTGAAGAAGAAGGCCGCCACCACTAGGCGAGAGGCTCGGCCCAACAGAACGCCCGCCCAAAACAAGGTAGCCACCAGCCAACCAATAGCGCGAAGGATCTTTAGTACGCGCCTTCAGCAAAGATGCGACGACAAAGTCACCGCCATCACCCGCCCAGACCTAGGTTTTCACCTGAAGATACTCCAGGGGTAGAGGCACCACAACGAGGCCTCCAAGGAGGGAACAACACCCGAGGGCGCCGCCATCGTCGACCCAAGCAAGAAGCTAGGCAGGGCTTTCACCTGGAGCACCTACACCCCGTGAGCCACACTAGGAGGAGGCTGAGCAGGGCTACGACCGGAGACCACCTGTCGGACGCCAACGCTTTAGGAAACCAAGGGGGGAGGGGTCCTGACGCTGAGGACTGCCAAACCGAAGAACAGACACCGTCGCCACAAGGGGGAGGGGACAACCGTGACGCTTCGACGTAGCCGCCAAGGAGAAGAACGGATATCGCCAACGAAGAGGAGGGATGACGATGACGCTTCCCTTGACGTTCCACAGACGTGCAGACCGCCGTCACCACCCATACCGGACGGTTCCGAAGCCATCAGAGCAGACTGCCAGGGAAAGGAACGAACGTCGTCGCCATAGAGAAAGGGGACGACGGCGACGCCTCAGCTCAAGCCACCAAGGGAAGAACGGACGCCACTGCCACAGAGGAGGAGGACGATGACGACACTTCACCAGGCGCTCCACAGCTGACAAACCCAGACCCGACCGAAACTGCCAACCTTGATTGACCCGCAAGCACAAGCACCTTGAAGGCGAGCCACCCACGGAAGACAACGCCGAGGAGCACAGCCCTTGGCCCACTACTCGGAACGCCTTCCAAGGACGGAAATACTCGGCCCCTCTAGAAGCCAAGATGTGGTGACGCAGGAGGGGGAGGAGGGTCGGCCGCCGCGTGCCTGGCCCGGCCTCCACAACCGGGCCGGCATCTAGGAGGGGGACGATCCATCGCCAAGCACGCTGGATCCGGTCACTCCGTCGGTGGATCCAGACAGCCCACGTCCGAAGAAGCAGCACGCAGCTAGATCTGACCAATCGCCGTCGAAGCCGTCGCAGCCACGCCATGGGGGAAAGAGAAGCGCCGACGAGGGTGACGGGTTACTTGCCGAGGCACGGAGGACAATGAAGAGGTGATTTTTCGGTGCCAGAGGATGGAGCTAGGGAGTGGAGCCGTTGCCCCGTCCCTGAGCACTGTCGTGCCGCTGTGCGCTAACAGCCCGGATCTGGCCGCCTCTGGGCTGGATCTAGCAGCGTGTTGCCGGAGATGGGCCTGAGCCACCGTGCAACCGCCGACGACCACCAATGCCGCTACCTTGCAGGGACCGTGAGGGAGAGGGTGGCCGACCAGCCACCACGCGCTAGGAGCCGTTGGAACCGGTCACCGCAGCCCTCAAGCGCCGCCCTCTCGCCGGATCCGGTCGCCACTGCACCGGATCAAGCCAATCACCGCCGAAGACGGTCGCCCCGCCACCGCCGAGAGGCCCCAGGCAGCCTCTAGGAACAGGAGAGGAGAAGAGGAAGGGAGAAAGAGGGAGAGGAGAAGATGGAGGGGGAGGAGCAGCTAGCTAGGAGAGGAGCAGAGGAGGCCATCCCATCGGGCACCCCCACCCTCGCCGGATTCGATCGCTCATCTGCTAGATCTGGGGAAGAGGAGGAGAAGGGGGACGGCGGCAGGCCAGCCGGCAGTGGGGCCGCCGCCACCGCCGTCGGGGCGCAGGTCTTCGGGTCGCTTTGCTAGGTCATCAAGGTGTCGGGAGCGCTCCCCTCCCTTTTATGAGGTTAGTCATGTAAATAGTTCCATAATTTCATATTGGAAACCGCTCCACGCCATCTTTGAGGGATGAATTTCTCCTAGTTGTTTTGGCAAAGCAAGGCGGTGCAATTTCACTTGGAGCAGCACCTTCAAGCCATCTATCCATCCAAAACATCACTCTTCTCCCATCTCCAATGGTGAAGATCACACTATCACGAAAGAGACTCACATCTATTAGACAATTTAAAAACTGCCCACGGCTTGCTTGGCTGTTCTCTGGACATCTAGATCCACCTTAGACGTAGGGCTCTCCCAAAGGAAAAAAAAAATAGAGGATGTCTTTTAAGTTTATTTCACATTTGCCTAATTCTTTTTATGCTTTAAATTATATTATTTGGCAGGTACTTTATTGTAATTGATGACATATGGGATGTAACAATATGGAGTATAATTAGATGCACTCTTCCAGAAAACAAGAACGGTAGCAGAGTAATTACAACTACACGGATTGAGACTGTGGCTACAGAGTGCTGCTCCAATCATTATAAATTTGTTTATAAGATGAAGGAAGTTGGCAACGAAGACTCAAGAATGTTATTTTTGAAAAGAATATTTGGCTCAGAGGATGCTTGTCCTCCGTATTTGCAAAAGGTTTTAACTGGTATTTTAAAAAGATGTGGTGGCTTAGCACTCGCAATTATCACTATATCTAGCCTTTTGGTTAGCCAACGGAACAATCTTATGATGGAGCAATGGGAGCACGTACTGAGTTCTTTGGGGTCCAACTTTGAACCAAATACCACCTTGCAAGTAATGAGACACATACTAAGCCTTAGCTACATAAATCTTCCCCATTATTTAAAGGCATGCATGCTATACTTGGGTATGTATCCAGAGGATCACATAATCAACAAGAATTATCTGGTCAGACAATGGATTGCTCAAGGTTTTATAAGTAAAGCTCTTGGGCGAGATCTGGAGAATGTTGCGGAGGGCTATTTTAATTAATGAGCTTGTTAATAGGAGCATTATTCAACCACATATATATCCTAATGGCAATGTGTTTTGTCGAGTGCATGATATGATGCTTGATTTTATTATACAGAAGTGTAGAGAAGAGAATTTTTTGACTACAATAGACTATGTACAGTATAATACTGGGCTGCAAGACAAGGTCCGTCGACTCTTGCTCTACATGGACGATGGAATAGATGGCACAATACTTGGAATCATTCAGTTCTCACAAGTAAGAGCACTAGCCAAATTTGGTACATCCACATATATACCTCATTTAGTGGAGTTCAAGCATCTTTGAGTGTTAACTCTGGAACTTCCTAGTGGAAAAGATGAGCAGGCGATAATTGACCTCACTGGAATTTCTCATTTGTTCCATCTAAGGTATCTGAAAATTGTAGCTTATGGTAGAATAAAGCTGCCAAGTAAAATTCAGAAACTAAAGAAACTGGAGACATTGGAAACATTGGAAATAGAAACAGGGAGTGATGAAGATATTGTCGTGTTTCCATCAGATGTTGTTTCTTTGATTCAGCTATTGCACCTAACCGTTTCCATCAGGATAAGTTTTCCTGACGGGATTGCTAATATGAAATTCCTCCGTACATTGCAGAAGTTTGATTTGGGCAAGAACAAAATAGATACCATCGCAAACATCGGAGTTCTGACCAATTTGAGGGATCTTGAAATATGTTTTGTCAGTGAAAAACAATTGGATAACATGACAGAGAGACAACGTCTGCATGCTTTTTGCTCTTCCCTGGAAAAGCTTTGCAATCTCAGATACCTGCATATGGGTCGTCACAATCTCAGATACGGCTTTGATGAACTGAGTTCACTATCAGCTGGCCCTTACCTTCTTCAGAAGCTTGTGACAGATTGGGACTGGTTTTCGAGGGTTCCCAAGTGAATCGGAGAACTGCATAACCTGTACGACCTTCAAGTTGCGGTGAACGAGTTGTTGGAGGAGGATGTTAGAATCCTTTCACGGATGCCATCCCTCATTCACCTCAATTTGATGATCGCAGGAACTCCTGAAGAGGAGTTTATCGTCTGCTCAACGGGATTTAATGTTCTTAAGCAATTTGTAATCTTCTGCGTCAGGATAGCAAACTTAAACTTCGAGGCAGGGGCAATGCCCAAGCTCCAAAGGCTTGATATAACGTTTAATGCACAATGTTGGGACAGCTCCGGCGCTGCATCTACCGGCATCGAACACCTGACAAGCCTAAAGGAAGTAAGTGTAAGCATCGGGGGGCATGGTGCGGAGGAATCCAGTAGAAGAGCTGCAGAGTCTGCGATAAGGAACTCCATTGACACGCAACCAGGTTGCCCTGCGGCTCACATCAAGTGTCATGCGAGAATGGAGTTCCATTCTGGCGGCCATCGCGAGGACGGCATGAGCTGGAGGGAGTACCCAAGGTCAGTCACCCTCATACGAAACTTTCCTATAAGAACTCCCTCGGGTCATAAATATTTATCGTTTAAAATACGTGCTAAGTCAAAATTTTAAAACTTTAGATTAAATACCTTTTAAACTATTTAGATTGAGTATATAAAATTACATGTGCATATTAGTATTAAAGGTGTATTTTGAAGACCATCTCAATATCCAAAACAACAGTTATTTGTAACCTGTGGCCTGTGGAAGCACCATTTTTTATTTTTTTGGCGCTCGGCCATCGATCATGGAGGGAGGTTGACCCTACCTACATTGTTACATTGAGCTCTGTCAGAGGCTACTACCGGTGCAACCATCGGCACAGTCAGGGCTGCCTGGCAACCAAGCAGCTGCAGCGCAGGGACGACGACCCGCTGATCTCCAACGTCGTGTACCACGGGGAGCACGCCTGCACTCATGGCGCGCGGGAGTCCAACAGCCAGAGGCCTCGAACCGCAGCAAGCGCAGAGCACGCGGAGAGCTCAACTGCAGACAGTGCAGAGCTCGACAGAGCTCCCGTGGTTGGAGAATAGTAGCAGAATCGACGGTTAGGAGGAGGCCATGAAGGAGGGATTAGAATGTGTGAACAGTCCCATTGGCCAAATTAGCATGGTTCGATGGGGGGCCAACCTACATTGTATTTCATCTGTGTTTCGTTTTTTTCTTTTTTGGAAACAAAATTTGTGGTTTGTATGGTTCTCACAACGAGAACTTCATGCATGCATCGCACGATGTACTAGTAACTCTAATACTATATAGTATTGCATGAATGTCTGGATGATTATTGTGCACCTATACTTCCAACAAATGCTACCCATGGGTTCAAAAGAAATATCTGATTGCTGATTGAGCAAGTTGTTTAAGTATGCAGTTGTCTACCAACAAATGCTACATAATATTCCTCGTTGCAAAGAGAAATAATTAAGATGCATGTCACTACGTGCATCTGCGGATAACCATTTACTGGGAAGACACTTGTTCTTGATGTCCTTTCTATTTCTTCTCGAGCGGCTTTAGTGGGCCAAAATCTTCTTGATTGGCATAGCTTGCTGAGTACTCTAAGTAACGTGAATATTGAGCAGCAAAGGAAAAAATTCTGGTCGAACCTTCAAAAGAATGGTCAATTTTCGATACAATCAATTTAATGAAAAATGTTTGATCAAAACGTCCCTTATAACGACAAGTTTTTGTGAAAATTGAAAATCTCTCTTAAGATCAAAATATTCGTTTGGTATCTTGAATAAGGTATTACTCTTACAAGAGATAATTTAGCAAAAAGGGCTTGGAGGGAGAGTCCGAAATGTTGCTTTTGCAATCAAAATGAGACCATTTGACACCTGTTTTTTGATTGCATGTTTGCTAGAGCTATGTGGCGGATTGTTTATATAGCTTTAGGTTTGGATGCTCCTAGCAATATTAGGCCCTGTTCTTGTCGGTTTATAAGACCTTATTTGTCTTATTTGGAGGCTAGAGCTTATTTTCGTTTAAAATAAAAACGATTTGTTTTTCAAATTCTTTTTTTTCTATCTGAAAGACTTGTCTAAAACCTTTAAAACATAAGTCGAACGAAGCAGATCTGACTCTCGAGGCTACCTCGGAAAGCTCTCGAAATTACAAAAAAAGTCAAATAAGTCAAACAAGACAAATAAGTCAGATAAGATAAGCTAACGAGAACAGGACCTTAGACATATGAGGGGTAATTGGTTATCATGAATATATGGAATGATTAAAAAGCATTGATTGGCATTGCCGCTTTTTGTTGGTCTATTTGGCTTTATCGAAATGATTTGATTTTTGACAAATGTAAAGACGTTTCATTCATGCAGGGCGTCTTCAAATGAGTATATTGGTTACGACAATGGACATTACTGCAGAAGGTTGAAGATTACACAAAGATCATTTGGGCATGCCATTCAGTAGTAGTAGTCATGAGTTTCTTCAACAATTGCTATGGTTGGTGGACTAATATTAGACTATGCGCTGCTTGACGATGTTTATTTCTCTGTTTAGTAGGCGTTTAATTAATCTTTTGTAAGACATTCAGGAGCATACATCTTCGTATCTAGAGCCCGGAAGTGATTCCATTATCTTTAAAAAAATCTGTCGGAGAGGGTTGAAGAGTTTGATTCCTATGTGGCAGCTGCACCACGAGCCTTTGCTGAATTGAACAGAGCACTTGAGCCGTGCTACCACAGCCTGCCGGACAATGGTCACAAGACCTGCAGTATGCTGTCCCTAGGACCCCAGGGGCCATTTGATCAAGAGGAAGAGTCCGATGCAAAGATGGATGGCTGAACAATTAGTTGCCGGGAGTGAACATGATGATGCTGGTGGCCGAAACTTCGAGGAGTTGATTGACCGGAGCATCATTGAGCCGGTGCTGGTTGGCAACAGTTCTAAGGTGAAGAGGTGCCGAGTTCGTGGAGTAATGCTGGAGTTCGTCGTCAACACATCGGCCTGCCATCGGCAATGGTGATTCTATATATTTAGCTAGCCTTGTTACTATAGAACTGGAGTTATAAATAGTAAAATGGGGTTAGAGAGTAAAATATAAGAGATGAAATGTAGCGAATAGTGAAATAGCTCCATGATTAAGTATGGTTGGAAATAGAGAAAATGTGAAAAGTGAGTGTTGGAATATAAAAAAATATAAATTATAATGATAAGATAATTATTAATCATATTTTTAATTAAAAACAGAATTAATATTTATCTGCAAAATTTTAAAAAAGGATTAAGATAGAGGTTGTTGTGAAATCCTATCTAAATACAACCTTATCTCTATCTCTAACCGTATCTATTAGCCCTATCCCCTGACCCCTATAAAAGCAGACCAAGGCCACCCTCCTCGTGCAGGGAAAAAGAGATTGCATCACGGAGGGACAGATTGCAACACGCGAGAGCACAGGACGCAAAAAACGGAGATCGCAATAGATGGAGAAAAGGAGGTGAGATCACAAGGCGAACAGGAGAAGGACGAAAGGACGCCGCGCGCAGGAGCAGATCGGAGGAAAAATGCTACATGGGGAGGACTGAAGGACGCATGTGAAACGAAAGAAAAAAAGGTAACATGCAGGCCATGGCCCTAACAGACCGCTCGCTTTAGACCATCCACGTCAGCTACTCTATTCTCCCACTCTATAACACTATTCATTACTCCCTCTATCCAACACTCTAAAATTACTTCATACTTTACACTACACTTTAAAAGATTTCTTTCTTGCACCAGCTACTCTATCCCAAATTACAGTATTATAGAGTACCTGCTACGGATGCTTTCCCATCTGATTTCCCTTCTAGTCCTCCACTACGTGAGCCTTGCTGGCTCTTTATCCTTGCTACCGAACGGGCTAGCTACTCCCCCAATTTAGTATTTTTCTTCTTCTCTTCCCATCTTCTTTATTTTCTTCTTCCTCACTGCTTCCTTCCACGGCGCCAGCTCCCTCCTGGTGCCACCGTGTCCTCCCAAAGGCGTGTGCCACCCCATCTCTCCACCGCCTACCGCGTGCCCTGGCCGCCGGCCACCACACCGTCTTCCTTTTTCTTCTACCTCGCTCTGCCCTTGGCCGCGCACTGCACTGGCTGTGCCCTGCTGGCCGCGCCGCCCTCTGCCGTGCCCTGCCTCGCACCGCCCTTGGCCGTGCGACGCACTGGCTACGCCGCTTCTGGCCGCGCCCTACCGGCCGTGCCGCTCACCGTCCCGGGCCGTGCCACGCCGGCCACGCCGCGTGCCCTGACGGCCGGCGGCATCGCCGTCCTTCTTTTTCTTCTACAACGTGCCGCCTCCTGATGCCGTCTCGGCCCTGCACTGTCCGTCTGGCCGCCCGGGTTCTGCACGCGACTTCGCGCCGGCGTCGCCATGACCACGTGCCGTTCGCCTAGCCGCCCTGGCCCCGTGCCCGTGATGGCCTCGGTCCCGCGCCATCCACCTCGCGACCTTGGCCCCGCACGTGACTTCGTGCCAGCGGCGCCGCCACGACCTCGTGCCTTCCGCCTGACCGGCCTAGGCCTCGCGCCATCAGCCTGGCCACCCCGGTGCCACGCACGACTTCACGCCGGCGCCGCCATGGCCCTAAGCCATCTGCCTGGCTGGCCTCGGCCCCGCGCCGTTTGCCTGCGTTGCCTCGGCCCCGCGCGACTTCACGCCGGCAGTGCCATGGCCTTGTGCCGTCCGCCTTGCCACCCCAGCCCCGTGCGTGACTTCGCACCAGTGCCACCACGGCCCCACGCCGTCTGCCTGGCAACCCGTGTCTCGTTCCCGGCTCCACACTGATGCCGCCACCGGCTAGCGTCCGCTTGCTGCTGCCACAGCTCCGAGCTGCCCTGGCCCAACGCCCAATACCACCTCGCGCTTCCTGCGCCTGGTGTTGGCCTAGGCGCCAGCATGACGCCGCCGAAGCTTCCGTTTCGACCTTGCCGTGCCTTGGCCGTCTACAGTTTTGTCCCTTCTACAATCACGTCCTAACCGTGCCTGATGCCATCTTCACCACCGTCACGCCGGTGCCACGCTACCTGGTGACCAAACCATGCCCGTTGCTAACACGGCCTTCACCAAGCTTCGTCATCACGTCGTCCTAGCAGGGCATCATGCAGGTGTGCGCTGGGTTGCAAGTGTGTCGTGCTCGTGGTGCCCACTATCACCTAGGTCTCATCAGCTTGCCAGCCCCGTCGCCGGCTTTGCCTCGGTGTCAGGCCGCATCGGCCTCGCTGCTGCGTCGTCTTTGCGCCGGCGTCGAGGTGCCTTGTCCTAGCCGCTGCCTCAACACCGCCCCTGCACCAACCCTGTGCCGAGGCTGTTTTGCTGCTTCTCCGACTGACACCATCCCAACACCTGCGGGCTGACCCCAGGGCATCGTCAGTGTCACCAAAGTCATTGCCTGCACTTTTTGTTTGAGAAGAACATCATAAAGTTAGTTTATGTAATCGCCAACTGATTAGCTACTGCCTTTCATGTCCATATGTACATGAATGCAACATGGACAAGTAACGTATGAAGATACTAATTGGATTGTGATAATTGGATAAAGAAAGAAGGATACATAGACCACGGGGATAAAAGACTCATGTTGCTTTGGGCCTGTTCATGACCCCGCAAGTTAACAGTGGCTTAATAGATGTAATGAAGAATCTTGTTTCACGCTATTGGCCAATTTTCTGAGTGAGGGTATCGTGTAGGATAATTCAAGTACATCGAGCCCCTGTATCAACATCAACTGCAATGATCAAAGTTTCTTCAATGTCCACGTCTAAGACCAGACGTGTGAGGATGCTTCCGATAACGTTAGCAAAGTCATCGACTTCGAATCAGCGCCAAGTGCAGAGCCGTGCAACCCATCAAATATAAATTCCAACATGGCGTTTGACGAAACAAAATCAAACGACATGGGTAGACGAAGTCAAACAATCAATGGCTACGCTAGGTATCGCATGGCCCAAATTTACCCTATGTGTTCTGTCGTCGCCACGTCAGCATTATCTACACCAGCACGGTGAACCACGAAATGAGGAAAAGTAGAATACAACCAAGCAGCTTAATCGGAGATGTTCCACATGCCAACTCGTGGATGTCATTAACTGCAAATCCTCTCGAGCCCTAGGATCCAGAATCACCACATCGTCAAAGATGGATGTCTGCAACGTGCATATTCAACAGGAATATGTATTTTATTGTAATAATAGAATATTAACTTTTTCGTTTTTTTTCTTTTGTGTATTTCGATACATTGGCACGCTTGTGAATTTTCATTTCCGCAAGGCTGAAATTTGTTGCCGTTGGAAGCTACTGTTGCCAGGTTGCGTGGGGCCGAGGCAGCGCCGGCGAACGGCATAGGACCGAGGCTGGCTAGGCGGATGGCGTGGGGCCGTGACAGCGCCGACGCGAAGTTGCACACGAGGCTGGGGTGGCCAAGTGGACGGCGCGAAGCCGAGGCGGCGTCGATGGACAGCGCGGGGCCTATGCCGGCTAGGCAGACGGCACGATGCCGTGGCAGCGCCGGTGCGAAGTCGTGCGTGGGACTAGGGTGGCCAGGCTGACGGCACGGGGCCGGGACGGCTAGGCGGAAGGCGCGACGTCGCGCGCAGAACCCGGGCGGCCAAAAGGACGGCGCGAGGCCGAGACGGCATTAGGAGGCAGCACGATGTAGAAGAAAAAGGAGGACGGTGCGGTGGCCGGCAGCAGGGGCACGTGCCGTGGCCGGCGCAGCGCGGCCTGGCACGGGACGGGCAACTAGGAGCCATGTGGCTAGCTGGGCGCGACCAGAAGTAGCATAGCCAGGGGGCGCGTGGCTAGGGGCGACGCGAGGTAGGGCACGGCCAGGGGCGGCGCAAGGTAGGGCACGGCCAGGGGCGGCACGGCCCGTAAGACACGGTCTGGGGCGCCGCACGGCAGGGCACGGCTGGGGGCGGCGCAGCCGACAAAGTGCACTGCTAGGGGCGGTGCGAGGTAGAAAAGGATGACGGTGCGGTGGCCGGCGGCACGCGGCAAGCAGTGGAGATATGGGGTGGCATACGCCTTTGGCAGGACACGGTGGCACCAGGAGGGTGCAGGAGCCGTGGAGGAAACCAATGATGAAGATGAAAACAAAGAAGATGGGTAGAGATGAAGAAAAATAAATAGGTAGAGCAGCTAGTCCGTTCGGTAGCAAGGATAAAGAGCCAGCAATGCTCACGTAGGGGGAAGGAAAATCAGATGGGAAAGCATATCCGGTCAATTTCATTGAAACCTTCAATTGGATCTGCCGGTGCATCCCGGCCCCCCTCGCTATGGTATTCCCATCGATGATACGCTACCTTGAACCCAACCTTGCACAAAGGCAACTCCATCTCATCCCGCGATCTATTTCGATAGTTAGGGCATTGTGCACATGGACAGGTCACATGTGCAATGTTAGGGTCGGGGTCGCCTCGAAAGCACGACCCACAAATTCAGGAGTCTTCTCGTAACATTCATCGGTGTGTTGTCCATTCTGCCACTAACCATCGTACATCCAACTCCTGTCTTCTTCTATTTCTCTTCAATCCATATACAGATCAGGTTACACAAGGCTTGGGCAAGCTTCTAAACCCACCCACGAATGCCGGTTTGATTACGATTGTTGTGGGACCCATGGATCCAAGAACGAAATTTTGGTAGCATAACCCTAAGGTGCATAACCCTAAGGTTCCCCTAGTGCAACGATGGTCAGAGTACCATTTCCAGCTCCCCAATACTTAACCTTATAGGGTCATGACGTCGAAATCTCGTCTCGGAAACCACGGGTACCACAACGCGTCGTAACCAAACCGACATTCGCAGGTTGTCCACTAGGACGCCAATTGCGATACTGTTTTGTAGCAATCGCCTACAATTTGCATTAATTCATAGCAAATTCGAGCAATATATAGAAATTTCTAGCCAATCCTACCAATTTATAGCAAATTCTATTAAATTTTGCAAATTCTAGCAAATTCTATCAAATTCTACCAAATCATATCAAATTCTTGCAAATTCTAGCAATTTCTATGAAATTCTAGCAAATTCTATGAAATTCTTACATATTCTATCAAATTCAATCAAATTGCAAATTCTATTAATTCCTACAAATTCTATCAAATTCTAGCAAATTCTTGCAAATTTTAGCAATTTCTATCTAATTATAGCAAATTCTATGAAATTTATAACAATTGGTACCAATTAGTCACAATTTCTAACATTTTCTATCGAATTATAGCAATTTGTCGCAATTTATATCAAATTTACATAATTTACACAATTTTTAGCTAATTGCTAATTAGGGATGCACTTAACTAAGGAGATTAATCTCGACAGCTTGAGTGGCCATCGAGACTAATCTCCAAAAATTCAAAGAAAAAGTGGCACGAATTTTACCACGGCTCGGCGGTAGTGGCGACGATGGGGCAGTGGCAGCACGGTCTTGGTTTTCTCTTCTTCCTTCTTCTTCTTCTCCTCCTCCACCTCCTTCATCTTCTTCTTCAACCGGCGGTGCCCTCGGCTCCTCCTCCTTCATTCTCCCCCTGCGGCCTCGTTTCCTCCTCCTCTTCTCCTCTTCCTCCTCTCCTCCATGGCAAAGACGGTGGCGGGAAGTGGCAACGGCGATGCGGCAGCGGCAGGGCCGGGCGGCTCAGGCAAGGTCTTGGCGTGGCGAGGGCCGGGCGACGATGACGGCGGCCGGCGGCGCGGCGGACGCGGCGGAGGTAGCGGGCGATCAGAAGTTTGGTAGGCGGTAGAGGCGGTGGCTGGGTAAAGGGCGAAACGCCCAAGTCCCGAGCCCTTGCGCATTCAAAACTTACCTCGAGTGAGGGTGTTGGTACGTCGAGAGAGGGTTGTGGTAACGGTTATCACCACCCCTCTCTCGACGGCCCATCGACCAAGCAATCGTCGAGTCCAACCAGGAAGGGCCGAAACCCTAGCACATCCATGGGTCTGCCTCGATGGTATTGGTGGGCTATTGAGACACGTGTTTGGGCCCACCCTCACCTGGTGGCTGGGCCTGTCTCGACGGCCTCTAGTGGGCCGTCAAGATATGCTTGAGAGAGGTCAACCTCACTGGTGGGCCATATGTGCCGACGGTATGGGAGGAAACCGTCGATATAGCTCACTCTTGAGGGCTAATTTTGCTCTAGCCATCAAGAGACCACTCTCTCGATGGTTTTCATTCTCTACCATCGAGAGAGGGCCCTCTGTCTCGACGGTTCTTTCTGTTGCCGTCGAGACAGATGTTTGACTCGACGGCCCCCTTCTTGGTCGTCCGGTGGTTACCCCGGTTGTTTTGAATTTTATAAAATAATATATTCATGATATTGACTGTAACCTTCAATTATATTGCTCTATATGTGACTTAGCATGTTTGAAAATAGTTTGAAGAAATGTTGATGTTTCGAGCTAGGGGTCTATGTATAATCGCCTTAATCGACTCACCGGCGAGCTTTACTGTACCTGGATGTTCGAGAATTATTTTATACAACTATGTCGGTTTCATCCCACTACCACACTAAACGTATAAAATTATCAAGCTCTGCTAGGTGACATATTTGATAATTTATTTCTTGTTTAAATTTTCACCTATCCAAAAATTCTTGGTAATACAAAACAATTTAACAATTTTTTATCTTCATAAAGTGCATTTAATTTACTTTTTGGTGCTCACCGGTTGGAACAAAATACAGAAATTCATCGCAAACTAGAAGAAATATTTCTATAGATCTTGCAATGTCTACTTTCATAAATGCAATCTATATAGCAACACGTATGCATGTATGGTAGTTTAGCAAAATTTATCAAAATCTAGTCTCTCTCGACGGTCTGGTGTATGGCCGTCAAGATAGTGGCCTAGCCCACCGGTCAGACAAGTCAAGCCATGAAGCCATCATCCAACTAAGACGTCTCTCGACGACCGTTTAGTGGCTGTCGAGTGAGCCACTTGCATGCCAGCAGGCGAGTGCAAATTTCCCCATTCTTGCTCATGTCTATCTCGACGGTTCACGGTGGACCCTCGAGAGAGCTAAACGCCGTGAGATTATTAGCGCTCCCGTGGATGGTTGCTCCAACTCTATCGACGGTTGCTCACAGAACCGTCGAGACAAGTTTCGGGATTTGATGGCCGACTTATAGCCGTTGAGAGACTGTATCGGTATCGATGGTCGTCCCGCAGCCGTTGAGAAAGATAGATGGGGTTAGCTTTCACTGCAATTCCTGTAGTGAGTGCTAGTGTAGCTTTACTACTTGATTACTAGTGTTAGTAAACACAACACTAACCTTGCTATACTTCCTTACATTGTCCTTTGTAAGCCTAAGAACTTAGACTACAATTCCCCGACTAATAAGTCTTTGTAATTGATTACACTTGGATAAGTCTAGAGTCAATGGGTCGATCTTAGCTATCAAGTGATGCGGTATTAGCATCACAGATCGATCCTATGCATTACACCGACATAGATTGCTTTCAACACTGCAATGTTATAGTTGGTCGCTGGTCCTGACGACCACCATAAACAGAGTAGGTACCTTACTGGGTCGGTCCTATCATAGCCATGGTGTGTATCATGATCATATTCAGTCTCATCAAGATCACAATGCCGCAACATCTATATGCTAAATCGTTGGGGAGTTTAATCGATACACACAAATCTCAAGTACATTAATTATGGTGGTGTGTACACTACTGGAGAAATGACCTTCCATACCGGTACATCAGTCTCGATTGGCCACAAACCGGGACTGATGTAGCAATAATCCCGGTTCGTGGCTACATGGCTAAAAGCACAATTAGTACCGGTTCGTAGCTCACATTAGTCCCGGTTGGTAATACGAACCGGTACTAAAGGTGGCTTTGGCAAGCGGGTACATACTAGCTGGCACAGACACAAATTAGTCCCGGTTTGTGTTACGAACTGGTATTAAAGGTAGGCCTTTAGTCCCGGTTAGTGTTACGAACCAGTATTAAAGGCTCATTCCAGCATATTTCAAAAGGAGTGCATATCCTAGTCTATTAAATACGCGTGAGTGGGTGGGTTGGTTAGAAGAGTGAGTGGGGAGTCATGTGGTGGCATGAGGTCCCAGGTTCGAGTCTTGGGTTCGTCTTATTTTTTAGATATTTTCTACGCTTTAGTACCGGTTAGGGAACCAGGACTAAAGGCATGTGACCTTTAGTCCCAGATGGCCTGTCCCGATTCGGGAACCGGGACTAAACCCCGTTCCCAACTGGGACTAAAAGCTATTTTTCTAGTAGTGGTAGTGCCCCGTTCCCCCAGGATACCTTGGAAACCAGATAAGCTCAAGTGAAAGCTCATGCACTCGGGTGCCAGTTCTGCCTGAGTACGAAGTATTGTCAGTCAATCACTCTCTCATGAATTTACTTGAGGAATTATCGACCTACGTACTAGTCTGCATGTTGTTGTTTCGGGGACCATGTCCATACAAATCAAATTGATCCGCCACCTGCTTGGGGGCACGTAGTCCATAGCCATGGATACAGTGTTGCCATTATTAGAAACCACTAGATTATTGAACAATTTGCATATATAGCACATTACATCATTGGTTTGGTTAAACGGCTAAGTCATAGGATTTTAATTTATATGATAATTAAACTCTAGCTTTATACAGCCTTTACCACTATATTGCATTATGTGGGGTCTTGGCTCACGAGCGCAGTTTAATTGTGCTCATCCTCACACCCATTCACTCTTTTAGGTGACATGAAGGACTTCTATGATTAGTGTGATCGCATCGAGGAGGAGAAGGCCCAGCTGGATGACATTATGGACGGGTGTCTTGTACGACTCTAGTCGCTTGTTTGTTTGGGTTTGGGCATAGCATTGAGACCTCTTTTTTCTTTTCGTTTTCCTCATTTTGCTAAGTCTGATAAGAGTATATTTTGGTATTGTATTAATTGGCCTATCCGGCCGGTCAAACTAAACCATTATGTATTTTCCAATTATGTAATAAAATTATCAGCGATGTTTGTATGAGATGATTAGAACAATGTTATGTAATTCGTGGCATGTTGACAAGACAAATCCTGTACTAGTGCAGTGCAGTGACGGTACGGATGGGACCTCCGGCTAACCCCAACAACCAGGAGGCCACAATGATGGTACCTGTTAGCACTCGTGGAAATTCATAGGTCATCCAATATGAGAGCAAGAATCTAATGTGTTTGCCCTTTAAGGCTCTGTTTTTTTGGACTTATCTAATCTGATTTATCTGTCTTATCTCCAACTTCGAGAATTTCTTGAGGTGGCCTCGAGAGTCGGATGGTCTTGAAATTTAGGATTTAGGGAGCTTTTAGACTCGCCTATAAGATAAAAATAAAACAGATTCAAAAAGTAATAAAAAAGTCAGATGAGTCAATATTAGTCAGATAAGTCACGAAAGATAAGTCAATTTCGTGACTTATCTGACTAATATTGACTCATCTGACTTTTTTTTATTACTTTTTGAATCCGTTTTATTTTTATCTCATAGGCGAGTCTTAAAGCTCCCTAAATCCTAAATTTTATGGCCATCCGACTCTCGAGGGCACCTCGGAAAATTCTCGAAGTTAGAGATAAGACAGATAAGTCAGAGCTCATAAACCTAAAAGAACACCCCCTAAGTTTCGGACGTGTTTTTTTTTCTTTTTGCTGTGCAATAAAATGGTCCAAGACTTTCCTCGTCAAAATTAGCCATGACCTAAGGCAGTTCTCCATCCTTCCTAAAATAATCTACATTTTAAACTATTTGTAGCTTTGTATCACAAGAAAATAAAGGAAAAAGGTTCATGTATACCATGGATCAAAAGTAGATTATTTACATTGTGTATAGCAAAAAATTATTTAAATGCATATTCTAAAACATGCACCCTTATCTCTTATACAGAGGGCAATTATTTGATTGGGATCTGCGCATCATACGAATTTTTTAATATTTTATATTTAAAATAATTTGAATTAAAAAATAATATTCCTTTCTAAATTATAAAAATAGGTGCTCGTCGCCACCCCAACGAGCGGGAAACAAAAATCGCCCTTTGAAATGGCGAGTATTAAAAAATCGCCCGTTGGAATGACCGTTGGAATGACGATGTTTGGCTAGAACATGCTTCCCCTACCCGAAATCCAGAATGGGGTTTAAATCGTCTTTCCAAAGGGCGGGAATTAATCCCGCCCTTTGAGATGGCAATATTTGACTTAATTTTGGCCAGAGAAAGCAAGGAAATATATCTTTTTGCCCAAAAAATTATAAATATGAAAATGCCCACATTTTTTCATCTTTTGCATCCGCCGCACGGTGGCAACGCGGTTGCCGCTATATGGTATAGCGGCAACCAAGTTGCCACTAGATTGTACATCAGCAAGAAGGTTGCCACTGTGAAGCGGCACGGCAAGCCATATATATACATACATATATATATACATACATATCTATTGCTAATGCCCAATTGGGTGCTAATGTGATAACTCAAGATAGTAACAATTGGATTGTATTTGGGTGGTCCAGATCAATGAAGGTGGAAGCTCTCTATCCAACTCTAAGGGGGAAATAAACTCTAAGGGATTTTCTAAAAAAGGTTTAAGTAGCAAGATGGGTTTCCACCTCTATTAATCTCTGACATACACGATGGATCCAAAGGCTGATAGTTAGAGTTAGTATGTTAGTATCTAATGTCTCATTAGCGTAAGATATGTATGTATGTATGTATGTATGTATGTATGTATATATATATACACACACACACTAGTCGAGTGTCCGTGCATTGCAACAGAATCCAACATAAATAAGACAAATATGCATTTATCTTTGCAATGTTTTGTGATACTACCTGGTGTGAACTTCCTGGAGATTGTCCAGTATGCATAAATCGATTTCCATGCCTTAACATGTCAGCCATCTTCCATTATGATACAAACAACTTTTAACTAAATGGAAATCATCCCAAGAACATTCGGTCTTGAACATGAACATTCTAATCTGGATTCAAGAGAATTGAGTTGCATAACAAATCAATATTTACTCTGCAGCCACAGTTAATACAATTCACTGCTCATACAAAAAATCAATGACCGATGCTTTGTTGCATCTACAGATTGCATGTGCTCATTTTTTTAACTTCTCCAGATAGATTAGGAATAATGAACAGTCATCTATTACAATTTGTTGAAGATTACAGTAGCAAAAGGGGCAATAAAACACGATTCAATTCACGTGAACAAAACGTTTCACATAAAAATGGTCATAGCATACATAGGTTAGAACTTTCACATAAAAACGTTAAGAGTATTAAATGAGTTATAAGAACTTTCAAGAACCATATAACGAAGATACAAACGATACATGAAAAATACCTCCAGCAGGAAATATATAGGATTGCCTAGCCATGTGGTCCTCAACGATGGTTTCCATATTAGCGGTGAGCGCATCTATGTGAGTATGACCGCTAAATATTCCATTTTTTTATTTGAGAAGAGGATAAGAAAAACACAAATATAAGTTGCAGGTATCACCTTCTGGTGGACTCGAAGGTTGTGTTGCGGGCTGATCACATGCAGAGTGTTGGCGTATTGGTGGTTCTTCGGCTGATGAAAATACGGCTGTCGGGCATGGCATAGCAATGGATTGAGGGCATGGGATAACTTGTGCGGTTGCATAGATCTCTTTACGACGACTTAACAATGCTTGTCTTTCCATGGGAGTCAAACTCTGCCTACATGATCGTTGACGAACATTCACATTTTCCCTTTGTTCTGTCGTTAAAGTTTATCTACGCGCTCGCTGACGAACATTTATATTTTCCCTCTGTTCGATCGTTCAAGCTTGTCTCCGTATTCGCTGACGAGCATTAGCCTCTTCCTTCTATTCTATCATTAAACTCAGTCTTCGTGCTCTGCGGCGAGCATTCTTGTGCTCTCTTTGGTCCGTTGTTAATATTTGACGGCGCACTCTATCACTTTTTTTTTTCTTGCTTGAATTTGGTTTCTACCCAGATTTGAACTTACACCTTGTAGCTAGCTGCATACTTCGACTACTATTAGAGAGAACATAGCTATCATTATTGATGTTTGCTGGTCCATTTATGAACAAACTGGTAGGAGCATTTGTTGGCCCGTCGGGGAAATATCTCTTTGATGCATTTTGTTCAACCATCAGAGCTACAGCATTGAGATACTAATTTAAGATATGTTTGTGTTAAAATTTAATAGGTGTAAATTTTATACAACTTGAACACACAACAAATTAACCTTTTTTTCCTTTCATATATTGATGGCTATGATGTAGCGACATTTTTTTAATAATATCCTTCAATATCTCTACTCAAAATCAATCCAAGCAATCCTGCAATGTTATATGACAATGAGAGCCAATCCAATGTGTTGCCAAATGTGATATAAATATTTTTTTCAACATGATTACATCACGAGAAGACAAAAAAAACTGGTTTCCCAAGAGAAAGATACTAATTCAATAAACCTCCATTATGTAGTCAGTTTTTCAACGTTGAGTAAGGACAAGCACATAATAGTAAATCATACAATTTTCAAAGAAAACCTAGATACAATTTCAGATCAAAAGAGAACCATTGTCTCATCACTTCATGAGAGAGAATAATTGTATGATATCATACAAGAGTTACATGGTTAGCCATTTCAGCTAATAGGAGAAGTCTAGTAGAAAATGTATTAAGCGCTATTTGAGTCCAGTTCTTAATAGAGCATAGAGACATTCATATGGCACTTCAGGTTACAAAATGTCAACCCTAATATACTTAAGGCTGAACACTAATATATTTAGGGCAATGCGCGTTCGTAGACATACAGAGGCGAAGTGCTCAAGTCACCATACACCACACCAAAGCTCTGAAATGCTAGCAGGGAGAGAGTTCTGCAGTAACATTTCCACTGGCCTTGCAAAAGAACCACCATCAGCGCGTCACTCAGTCAGTCAGTGAACATCACTAATCCAGTACCCAAAACAAATGGCAAATGCAATGCAAAGTCAAATTTCCATTGACGCTGGCAAAAATTGGATGAACTAATGGTTGAAATTTATGTGGTATTAGGGATTTGCAACTGTAACTTATGCCAATTTTACAACTCGGGATAAAAAAAACTGTAAGCATTTCGATGATAAACTATGCATATCAAATCCATACTACAAATGCTGAGCTAGTTGGAGACTTGGAATTTATTTATGAGACTTCGCATAAAAAACCTATAGGATGTAGCTATTGCTATGAGCATGTGTTTTGCCATTTGAACTCAGCTGATTATTATAAAATTCATGGAACTTAATCTATGTTTGGACTAAATTAAATTACAGACCTTAATGAACACATCAATATAAGACAGGAATAAACTTAAGCTGAAGCATTACTATTCTTTGTTTATTTGCTGATGTGTTATCATGTAAAAAAAGACAAATACTTTGCAAATTTTCTTCCCTTACTCACTTTGAAAAAAAAGATGAATACTGCTAATTTTCTTTCCTTACTCACATTGTTTACGAGGGTCACTTTGTACTGAATGGTTAATGATACTTGGAATGCCCTTTGGCACTCATTACTACAGATCCGCCATCAAGATTTCAGCCATAACGGCCATCAAGCGGTTTTTGAACCGTGATAGTTATCCGGGATCGATGCCCCATGGCATCAGTCCCGATTCCCTCACCCGGTGCTGATATAGTATCAGTACCGGTTGGAGGCCACACGTGGCTTTAGCCCATACCTCACCGAAGCCCCAGTCAGTACCGGTTGGAGGCACCAACTGGTACTAATAAGCTGCTGTTCGGTCCCGGTTGGTTCCTCCAACCGGTACAGAGCAGGCATACGTGGCTTTATCCCGTGCATCACGAAGCCTGTCCAAGACTGTTGGAGGCACCAATGGTACTTGAGAAAGCTGTTGTTCAAGACGGTTGGTTCCTCCAACTGTAATGAGCACCACCACCTGAGCTATAAATTATATATATATATATATATATATGTGTGTGTGTGTGTGTGTGTGTGTGTGTGTGTGTGTGTGTGTGTGTGAGGTAATATATATTATATATGTGTCTGTGTGTGTTAAGTTTAATATTATTATTATATATATATATCTATGTGCTAAGTCACAATTAATTAAAGCGCATATAATCAATCATGCATAATTAAATGATAATTAAATCACAGAACTTTTATTAGCAACTTTACTTACAATTATTAGGTATCACAATGAATCAATCATGCCTATATATAGTACACATATACAGTTCACATAACATTCATTACAACATTAATTACAGAACGTTCATCGTGATCTTTTATGTGCATCGCTCTTGGTAGCCGTAGATATCGACCCCGACAGTTCATCGGTCTTTACCGAAGGGCCCCACCTATTTGCCGCTGGATCGTGAAACTGGCCTCTTGGATTTACGGCCTCTTCGAAAATCCAGCCGACGAGTTGTTCTTGGATCGCTCTCACTTTCGCCGGCGAGAAATCGAACGAACCTTGCAAGTCGCTAGCACCTCCGGTCAAGATGTGCATAGTATGGCACACATAGTAGCCGCACAGATTGGTGCCCGACGGCTGACGCCAGATCTATGGTGAAAAAAGCTAAAAGCGTGAAATGGATGCATGGAAATGAAATTAACTAACTCAAAAGCTACCATGATGGCATACATACTCGAGAGGCAAGTGTAATATCGAATTCCTCGTTGAATTCGCCCACGATTTCAGTACGGAACCGTGCGAATGCACTACACACGTGATTGCGAATTGAACATGATTAGAATTTGTTTAAAATAGAGTAGAACTAGCACAATAATGGAAAGAACAAGAATACCAGTTGAGCATGTCGATCAAGTTTTGGTACTTTTCAACTAGTCTCCTCAGCGAGTCCATAACTGTGATCATGCTACGATCTAGCTCGATAATGAGAAGAATCCAGTGAAAGCTGAGGAGCCATCACTCATCACCATAAGAGGCTTTTTAGGGGAGAGAGAGAGAGAGTGTGTGTGTCTATATATATATACAATCACGCTATTCTACGCCTAGGTGTAGCGGCTCCTATTCTACGCTCGGTCGGACCTAGAGCCGATCCTTGCCAAGCAAGCGTTAATTAAATCACCTGCCTCAATTTTTGGATCTGGTAGCAAAAATAACCATTGTAGAAACCAGAACTAACCATTGCAAAAAACAGAAGTAACCATACCAACCTGCCAGTTGCATATAGCTCGAAAATCTCAGGAGGAAACCCATCCAAGGGTGTGAACGCATTAATTGGTCGATTTTCTAATCTTTTCTTTTGTTTTTGATCATAACTTTCGATTGGAACCTCAGATTAACAAACGGTTTTCACCGTTGGATTAATTACGTTTTTACGTACAAAACAAGACACTCTTGCCATATAAAAATATATTTTTTTGTGCGGAGTTCCTAACCATCGTATGCTGGGTTTCTAACCATCGAGGCTAGTTCCTAACCATCGTACAGTAGGTTCTATCGTGCGTTGAACTTCTAACCATCGTGTGTGCTAACTTTCTAACCATCGTGCCGCGAGCTTTCTAACTACCATATCGTGCACCAAACTTCTAACCATCATGTGCTGGCTTTATAACCATCGTGCGTCGACACATCTAATCATCACATGTTGGCTTTATAACCATCGTGTGCCGAACTTTCTAACCATCGCATGTTGGCTTTATAACAACGGTGCACGCTGGTGCACATCCTCGGGCCTCCTTCTCGGGGACTGGGAGGAGACAACGATGAGGAACGGACGACGCGGTCTCCGGGACGTGGCACGGCCACCGAGGCCCGGGGCTAAATGCAGGCGGGAGGGTGGCGCGCGTGGCCGAAAGACGGCGAGGTCGACCAGCGCAGGAGATTAGGCGGTTGGCATGGCACATGGCGGCAGAGCGAAGACGACGATGGCAATGGGGAGGGTCGATGCCGGCACGACAGGCTGCCACCACCGACGTCGCTGGATCCATGACGATGTGGGCCGGATCCCCTCGGATCCGAACAGGCGCGACCGCCGGCACATGCCATCGAAGGTGCACCGGCCCAGAACGTGTGGCGGTAGGGTGCTGCCGCTAGTAGAGGCATGGTGCTGGGAGGGCATCGCTGGCGGGGTCGCCATGAGAACGCCGGTGGAGAACGTCCGGGAGACGATGGCCATGAGATCTTGAATGGCTTGTGGTCATGATCCAGAAAAAGTGGATCTAGAATTAACTACCGGGGTTTCCTAATTAACCACTCTTTCCTAATTAATGGACATGGTTGTGCTGGACCATGGCTCACAAAACGACCAAGCGTAGTATAAGCTATACTATGCCTATGCGTAGTATAGTGTGTGTGTGTATATATTATACAGCTACGCGGGTTTGGCCTCTCATTTTGTTCATTTTTTTGCCCAAAAAATAATAAGCCCTCTCATTTGGTTCATTTTTATAAAAATAATAAATATGGAAATACCCACCTTTTTTATTTGTTTCCATCCGTTAAAAAATTAAAAATTTCATTTTTTTGAATGGGGTTAGGTGATCAGTTAACATATTCCACAACAAATTTCTAGATTTGAAATTTGTTTAGAGCAAAACGAGGATGGGAGTGGGAGAGGGGAGGGAGAGCGATTATCACAAGATTATTACAGCAGAAATTTCTGCAGAAAATAAGATAGGCCACACTCTTCTAATATGACTTCAAATTGGGAGGAGCATAACGAACTAGGAAAACGACAGTTACAACCTCATGTCTACTAAGTGCATCGAGGCCATATCCCCTTCGCCCATGCCTCCGGTAAGGCTTCTCTGGCGCAACGTGCCCTCTTTCGTTTCCTCTGTCTCTCGGCCACCTTCTCCGCTGCCTCCTTTCTACGTGCCTCCTCGCATGCGGCATCACGCTGCTCTTAAAGCTGTCGCCTCAACTCGTCGTCCCAGTTGGCTTGATCAAGGAGCCTTTAGTTTTTAGGGTTGATCTCCATATCAAACCACTACTCAAATTCACACAGTGGCAGAGGCGACTGCATGGAACATAAATTAGTAAAGTTTCATGTAGAAATATTATGAAATACGTATGATTAGTGCTAGCTGGCGATTCTTCAAGCTCTTCTCCGGCGGGTCGAAGGCATAGTTGTGGCACTTCTAGTACCTTCTCTTCCAAGTTGAAAATTTCCAAGAACGGACAAGCCTACAATCATCTCCACAGATGCACATCGGTGGGACAACCCCATGAGGTAGGAAGAGGTCCTCGTACGCTAAATTGAGCGGCAAGTCCCATGCGCCTGCCTCTTCCTTTTCTTTCCTCTTTCCCTTCCCGTTTGCACGCCTCGTCATTTCTGGTGTGTGGTTTACTGAAACTTCTACGGTGTGTGGTTGCCCTCACGAATCCAAACCTATTAATAGCCATTGTGGTGGAGAGATGGAGGAGGAAGGGATGAATTATTGGAATTCACGGACGGCCCGTGGTGCCTCAGCAGGCAATGGCACGGGTGTGAGGAGACAATTTAATATGGTGCGTCAGCCCATTCGCATGTGCTGTGTCAGACTTTTACCGATGCCATGTGGGGTGTCAGGATGCACTTAAATGCGATGTCCCCGGCCCCTGGTATGTTGGCATGTACTACGTCTGGCTTTCACCAATACCATGTGGGGTGTTAGGATGCACGTAAATAAGGTGTCTCAGCTCCTTATTATGTGGTGCCTTATCCTTTCAACGATTTCACGAAAATCACCGCATGGAATGTGTCAATCGAAAAAGGCACGCATGGGCACGAAAACATGAAATTGTGGCCACTTAGGGGTTTTCGTAGCCTCGCAGGGCCCATCGGATGCGTCACAAAAATTATGGAAAAAATCACGGACAACATATGCAACCCAGGTTACCACCTATCTATGGGCAAGCAGCTCGGATGATGTCCCAGCTGGAATGTGTGAAAATCGGAAAAGGCACGCATGGGCACGAAAACCTTAAATTGTGGCCATTTAGGGGTTTTCGTAGCATCGCAGGGCCCATCGGATGTGTCGCAAAAATTATGGGAAAATTCATGGGCGACCTATACAATGCAGGCTACCACTTATCTATGGGTGGGCAGCTCGAATGATGTCCCAGCTGGAATGTGTGAAAATCGAAAAAGGCATGCATGGGCACGACCAACGGTGAACAAAAGATAAAAATAGAAGGGTTCAACAAAAAATAGAACTAAGGAGCCCAATAATCTAAGCATCGGCCCTCTTGGGCCAAACCCCTCTAACTGACCCCTCCGGCTATGGCCTACGAGGCCGTCAGAGTTGTGTGCTAGAAAAGGTGTAGCGGTCCAGAGGGTGCACGTCACGTTGCGGTCGCCCAGGCGCAGTCGGTGTGGAGTGCTCTGGCTGCGACGTCTGTGTTAGTGGAGGGGGTGGCCCCGTCAGCTGAGAGACCGCGAGCTCGTCCTAGGAGAGTAAGTAGGAGTCCATGTCGAAGTAGTCGTGGCCCTGGTCCTCCTCTGAGGCAGCATCTGAGCTATCCCAGTCCGTAAGTACACGACCTAAAACTATCATATGTTAGATTTGAATTTACGTGCAGTACAGAAATTAGGAAGTGAATCACAAACTTTGACCTCGAACATTAAGTCGGGGAGTAGGCCTCACAGAGGACGTCCAGCCTCGTAGCTCGGAGACGACTGCGCTCCCTGCGGTGGCCCTGTGAGGATGGCTAGCCTCGTAGCCTAGGGTGCACAGCGCTCCCTACGGTGGCCCCTGTGTGAATGTCCCAGCCTCGTAGCCTGGAGTCCACCGTGCTCCCTGCGGTGGCCCCTGTGAGGACTTACTAGCCCCGTGCGAGTGCGGCCTCCAAGCTCCAAGCGAGGGCCCCCCGCTGCAATGGATTTAAATGTTTTGTTTAGTTGTGAATGGTATGTCACTATAGGAAACACGTCCTTACCTACCGTAGTGGAAGAAGGAAGGGACAAAGGGGGCAACTGTAGCCTCGGACCGGGCTACTGGGCATCCGGAGCTGCATAGCACGAAGTAAGGCGCAACGCTCGTGTAGTCTTGTCACAAATTCTCTGAAAGGTAGCTACGAGCTCTACCTCGATCAACTCAATGCCACCCTGCAAACGTTGTAGGGCGGTATGCGCGTCGAGGTAGGACTCGTGCACAAGGTCGTGCTGCACTTTGGAAGTGTGTCAAGGCGAACTTTACAAAAATACTAGCATAAAAAACATATGGAAAAAGGGTAGAGGAAGAAGGTAGTACGGCTAGGTAGGTCACCTGAGCACGGTGCAGTGGGTATGTGTCGGTCACGGTGGCCACGTGGGCGACCTCCGTCCGAGGGGTGTGACCAATGCGTGTCCGAGTCGCGGCAGCGTACCAGCGCAAGTAGGCGGGGTACGATGCCGCGTCGTACTCCTGATCCTCCTCGACGCGGTCCTCTAAGGCCTGCTCCCACCTCTCCATCTGAGGCAACATGACAAGTGCCCATAGGAATCTCCTAGTGTGGCCCCATCTAGTTGACCTAACTAGCTAAGTCAGGCTTGAGCGAATGGATAATTAAACGTATTGAGTAAATGGAATAAGTCTTAGTGGTGAGCTTGCGGTGGCACGGTGTGGGTGAACAGTACAGGAAAATCCTGGTGTAAGCCGAACTGCCGCAACTCACGGTGCGGTGAGTACTCTTCGATGAAGATGTCGAAGAGTAAAGGCATCGTCGTCAACCAGTAAGCCGCATCACGCTCGCACTAGGAGGACAGGCCGTGCGGTGCACGAACGTAGACCCACTCGGCAGTGTAGGGGGTCCAAAGGTCGTCCTCCGGCTATAGTTCATCCAACTGCCGCACATAATCCGAGTAATCCTTATGGGTCTGCACGTGGGCCCACGTCGGCTGCAAAATTAACACACATAATTAGTAAGTTGACGCTACCGAAATACACGATGAACAGTATGCAGTTAAGAAGGAATACCCGACGGCAAAACCAGAGAAAGCCCATCGTGGGCCGGACCTCCGGATTGGCATGGTAGAAGACAGCGCAGTAGGTCGGTGATCCATGAGGGGCCACCCAATGGTGATCCTCTCATTGGACCATTGCTGTGGCAGCAGAGGGCACCCGCCGAGCACGGCCTGCACACCCATCTTCACGACGGCATCGCACAGAGCCCTATAGGTCCCCGCCAGGATAGCGGATGCCCAGCTATATTACGAAACCTCGTCCGGCTCGGCGTCTACGATCTCTCTCACGTAGAGGAGGAGGTGCTTGTCGACTGCGTGGCCGTCCGTGCTGGCGAACATCATTGAGCCGAACAATCATAGCAGGTAGGCCTCAAGGTGCGAACCCACCGTATCCACGTCTGCCTCAAGGTGGATGTGCTTCGCCTGTTCAAACAAAGCGTAAGACAATGATAGATTTCAGTTTTTGGTGTGGCCGATTGAAGGGAGCGATGTCAAGATTGCATACAATGAACTGCAAAATCCACCACTTCGGCAGACCGTGGGTCTCGGCCTCTAGGAAGGGCCTATAAACACCAGCACCTGGGACTCGCATGATCGCCCCGAAGCGCTATAGTAGCTCCGTCTGCCACGCTGGCGAGACATCCACGGCCACCACGACTGCATGTTTAAGATGCTCTAGGAACCAGTACCAGTTGTTAGTATTCTCCTCCTCCACAAAAGCAAAAGCTAACAGCAATATCTTGTTGTTGCCATCCACCCCAATAGCTGTCAATATTTGGCCCTTATACTTTCTAGTGAGGATTGTACCATCCACACAGAGGACAGGGAGACAATACGAGAAGGCTCGTATCCATGGTCCCAAAGCAAAAAAGGCTCGCTGCAGAACCCACTTGCCGGTGTCTAGGCCAGTCGCGGGAGACTCCTTGATATCATAGTATGTACTAGGGCTTCTTATACCGATGGTCTGCAATAGCGCAGGGAGGTTGGCGTATGATGCTTCGTATGTACCGAACCTCATCTCTAAAGCCTTTTGCTTTGCCCTCCAAGCTGTCGCATACTTTATCTTGCACCAAAATTGTTCTTCAGTGGCTCAAATTATCGACCGTGCCTCGTAGCTGATGTTGTCAACTATCTATGACTATATTACCACTGCAACAAAAGTTGAATTTAGGTTCCTGTGTCTTTGTTGTGGCTGTTCTAACTGACAGTTGTGCTCCATCACAATCGGACACATCCAGTAATCGACCCACTTTCCCTTGAATGCATGAACCCACCACGGGCATTCGGGGAAGACACACTGAAGGTCATACAGACTTTTACTGAACTTCACAACTCGGAATTCCCTCCTAACAAACAATGCCCTTACTAGGGTATATGGATCCTTGTGTCACCTCATTCTAATGGTAATCCCATAAAGTTTGGCTACATTCCTTTACACAAACTTCGGAGTTGTACGAGTTCCACTCAGCTTGCACAGGACAATCTCCAAAACTTGCCTCATCGTCTGACATGTTCTCCGCGAGGACTTGCTCATGCTCCACATCCTCGGCCTCCATCAGTTCTACTAATACTTCAATTTCTTCCCCTTCGTCTGCGACACCGGTCATCTCTTCTGTTCTCGGGTGCTCATTACCAACCTCCTATGTCTCCTCGTATCCTCCTGTATCTTCCTCTGCCACCTCGGCGTTGCCTGCCCCCTCTCCCTCTTCTACCTTCTCTGCCCCTTCTGCACCAGTGGTTTCGAGTGTCTCTTCCACCGTTGCCTCGATTGAGCCAGTGTCTTCTTTGAACTCAACCTAAGCAAGAAGCACTAGAGGAAAGCGGTGTTCAGTAGCAATCTCAATATACCGCCTTCAATTCCGTATAGACAATATCGGCATCAACTCCCAAAAGAAACCATCCCAAACGTGGCTCACCATGGCCCTGACCTTCATCACATGTTCTTCCGAGTTAAGCTGGAACATCTGCAACAACTAGTTTTGTAAACCACCTAACATCCTCTCGGTTGGTCTCGATATCCCTAGTGTCACTGATTCCAGATTACCAAAATCTGCCAAGTTTGGACAATACATAATTTCTCCATCCCCGTAGTGAATCTAGAAATATAACTTCTCTGCCATTTTTCCTGTAAATAAAACACCGACCACAAATTATTGCATGTGAACCTTAATTTATCAATACGTAAGTCGTCCATATTTTTTTACGCCATCTATAGCTCACCGGATGAGAAACCTAGGTTTTTATGACCTAAACAAAACATTGTCTGACAAATTAGGATAAAGCTATCATTTTAGGTCGGGGAAATTTCGTATCTACCAATTTAGTCCGGCCGAGAATACCGCTCCTAAAAATACCGTAAATATATACCCTAACAATACTCTATAAAGACCCTACAAAAGCCCTAAACCCTAACCCCATAGATATTTTAAACATCCCATTTCACTACCTACACTACCTACTTATTGCTAATCTATAAGGTTAAAATTGCTATCCTACCATGTTTTCAGTAAAACGATGATACAAGTTGCAAACAATTTTACCTTACGGCGCGAGTGCCAGCGACCACTCTTCCTTTCCTTCCGTCATATTCTCCTCCCTTTTTTTTCTCTCTTTCAGGCTCGGCTTGAACTGATCCAACACTTATAATGGGCAAAAATCGCTCTTTGAGCGAGCGACTTTTTCCCGTGCACCAAAAATCGCCCTTTCATCGAGCGATTTTTTAAAACTCGCCCGATGGTGTGGCGACATTTGGCTCCCCTGGGCGCTTCCTGGGCGGCCTTAATCCCGCCATTCTAACAGGCGGTTTTTAAATGAATCGCCGTTTCAAAGGGTGATTTTTATTTCCCGTCCGTTGGGGTGGCGACGGGTGCCTATTTCTTTTATTTTTAAAAAAGGAATATTATTTTTTATTTCAAATTATTTTTAAATATAAAATATTAAAAAATTCCGCATCATACCAAATTTTATATGCCAAATGTACTTGAAATTATACACAAAAGCAGGCTCGGCCCAGGAGTGTAGTTAGCTGGCTCAGCATGGACGACAACTAACACATGAAAAGCTTTCTTGGGCTGGCCGGCCCATTTGTTCTTTATCATATCGCACCTTTATTC
The DNA here is from genome assembly GCA_036346145.1 of Olyra latifolia. NCBI lineage: Eukaryota > Viridiplantae > Streptophyta > Magnoliopsida > Poales > Poaceae > Olyra > Olyra latifolia. The sequence continues at coordinate 35,342,890 of CM070533.1, forward strand.
TTTCCATCCACTTACTCCATATAGTTTAGCACGAAAAGCATATGTATCGATCAATATGTGTTTGACCATATTAATTATATGGGCCTTTGGTCGATTAGCTCAATATTCTGTTTTTTATGTACATTTTGTATCTTGGTCTTTGAAGTTTTCTATATTCATATATAGGCTACTAGTTTTTAGTGTTTTAACCCCTAATAGTTTTTATAGCTCACGTATAGGACCATGTTCTTAAGTGTTCTATCGTGTATTTCTTAGTTTCTCACGTAAACCCCTAACACTCGTAAAAATTGGACTAGTAAGGTAGATACACAATTGTTTTACGAAGGAATTAAAGTGATTAAGTCTGGCCACGATGGAACATGATGTCGTACTCGAAAGAACCGCAGAACATTACAAAACCGGGACGTGCAAACTAACCTGTGCATAATTTCGTTGCACATACACAAGATTAATATATCCATCAAAGCTGTCAGATATGACGGCTCCAATTAATATTATTTGTGGCCGGTAAGATGTGACGGAGAAGATGCAGAACATGAATTTGTCTTATGTTTCAAACCTTTCCCCGTTATTTACAAAAAAATTGAGCCACTTGTTTAATTAAGAACTAATTGTGTTGTCTCCGCTCTCGATAGCTACATAGTAGCAATTAATGGGATAGTTGATCTAGTGGACGGTCGTTGCATTTAATTAGTTTCATATTGGATATTAATTATATGCGGGGAACAGATTAAAATATGAGGGCGTATCTCATTTATTAGGCTAGTCTTTTGGATTTGGCTCGATACCTTATTTATTGTTGCATTTCTGCAGTGCTCTCATCAACTATAAAGTTGTATCTATATTTTTCAAAAAATAGTAGTTTTCTTGAAAATAACAATTTGTACACCACAAAATCTTAGAGCACCCATAGGGAGTCTCGAAAAGAGAATCTTCTCTACATTTAGAGACTGTCACTCCAGCATAGTCTCTATCTTAATTACTAAATTTAGAATCTCCCCTAGTATCTAATTTTATATATTCTCTCCCCTGTCTCTATATCATTTAAGAATAGAGATTTCGTTGAGAGAATAGAAATATAGAGAATGAATAGTAGATTAAAAAGGAATAAAGGTATCCGATTTTAGAGACCCTGCTAGGATGCTCTGAGGATCGGTTGTTGGATGGAACGTCCAAGCTTGCTTTGAATTTGTCAAGGCTGGAGACTTAAGACTTGCACAAATAATATTATGCAGATTTTGCATTTTGGCCCTTGTTCTACATTTATATATAGGCCCTTAGGTCTTAGTGTTTCGATCCCACAAGTTTTCATACATTGCGCATACATCCATATTCTTAAGCATTGTACCACCTGAGTTTTCTATTTTGTTGCATAAACCTATACGAAGTATGGACATCTGACTAGCAAGGCTAGATGCACCAATTAATTGCCTGCGTGATGTGGCTGGGTCTAGCTGGGAAGGAACATGTGATGTCTATAACCCGAAAGAACGGGTAAAGATTCTATGTAGAGACGTGCACGCCAATATGGTTCATTAGTATATAGTATATATTATATTATAGACACAGGGATTTATATATCCATCGAACCGATCAGACATCAGCATAATATAGTACTCGCGGGTCGTGGCTTGTAAGATGTCATGGAGATAATAACGTGCAAAAGAGACGGCTGGCGAGCTAGTTGCTGCTTAGGGCATGTACAAAACCATTTAATAGGTACCTCTTAGCGATGAGGTGGATATGTTTCGCTGATATGGCAGGAGGGAAGATGAAAAAAATGCTAGAATCGACTCTTGGTGAAGAGACGATTCTTCACAAGCTCCATACAGAATTAGAGAGGAGCAGCATTAAATATCCACCTCATCGCTAAGAGACGCCCTATTAAATGGTTTTATATATACTTATCTTTTTTACTTACAAGAATATGTTAAGAGATACCTCTGACTCTCTATTGTACATATCCTTATAGTCTCTTCAGAAATTCAAGTGTGCATTATTGATAAGTCAACACTGCATATATGATGCGTGCCTCGTTACTTACAAAAATTGACCCACTTGTTTAATTAAGAATTAATTGTGTTGTCTCCGCTCTCGATAGCTACATAGTAGCAATTAATGGGATAGTTGATCTACTGGTTGGTCTGTTGGATTTAATTAGTTTCGTATCGGATATTGATTATATGCGGAGAACATATTAAAATATGAGGGTGTACCTCATTTATTAGGCTAGTCTTTTGGGTTTGGCTTGATACCTTATTTATTGTTGCATTTCTACGGTGCTCTCATCAACTGTAAAGTTGTATCTATATTTTTCAAAAAATAGTAGTACTCTTGAAAATAACAATTTGTATACCACAAAATCTTAGAACACCCATAGGGAGTCTCTAAAAGAAAATATTTTCTACATTTAGAGACTCTGCCACTCCAGCATAGTCTCTATCTTAGTACCTAAATTTAGAATCTCTCCTACTATCTAATTTTAGAGATTCTGTCTCCTGCCTCTATATCTCTATGTCTTTTTAAGGATAGAGATTCCGTTAAGAATAGGAACATAGAGAATGAATAGTACTATCTCCGTTTCACAATGGTCGTAGTTCTAGCATTTAAAATTTTTATCAAAATGGTTGTAGTTCTCACATTCCAATAAAACTTTAGAGCCAATATGACCTTTTACCCTTCATTAATGCAGTCATCTATTTAAGCTAATCTGTTCAACTATCCTTCATTAAATGAGGGTAGACAAGTCATTTTCATGTCTCCTTTTTTGTGTGCATTTAGGTAAAACTACAATCATTATGAAACAGAGGTAGTAGATTAGAGAGGGATATAGATATCCGATTTTAGAGATCCTACTAGGATGTATTTTGGATTAGTTGTTGGATGGAACGTCCAAGCTTGCTTTGAATTTGTCAAGGCTGGAGATTTAAGACTTGCACAAATAATTTTATGCAGATTTTGCATTTTGGTCCTTGTAGTATTCTATATTTATATGTAGGCCCCAAGGTCTTAGTGTTTCAACCCCACAAGTTTTCATACATGGCGCATACATCGATATTCTTAAGCATTGTACCACCTGAGTTTTCTATTTTGCTGCATAAACCTATATATGAAGTATGGACATCTGACTAGCAAGGCTAGATGCACCAATTGCTTATCGCAATTGACTGCATGGATCAAGCTGGTAAGGAACATGTGATGTCTAACCCGAAAGAACAGGTAAAGATTCTATGTAGAGACGTGCACGCCAATATGGTTCATCAGTATATAGTATATTATAATATTATAGACACAGGGATTTATATATCCATTGAACCGATCAGATCAGCATAATATAGTACTCGCGGGTCGTGGCTCGTAAGATGTCACGGAGATAATAACGCGCAAAAGAGACGGCTGGCCAGCTAGTTGCTTCTCATAGTTAGTATATATATATATATATATCTTGAGTCTCTTCAGAAATTCAAGTGTACATTATTGATAAGTCAAAACTGTATATATGTTGCGTGCCTTTCCTGTTCTTTGGAGCACAAAAGCTGTGGTACCTTTTAAACTGAAAAAGAGACTTGGAGAGCAAAAAAAAAATTAAAAATAGTTTTGAGAGCTCTGAGTAAAACCACTAAAAGTCTTGAAAAATGACTACAAAATATTGGACCATATGACTTATAAGAAATAACAAATTTTAAATTATACCTTTTAAGCTGGCTTTAAACCATAAGCAGCGCCTTAAAAAATACATACTGGTACAGAAAACTACAACACTGGCGGTTTGCTTAGAGTTTGTTTGGTTCGCTGCATGCGTGCGGCCAGGCTCGCCAGATGTGCATTGACACATGAAGCTCGCTTGGTTCATCAGATCGCGAGCGCCGCTGGCTCGACGCGATGCAGCGAAGGCCAAGATGCATGACGCGCTTACGCGCCGGACGCTTCTCATGAGGCCAGCTCGCATGAGCCGTGTTTCGCCGTGCGAGCAACCAATCACAGCCTTATAGAACCGCCAGTGATAGTGAAAATATTACTGGCGGTTCTAAGATTGAACCGCTAGTGATACTTTTACTAACGGTTTTCTTATAGAACCGTTAGTGATAGGTGTAACAGCCCAAAAATACGATATTTTAAGATACGCTTTTGTAATGATCGAACCTTGAGGAAAACGTTACTCTTTAAAGCGAAGTGCTTGTTTGCAGTTCAAATTTCCCAGTTTTTGAAATTTTAAAGGTTAGCTAGGGATAAATTATGATGGTTTAATCAAAGTTAATGAAACTTAAAGGTTGGGCTCTTATAATAATTCATTAGCTATAATAGGCTAGGGGAATTCCTGTTCACATATTCTTGCCATTTCAAAATAACCCCTCAAAAATCTCACATGTATATATATATATATAATATATATAGATATGTATATATGTATATGTACATATAAATATATATATATATATATTTATTATTACGCATAAAATGCACCCATAAATCACATTGGTATAAGTATGTATATATATATATATACACATATTTATATGTGACATACATATGTATATTCACAAAGAGGACAATACTTCCATCAAAAATCCCACAAAAATTACATAAAATAGTTTAGATCCTATATGACAGCCTGAAACTTGGGTTGACCGAGTCTGACCTTGGTGGGACCGACATCGCAGCCTCTCCCTATCTCTACCCTTGTGAGCATTTCATCAAGCAGTGGAGCTGCTCTGGCCGTGCCCCCCCTCTCCGGCGAATCCGGCCCGCCGCTGCCCAAAATCTCCCAGGTGGTCGCCCATTGGCCGCGTGCGTGCGCCGTTTCGACCCAAGCTAGTCCCACAACGTTCGACGTGACGTTCGCCATCCGCCGCCGCCGCCGCCACCGCGTTTACCAAGCCGCCTTGTCGGAAGGCGTGGCCAGACCGTGTCAGGCACCGCCTGCCTAACGCAATGGCCGCCCTGGTTGTGCCGACCCAGCCCTGACGTCCGCCGCGGCTTGATCGAGCTTTGCCGCCTTGACAAGCCACCTCGCTGCTGGCTCGCTACTGCTCCACGCGTGAACCCACCACCGCCCAAGCCCGCCAATCGGCAAACGAGCCCCCTCATGACCACTGGACATTGCTCGCGCTCCTGCCAAGCTTAAATCCCGGTCGAACCGCCTCGGTCCTGAACCTCTCTCTTCGCCCTCACGTCGACAGCCCAATCCATAGCTCTCCATAGCCCGGCGGTATGCTCATTGGCATCGCCATACCCCAGCGGTGCTTCTGCCCGAAGGAATCGGCCCGAGAAGCTCCAAGCTCGCCGGATTGCTCCCGCCTCCATCGACGGTCCGATTCTTCCCCTTTCGGATTCCCTCCTCATCGGTGAGCTTTGCAGCAAATTCCTTGCGTGCTGAGCTTCGTATGTCTTCCCCTCACAATATGCTCACCTTTGTTTGACCAGGGGTTGGCCGGCTTTTCTCCGCACCTTGAGCGCGCCGCCTCCTCTGTTCGGCCCCCTCGTCGACAAGCCACCCCGAGCTTCCCCGACCCGAGATAACTGCTCGGTAAGCGCTCCCAACCCCTCTAGTAGCCCGTGCGTGCGCTACTTTTCCATGAACTACCCTCTAGTTCGTCCATCCATGCTCGCCGGCGTTAGAATCCGCCACCGCATATCACGCCGCCGTGTCTGGCCGTCTCCGGCCTCGACGTGGGCATCAGCTGGTGCACGCTGGCCTCCCGATTCTAGCGCGCCCAAGAACTCCCCAAACGGAGCAGTGTAGCTCGGGCTTGCCGACAGCCCAGCCCCGGCCGTGTGCGCACCAGCCGGATGTAGAAGACGATGGCGAGCCATCCGATTTGCATCTAGATTCGCGCAGCCTTACCACGCTCAAATTACCGATCGGCGGGCCCAAATTGTCGGTGTCACGGTTTAAAAATTCCTCACGTCAAGAATACGTCACCGACCAGTGGGCCCATGGCCCCATGTGTCTGGTTTAGTGGACACGCCCCGGCCGCCGACGCCTTCCTACGGGCAATACGCCTCTTGGATTTACGCCTTTGGCGTGGTGGTTAATTGCATGAAGTTCATGGGCCTACCAAAGATCGTTCATAAGGTTTTTTATCCAGATTTACGAATTGAATAAATACAGTAATTAGAAACGATTTATTAAAAATACTTAGATGTCTCCAAAAATGCTGGAAAATTTAGGACAAATACTAGAGCCTCTACGGGATTTAATAAAAATATAATCGTGAACAGTAGCAGAAGATTATCCCTGGATTTATTCTATTAGCATATCTTTAGTATATTAACTTATATAGAAAATACCAGGAATGGTTTCTGCTAAATTAAAAATGGATTAACACTATATAAAATCTGAAAAATTCATGAATGATATAATAATAACTTTCTGGGTTTAGGAAAAATATAATCTCTCTAATTGGCTCCTAACCACTTATTGTTTGGTAATTGGCCTAATTAATAGCTATGGTATTAACAGCTATTTAATCATCCAAGATTTTCAAAATTGAAGTACCTGCCTAAAGTAGAAAAATTCACCACATTACATGACAGTAAAGCTTTTACTTTTAACTAGGACTTAAAATATGCAATCTCAGGGATATTTCTATGGGTGTATATGCACACATATGTATATATATATATATATGTAAATATATATATACATATATACATATACATATAACTGGCGATTAAAATCTTCCACACGTTTAAACCCTATTAGAATAGGAGGATTTATGACAAGATGAGTTGATGAAGGAAATACTTTAAATATAAATCTATTTTTGCTTATTCCGTTTAATTACTACACATATGGGAAGTCTAATATGGGTAGCATTTTTGCATCATCGCATATCATTTTCATATCGCCCGCACCACCGTTATCTTCTGTAAACTATTATACAATAGTAGAATCATGGAACTTCCTCGATATCTAGGATAGAATTTATCGCTCTTCGACAAATCGCTAGACTCAGTAAAGGCATTTCATGCATCATGCTTCTATTTGCACACCGATGTTTTTATTTATTGCTCTTCAAATTCATTCCGATTAATAGACGCCGAGGAACCCGAAGGACACTTCGAAGAACCGCCAGAAGACCCCCACTACCCACAGGACCAAGGCGAGTTAATTTCCACCCTAAAGGGTATTTGCTTTTACTAGGGGAAATGTCAATTTTCCCTAATGCGAGTCAACAACCTTCCTTTAGGTGTTTACTTTTATTAGGGAGAGCCTATACTTTCCTTAGTACGAGTTAACATTCAAAAGGATCATATTGAATCCCAGTTTCTTAAATTATTTTATTTACAATTACAAGTTGCATGCTCTTTCAAGTATTTATGCCTACTTGATTAATCATGATGTATCATACCATGCTTTACTTCTTGTTATTAATTTCCCTTGATGATATTGCCTTGATAAAATCATCTATCATTTGACTTACTAAATGATTGCCTTGATGATCACCCTTGTTAGCCTGGTTAGGATAAATAAAACAATTTTAGACTCTTAAGTCTTGATTAAAACCTTGCTTAGACATTGCTCAGGTCTAATTATTAATTTAGGCTTAGTCGCCTCGGAACGGTGAACCGACATTTACCGGACATGATGAATATTACAAACTTGGTTTACTGGATATTGGGCCTGGCATGCCAGTGTGTGTGGTTGGGAACACGGATGTGTTCCGGTCTGTGGTTACGGGTGTGATGTAGCTGGGCTACATGATCTGAAGGAAGGCTGGACCACGGAGATGGTGCTGGGCCAGTCGGAGCGCGAGTAGTTTTCGCGTAGCTTTATGTTGCCCAAGGGGGTTCCTGCACAACGTGACTTCTGTGTGTCTTTGGGCCAAGCTCTATTGTGGCGGGAGCGCGAGTAGTTTTCGCGTAGCTTTATCGCCCATCGGGTTCTCGCACAACGCGTGGCCATCGCGCGGTAGTGCGGACTTAGGGGCCCGCTGGCTTGCTGGACAGCGTCAGGGTCAACCCCTAGTCCGGGGTGAAGACAGGAGTAGGTCGTCATCCTGATGGATGATCTAGGTCTTACATGACAGGGAGCCGTGACTCTAGTACGGGCGTGGAAACTCGGCTAGGGAAGAACGGGCACTTCGCTGGCGTAAGATCCACAACGGGTGCGCCACACCCGGAAGATGATGGCGGGTGTTTGGAGACGTTTGGCAGTGTTCATGGAAACTGTCAGGGTTTGGGAACGTTTGGCAGTGTGCAAGAAAACTGTCGTTGAATAAAAATGAAAAACATTGATAAGTAGAACTTTGGGTAAAATATGCTAAGTCATAGGTTTTGATTTATAAAACTTGCTTTCTGCAACTAAATAAGCCACAACCTTTCCTTTGGAACCCTATCACTAAATGCATTAGGTTGGAAGCTAGCTCGCCAGTGTTTGGATGATACTGACCTCGCATTCATATTCTTTTTTAGATGGAGAATATGAGCAGGATTAGTACGCCTACCATGAAGATGAAGGACAAGACGTTACTGATGATCAGGGCGAGGCATAGGGCGTCTCTCCAGTCAAGTGCTTAGGCATAGCCAGCACGAGACCCTTTTGCATCTTTTGGATCTCTGCACTCTGATCTTTTGGATATTTGGAATATTTGGGCCAATGTGCCGTGTTGTAAACACTTAATAGCCTTCGGGCTTAATACAGGTATTTTATATAATTTAAGTCTTCCGCTTGTATGTAATGATCTGGCTATGTGAATGGTGTGCACTAGTGTACTGATACAGGGACTAGTGCAGATCAAGTGGTGGGCAAAAGGACAGTCCCCACAGCGTTCGTATCAGAGCATACGACTGTAGGAGCCCTAGACCTTGGCCGATAGTCTAAATTATTTTAACTTTATGAAAGGAGATTTCCTTATTGTCAAACTTCACCTCATTTAAAAAGGTGCTATATTCTGTTCTTCTGGATGTTTTTGCTAAAAAGCACTAACTCTCTAATTTGTAAAACTATTTTGTAGATGGAGGCTGCTAAATGGGAAACGGTCTACATCTTGGAGCCAACCACCTACTTATGGAAGAAGGTGCCCGCAGGACCGGTCGGTTACTTTTCAGCTAAACTTAGGGAGATCTTGGATCCACGGGGGTATGTGAAGTACATCGGCGCGTTAAAGCCAAGTTACCCATATCCAAAGTGGAAACTCCAAGCCCACGTCTATCACATCGCAAGAGAAAACCCTATTATCACTAGGTATGCTAAGGAGCTCCATGAGCAACTTGAAGACGCCATCAATGATGCAGCTATATCAGCAATGATCACCGTTACGGTGGGAATAGGATATAACGAGTACCTGATTTAGAGTTAGGGTGTAGTGGTAGCAGGATGAACTACTTTTGTTGTCTAGCTCCTCAGTAGAAGCTAGAAGTAGTAGCTGTAGATGTAGCTCAGGAGTAGTCTACACACAGCCTAGTCGATATTTTGTAGCTTTTGTCATGCCGTAGTAGATGATCGGCATGAACTGCTTGTACTAGATTAATCTATTTCGATCTATGTATGGATTTTGCCTTTCCTTCACTTGAGGTTGCGTTTGGATCTTATTTCGCTTTTATGAACATCAAGCATGCATATAGACATTGTATTTGAATTAGTAGAGATTATGCAGATGGCTCGTGTGCGTGTTGCCGCGAGAGGCCGAGGTGCCGGCGCCGCTAACAACCGGGGCCATGGTCGAGGCCGTGGCAACTTACCCCCGCCACCTACTTGAAATCCTACCACAGCACAAGTTATGGCGTATCAGGCCCAAATGCTTGGAGCTATACTAGAAAGCCAACAAGCTGCACAGCAGGCCGCACAACATCGCCAGGGATCTAAGTTGGCGGATTTTATGAGAACTAAGCCTCCAACCTTCACCTATGCCACTGAGCCCACAGATGCAGAGGATTGGTTGAGGACTGTTGTCCGTAAGCTGAACGTTATCCGCTGCCCAGATGAAGACAGGGTGTTGTTTGCCACCAAACTGCTTGAAGGACCCGCCGAAGTATGGTGGGAAAATTATCTTGCCAACCGCCCCGAAGAGGTGGAAGATGAGGAAGAGGAAGTAGAAGAGGCTGATAATAATGAGGAACCAGGCCAAGATGCTGCCAATAATGTTGAGGGAGGAGAGGAGAATGCAGTTGAAGATCAACATGAAGATGAAGGACAAGACGTTACTGACGATCAAGGCGAGGCATAGGGCGTCTTTCCAGTCGAGTGCTTAGACATAGCCGGCACATGACCCTTTTGCATCTTTTGGATCTCTGCACTCTAATCTTTTGGACATATGGAATATTTGGGCCAATATGTCGTGTTGTAAACACTTAATAGCCTTCGGGCTTAATACATGTATTTTATGTAATTTAAGTCTTCCGCTTGTATGTAATGATCCGGCTATGCGAATGGTGTGCACTAGTGTACTGATCTAGGGACTAGTGCAGATTAAGTGGTGGGCAAAAGGACAGCCCCCACAATAGGTTCATTATCACTGGCGGTTCGGTATCATTGACGGTTTTTTTTGGTTCCTGGGTAAGACAAAGCGGGGCGGGTCATATCACTAGTGGTTCTAGATGAATCCGTCAGTGATGAAGGGTCAAGGATGAGCATTTCTGTAGTAGTAACACCCATTAATGCATCGTATAACGTAGATGACTCGATGCGCCAATTGTTTGGCAATCGTGGACAGGTGGTTAAGTCTGGGAAGGAAAATTTCAAAACCAGGACGGGCAAACTAAACTATGCATAATTTCATCGAAAATACACAAGATTTATATATCTGACGGGGGATGGAGGGAATTTCCCGAATCCCCCATCCGTTCTTTCTCGCGGCTTGGTCATGATTGCCTCCTCGGGCAAGCCATCCTCGCGCAGGGGCACGAGCAAGGGTCCTCCTTGCTCGTGACGGACTCGAGCCATCCCCTTCCCGGCTGAACTCCGGTTACATACACCCTCCTTTTCACCCCCCCTGTAATAAATGTTCTGACGTCCGCACGACTATTACGTCTCGTCGCTGATATCGAAGACCGTGGCTATCTACCCGGGTCTTGTTTTACTGTTTTCATTCCCTTTTTTCGTCATCCCGAATGACGGCAGGGACTGTTCCCGCTTGACGCGCTCGAGGACGGCCTTCGGACCGCTGGACATTAGACTGTACGTACATTAGTATAGGGTCCTCACCCCGTATATATATTACATTGTCGTACACAGAAAAGGTGTGTGTGGCTTTTAGACATTAGACATATATACGAGAGCTTCAGCCGAGATGAGAGTGAGTTAATTGAAGCTCCGTCTCCCTCCCGAGAAGCCTGAGCTCCCTTGGCCGAGGAAGCTCGGGAGCCCGTTGTAATCTTTTCCTGTGTTCTCTTGAATACAGATCGCTAGACGTAGGGCTGTTACCTTCCCCTGTGGGGCCCGAACCAGGCTAAAATTCTCCTCTCTCCCACTTACGGTTGCCTGATCGGGTTTGCCTTCTCAAACGACCCTGAGGCTGCAGGAAAGAGGCCGGTTAATCCTTACGCTCAACAAGTAAGCTCGACACGTGGGAGTTCTCCCAACTCCCAACCGTCGACAATATCCATCAAAGCTGTCACACACTGGCATATGATATTATTTGTGGCCGGTAAGATGTGACGGAGAAGATGAGGAAGAAGAAATTTGTCTTATGTTTCAGTTCTTTTCCCTGTACTTAGAAAAAACTATGCCACTTGTTTAATTAAGAACTACTAATTGTGTTGTCTCGATAGCTAGTACGTAGTAGCAATTAATGGGATTGTTGATCTACTGGATGGTCGTTGGATTTAATTAGTTTCTATCGGATATTGATTACATGCGAAGCACAGATTAAAAAGAGGGGTCTCCCTCCTCTATTAGGCTAGTCTTTTTTTGACTCGATATTTTGGTTATTGTTGCATTATTTTGGGGAGTGCTCTCGTCAATTGTAAAGCTGTAGCTGTATTTTTTTTAAAAAAACAAGTATTATTCCCTTCATATCAAGAAAACTTGACATTTGAGATATGTGTAAGTCAAATTTTTTGAAACTTTATCTATGAATTTTTTTGAGTAATTTAGATTAAGCACTTGAAAATCATACATATAGATTTGTCTTGAAAAACTTTTTCATGATATCATAATTTTAGTGGATTTTATAAATAAATTGCCATACTAAATGGTGGTCAAAGTTACGTTTTAGGGACAGTGTCAATATTCAAAACGTCAAGATTTGTGATATGGGGGAAGTACTCTTTAAATAACATTTCGTACACCACAGATTATCAGGTATCAGTTGTTGGATGGAACATGCGAGCTTCCTTTGAATTTGTCAAGGTTGGGAGACTTATGACTTACATAAATAATTTTACGCACATTTTGCATTTTGATCCTTCTAGTTTCCTATATTAGTATATAGGCTCCTGGGTCTTAGTGTTTTATTCCTACCAGTGTTCATACCTTGCGCATAGTTCATGTTTTTAAGCAATCTACCTTTTGAGTTTTCTATTCTCTTCCATAAATCTATACAATGTACTATGGACATCTGAAGGCTGTAATAATGTCTAAAACGTTAGTTTTTTTTTGGATAGAGAACGTGCACCGTATGACTTGTAAAAAAATTTTAAACCGTACTTGTAAAAATGATAAATTTAAACCGTACCTTTAAACCAACTTTAAACCACAAAGAACCGGCGATGCATCATATAAAGGCAGATGACTCGATGCACCAATTGTTGGACGATCGAGCGCGAGTGGTTAGGCGGTCTGGGGAGGAACATCCACGGTTACCTGCAAGACTATTTTCAACAATTTTTTCTTCATTACCTTCCCTACTCCATTCCTTTCCCTATATTCGTTCCCATCATTTTCCACCATCTCCAACAGTATTCCTTCGAAGAGAATGATATAGTGAAAGGAGAGAGAATCCTTTCCTAAAGAGAATAGAAAGAAGAATCTCTTCTAAAAGAGAATAGCAAAGGAAATCTATTATACCCAACGAAGGTAACGGAATTCTCGTCGTGACGGGAATCCCGCCTGCGAAGAGAAACCGGTAGAGACAGTCTAAGAACCGCAGAACATTACAAAACAGGGGCGTGCAAACTAAACTGTGCATAATTTCATCGCAAATACACAAGACTTATATATCCATCAAAGCTGTCAGACATTGGCATATAATATTATTTGTGGCCGGTAAGATGTGATGGGGAAGACGCAGAACAAGAAATTTGTCTTATGTTTCACCTTTTGCCGGTTATTACTTTGAAAAAAGTGAGCCACTTGTTTAATTAAGAACTAATTGTATTGTCTCCACTCCCGATAGCTACGAGTTGCAATTAATGGGATAGTTGGTCTAGCGGATGACTGGATGGTCGTTGGATTTAATTATTAGCTTCGTACTGGATACTGATTATATGCCCAACGCAAATTAAAAAGTGCGTGTGTCCTTTTACGCTATCTTCAGCAAATGTCGCATTATTCACCTCCAAACCCTATTAGTAAAGCTGCTCCATCATTATTCACCTCCCTATTCATTGCCCTATCACTAATCATACTCTCTGCTTTTACTATTTACTGTCTCATTCTTTGCCTCATCACTATTTACTAAAGTGAGACACCAGATGGGGCTATCACTGAAAATGCCCTTAGTTTTTAGGCTAGAGGCTCGATACTTTAATTGTTATAGATGTATTCTTGCATAGTGCTCTCATCAAATGTAAAGTTGTAGCTGTATTTGTCAATAAATATTACTACTTTTGACATAACAATTCGTACACCACAAAATCTCGGGTATCAGCTCTTGGATGGAATGTGAAAGATTGCTTTGAATTTGTTAAGTCTGGGAGACTTATTGGCTATGCGGACGCTAGGTCCCAGCCTACGTAGAACGCTTGGTAGGTTATATCTACTCGTTTCTCCGCCGAACGCTTGGTAGGTCACGCCTACTCGTTTCTTCGCCGAGTGCTTGGTGAGTTATGCGCACTCACTTCTTTGCCCTAGTAGCTACACGGACGCTAAGTCCCTACCTACACAGAACGCTTGGTAGGTCACGCCTACTCATTCCTCCACCGAGTGCTTGGTGAGTTACATCCACTCACTCCTTCACCCTAGGGGCTATGTGGAGGCTAAGTCCCTGTCTATATGGAATGCTTGGTAGGTAATGCCCACTCATTACTCTACCGAGTACTTGGTAGGTTACGTCTATGCATTTATTCGCTCTAGAGGCTACGTGGACGCCAAGTACCTAGCCTGCGTGGAACACCTCGACACGAATCAAACAAAAGTAAAATAAAATTATAATACAAATTCAAAAGTAAATTGTGTACAATAAAGTGCCTCGAGGGGGATTACATAGCAAGCTAGCCCCGAAGGGAGATTACAAGGTAGGCTTTTTTCCTTAACATCAGGCACTTTCGCATGCCCTTTTGGGTCTGCTAGCATTGTCCGGGAACGGGTCACGGACAAACAAGCCGCCGCCACACCATGCTTCGTCCAAAATTCTCCCTGGAATCGACTCCAAGGACGGCAAGTCACCAAATTTTGGGGAGTTGACCCCTAAACCCGCACGTGTCCGCACCCAGAAGCCTTTAGAAGGCGGAACGCCTCGGTCGCACCAACTTGAGCGCAGTGGGCACCGAAGGTAAGCCTAGCGGTGAGGACGCTCTGGGCTGCGCTCTGGAGGAACTTCACAGCCTCGGGGTTCGATCGCCACGTCCTTGCTAGGGAAACTTCAATCCCGAAGCGAGGCAGCTCAGGAAGAAGTGCGTCGGTGGCCTCGCGTACACCAGAGCTGAGATCCTCTAGCAGCTTGGAGGCCGCATCAGCCCGCTCCTCCTCGCGGAGACGGCCAGCCTCGCTCATCTAAGGAGCAAACGGCTTCCCTCCTCTCCTTCGTGAGCTCCACCATCTGCGCGCGAAGGACCAAGTTGGCTTGATTCTTCACGCCAAGGAGCGCCTTTTGACCCTCCTCGTGCTTCATCGATTTACTGAGCTCTCACTCCACTATCTCTTCCCTAGCTTCAGCTCCACAATTTCAGCCCGGGCGGCAGCGAGAGCATTCTTCATCGCAGATCAAGTGGTGGCGAATAACAGACCCCACAGATGTAACCTTCCGGAATGAATTAACAAGTAAAGATAGACGAGAAACAGTGGTCAAGGCCGGCCCGCCGATTCTCTTCATCTCGGAAAGGGCAAAAAAGAAATAGCAAAGACTAAAGAGCAGGCAATCAATTGGACTAGGCGTGCACGGCAGCCACTACTGACGTGACAACATATCGCTAAAGACTGACCTAGCGTGTGTTTGGTTAGAGAGTAAGGTGGGATGGAATGGCTCCATTCCAGTTTTTAAGGATAGGATAGTTCCATTCTATTATTTATAAATAGGATGGCTTCATCCCAGTTTTCAAGGATGGACTCACTGTCATTCTCACGTCTTAAGTGGAATGGTTGCGTTTCATCATTTTTGTGGGATGGGCTCATGCAGCATTTTGAGAAATATTCCTCTATGAGAGCCATCCCATCTCTCCTCATAAACCAACCAAACACATAAAAAAAATAGAATGAGATGGCTCCATCCTTGCATATCCCACCAACCAAACACAGGCTAGTTGTCGTGTGGATTACTATTGTCTTTTTTTAAAGAAAGTGTGGAGAAAAGGCAGTGCCTAATCATATAGATAAAGAGAGGGCCTTTATGGCAATAACAAACTAAACTAAACATAAGGACGGAAGATCAGACAAAAAAACACAAACATGGGGTACGGACTTCTTTAGTCAGTTTGGATGGAACTTGGAACGCCATTTTCCAGTTGGAGGCATACCAAGAGGCAAGACAAGAGATAAGGTTGAACACTGCCAGAAGGCGTTTTGGAAGATCCGTTTATTTTTCTCTTGTAAGATCTTTATTCCAACGAGCATAAGTAATCATGCTGTCTACTTCCCTTTTCTTCTTTGCAGGTGCTACGTACGATTTGAGTTTGTAGACACTAATCATAGGATCCATCTTCCAGACATGAGAACTGCACAACGCATTCACTAACCACTCCACACACCTCACATCCTTCCAGACAGTAGACACACACAAAGTAAGCAAGTAGAAGAAAGAAGAGATCTTCCCTTCATCCCTACCCGGCCCATTTGAGAGCAATCAGTCCAGAAAGAAGAAATAAAGAAGGAGATGGAGATCGTACCTTGATCCTGGATTAATGAGTGCTTCACTCGATACGCTATTTGGGAGCAACCGCAAAGAAGACCGGAAAGTCAACGGAGGCAGCGATGGCGAGCTTATTCGATGGCGCCATGAGCTCCCTCCTTGAGAAGCTTGGTGATTTGCTGACCGAGAAGTACACACTACACAAAGAAGTCAAGGACGATATCACCTTTCTCAAATCTGAGCTCGACGGCATGCACGCCTTCCTGAAGGATATGTCAGATGTGGAGAAGCCCAATGAACGAGATAAGTGTTGGGTGAAAGAGGTTCGCGAGCTATCCTATGACATAGAGGACAGTATTGATGATTTCATGGTCGGCGCTGAACATGAACATGAATCCAGTAGCAGGTCACAGGGCCTTATTAAGGACTGTATTGCTTGGTGCGCGAGCTTTTTGAACAAAACCAGCACCCGAGATAAGAGTGTCAAGGAGTTTCAAAGCCTGAAGAGACGTGTTGTGGAGGCCAGTGAGCGACGCACAAGGTTTAAGGCTGATGACTCTCTCCCCGTGCAAAATATCACAATTATAGATCATCGCATGGTAATGGTGGCACTCCACACAGCAACATCACGCCTTGTGGGTGTCGATAAGTCAAGGGATGAGCTAATTCAGCTGATGAACATGGAGGAGGTTGGGAATGCGCAGCAACTAAAGGTGCTTGCTATATGGGGATTTGGAGGCCTTGGAAAAACTACACTGGCAAATGAGATTTATCGCAAACTAGGAGGGCAGTTCCAATGTCGTAGTTTTGTTTCTGTGTCCCAGAAACCAAACATAAGGAAGATTTTGACAACTATATTCACTCAAGTTGGCTGTACCTTGGAGAAAATCAACATGGAAATGGATGAAAATGAACTGATCAGTGCAATCAATAAATTCCTTATGGACAAGAGGTACACTATTTTGGAATTGACTTAACTATGAAAAAAAAAATATATGTGTTGCTTGTTTTTACAGAGCTGCTCTTCTTTATCTTACTAATGTTCTGTAGGCGTGATTCTAGTATATATAGATGCAGCCTGTTTTGAGTTTATATTGTTGAAGTTAAAAGGCTTGCATGCGTCTTCCCTTTTAGTAATGCTCTAGATCCTCTCTGGAATGGATGCTTCGTAACGCAATTACTTATTTTGAACGCAGGAACTAATTAAGAGTTTAAGACAATAAGGTCCATGAAACATATTCTATAATCATGCAATGTATTTGGTACTTGAAAATTTTGTTGTTAGTACAAATGAACAGAGGAGCTGGAGAAACATCAGTTTGCAATCTGATGATTGCTCTCTGTTTCTATCCTCGTAGTACAATTTCTTGAACCCACAGCTCAGTTTGGACAACTGACTGCATAAGATTAAACATTCAATGTTAACAAATAACAACTATTACTTGATCAAATAACATGCTTTGTCTGAGAACTTAAAGAGTTCCATTGATAGTCATATATAGTTTTTTTGGCCTTTTGAAATGCACATGCAGACAGTGGTGTATTTTACGACTACTTTTGCCTAATTCTTCATTTCTTCTATGTTCCGAATGAAATTATTTGGCAGGTACTTTATTGTAATTGATGACATATGGGATACAAGGGCATGGGAATATATTAAATTTGCTTTTCCAGAAAACAAGAATGGTAGCAGGGTAATAGCAACTACACGAATTGAGAGCGTGGCTATATCATGCTGCTCAAATAACTATAAGTATATTTATCCGATGAGGCCACTTAGCAATGAAGACTCAAGAATACTATTTTTCAAAAGAATATTTGGTTCAGAGTATGATTGTCCTCCACATTTGAAAGATGTTTCAACTAGTATTTTAAAAAGATGTGGAGGTTTGCCACTAGCAATTATCACTATATCTAGCCTTTTGGCTATACCAAAGAACAAACTAAAAAAGGAGCAATGGGAGGACATAATGAATTCATTGGGCTCAAACTTGGAATTGAATCCCACCTTGGATGGAATGAGACAAATACTAAGCCTTAGCTACAAAAATCTTCCTCATTATTTGAAGACATGTATGCTATATTTGGGTATATATCCAGAGGACCATATAATCAAGAAGAAAGATTTGGTCAGGCAATGGGCTGCCCAAGGTTTTATAAGTAAAGCAATTGGGCAAGATACAGAGGATGTTGCTGAGGGATATTTTAATGAGTTTGTCAACAGAAGCATAATTCAATCTGTAGAAATAGAACCCAATGATGATGTGCTTTCTTGCAGAGTGCATGATATGATGCTTGATCTTATTGTACACAAGTGTAGGGAAGACAATTTTGTCAGTGCAATAGATAACATAGAAGAAATCACAAGATTGCATGACAAGGTCCGTCGACTCTCCCTCAACTTGGACCATGTGAGAGATGGCACAACATGGGGAACTATTCAGCAGGTCTCACAAGTAAGAGTGCTAGCGATGTTTGGTGGCTCCAAATATAAACCTCCTTTATTACAGTTGAAGCATCTCCGAGTTTTAACTCTTGACTTTCGATACAGTACTGGCAATGAGATGATCGACCTCACTGGAGTTTGTCATTTGTTCCAACTAAGGTATCTAAAAATTGACTCTCCTAGTTACAAAAAACTACCGAGTGAAATTCGGGGACTACAACATTTGGAAACATTGGAAATAAAATCAAGACAATACAAAGATGGTACTGAAGTTCCGTTGGATGTTGTTCATTTGCCCCGGTTGTTACACTTGACCATTCCTAGGAATGTAAGTTTGCCTGAGAGGATTGGATGCATAAAATCACTACGCACGCTGAAATGTTACCAACTGGAAGACAACTCAATAGACAAAATCAGAGACCTTGGAGATCTGACCAATTTGAGGGTTCTGGAAATATGTTCTGAGAAATGGCATAATATGGAAGGAAGGGAGCGTCTGTTTGTTCTGCGATCTTCCATTGAAAAGCTTTGCAATCTCAGATACCTGTGGTTGCGTTGTGATGACACCACAACATGCTGGTGCGATGAGTTCAGTTCGCTATCTGCTTGTCCCCGCCTTCTTCAGAGCCTACGAATGGAGTGCGTGTCAGCAGTCCCCAGGTGGATCAGCGAGCTCCATAGCCTCTACAGCCTGGATCTTTGGATTAAGCATGTGCTGGAAGACGATGTCAGAATCCTTGCACAGCTGCCCTCCCTCCTCCGCCTCCGTCTGTTCATGCTTCGAACACCTGAAGAGAATGTGGTCATCTGCGGGACGGGGTTCTTAGTTCTGAAGCACTTTAAATTCAGCTCTACTCGCCTGGCCTTCGAGGCAGGGGTGATGCCCGCCCTCCAGAAACTCGAGATATCATGCAACGCCAAGGGATGGGACAGGTCTGGCGCTGCACCCGCCGGCATCGAGCACCTGCTGGCCCTCAGGGAGGTCTCTGTGTTCATCGGGGGCTTAGGTGCCAACGAATCCAACAGAAGGGCTGCACAGTCGGCGTTCAGGGACGCCATTGATGCGCACCCAGGTCGTCCTACTCCAAACATCGAGTGTCACAGCCAATCATGGGTGGTTTACCCTTTTGACATCCGGCAGGAGCGTGAGCAGGAGGACGACGATGTGGAACTCAGCACTTGAAACCCAAATGCTGGTACGTGCATAATAACACATAGTTATGTATCTACCGAGTAGGATAGGACCATATATACTTAGAATGTGAGATATATATGTAGTAATTAATTCATGCATCCCTAAAAATGCGCGTAATATATACCTGTTTCTTGCCTCCTTGTCGACAGGAGATGTGCGTCAAGCGGGCTGTTGACTATATCTCCGCCAGTGGCTTCTCGTACGTGCTGCCAATGAACTGATCTACATCAAAAGATTTGGACGAACGATCTGAATAAATCATGAGCAAGCTGTGTCCGTCTGCTTTTTCTTTTAAGAACATCTATGTCAAAACCAATTATTGTATACTCCGTTCGACTCCAGACTTTTACATGCTGCTGTACTGTGAATTTTATTCGGCTTGTGAAATACTACCAGTTTCGATTATGTGATTTAACATTTGAACCATCCGTTGATTTTTAAAAAAGATTGATTCTCTGTCAGCGCTGAGGAAAGAGGGCCATATATGAGCAGATCCTGCACTCTTTTAATAGGAAGAAACTAAAATGCTGCTGGTATGAGCGTGCCAAGTGGTCTTATACGATGGTTATACCACTACTTTCCTTGTTTCTTTGATTCTTTTCTAGTTTCTGCATATACATACTATCCCCCGTTTATTCTCAACTTACTCTTACTTATGTTACTGGCTCGGTGGTTACTTGTACACGTACTCTTTTATAAGGATGCTAAACTAGCTCAAATATTTGTTGCTGCAACACAAGCAGAACTAGAAGAAGAACAAATGTCATGCTCGGCTACATATGCTGTTCCGGGCTGAAACATACACATGTACATGTCTCTGCCTTTGTGCAATCTGGGATGCTTCATCCGTTATATGCAGTCTCTCTCTGCAAGCTCGTCAACAACAGCTCGCCGGAGATAATTGGAGGGTCCTGTCGCCGGCCGTGCTTCTTCTCTTTCCCGACCGGCGACCGTCGCTCAGTTGAAGACCAAGGTGACTCGATGCCGCCATCGCACCCAAATTCTCAGTCCAAGATTACTCTCCAGAACTATTAGACTCAAAAACTCAATTCAACTGTAGCGACCATCTGGTCCATATCTGCATATTTTGAACAAAATACAACGTAAGCAAAGCACAACATGAAAAGAGAGTGCACCGTTCAAAAGACAACATGCCAGTACAAAATCTCGATGAAAAAAGAGTACACCATCAAAAACACAAAATGCAGCAGTGAGGTAGCTCATCCTGGAAGCAGAAAGCAGGTTATCATCCAAAACACATCACAAGTGATCCTGCAATATAACTGTCAGGGATTGGGTAAAATAGCCTATGAGTTGAGCCATACACGACTTACCCTGAGGGGACGTACCTAGGGAGAATAAGACAAGTATGGCATGCTCGAGTTGATAACGCAACAGATTGATGCTCGGGAGTAAGTCTCTCTTCTTGTGGGCCGTTGAACGTGTTATCATAGGCCTCGAAGAGATGCATCTAGATAGTTGGCCTAGTGCTCCCGCCATCATGGGAATCCTTCCACATCCATACTCCGAAGACTTTCGGATATGGATGTTTCTTAGGATGCAAGTTAGCATATTTTTTCTGATATACCGGTAAATCTAGTAGGATTCTAATTTATCTGAATAGGTTTTTCAGGTCGTATAGGTGCAGGATGGTGTATACCTTATACTATAAATACCCCTAGGAGAGGGAGGGTATCATCAAGATCATGCATCCTCATCGCAATAACGCAAACACAACAATGCGACTAGAGTAGGGTTATTATCTCTTTTCGAAAGGCCCAAACTAGGATAAACATCTATCTTTGATCTACTCTCCATATTGGCGAAACCGTATATCTACGACGAAAACTCTTCGGCAGAAATAGGGTTGTTTGGTCTCGCAATCAACAAGTAAACTCGACGGGAAATCGATTTCCCAATCGTCGACAATAACCAATGTAGCGTGTTAAAGAAAGCAGAAAGTAGAAGGAAAATCACATTAGGATCACAGATAACCATCATTTAAGGATCACATATAACCATCTTTTGTTGCAATGGAACAAGCGAAGAGAGTTCTAGAAAGTAGAAAACAAAAAAATTATACAAGCCAAGCCTAAATCACAGAAAGTGGAAAATATGTTATTAGTATTACAAATCAGAGCGTGTATCAATTAACAAGCAAATTCCTCACATATACTTGGGTCATACAGATATGTTTCCACTACACAAAAAGAGGTTCAAGAAGAACAACATGCTAGGTACTGAATTCTCACCACTCCGAGTCCTAGTTGATTTAGATTGTGGCAAAGAACTGGACAACATGCTAGGTGCGAAAGCAATTTGTCCAGTTACGATACCTCACCTCTTGAATTAAAACCTCAAGAACTTCAATCTAGAAAATATAAAAAAACAAGTACTAGTGTTCACGGCTGACCATAGCAAAAAATTTAGCAAAGTATCTAACAAAAAATTGCAAGTTCAGATAATAGATGTCAATAGTAAATTGCCTATGGAAAGTCCAAGCATAATTTAGCAAGGTATCTTAGTATCCTTGCAATGCAAAAATAAGAACAAGGAAAAAGAAAATTCAATCTACATAGGCATACAAAAGAGTTTGCACCAACCTCCAGAATTAAAGACCAATTTGATCCTAGTATCAGGAGCTTGGCAGATGCACAATTTTATATAGATCATGACCTTACTAATTAATGTAATCTGATTTAATTAATTATTTTGGGTTGAAGAGCATAATGGATGAATGGAGGACAGATCGGTAGGGCAAGTAAGCTAGTGGGCCTTGATCAACATTACTACATACAAATTAATTGGCCATTGGGGCATGCAACTATTCATACTTCAGAACAACAAGAGCTTATATACGGACTAATTAACCCGGAGGGATTATTGCTAGAAACAAATTGTGTTGTTGTGAGATCTGAAGTGTTTCTAGTATGCAGAGTAGTTCTTAATTAGTTCTGAAATTTTTGTAGTATGCAGAGTAGTTCTTATGGAGGACAGATCGGTAGGGCAAGTAAGCTAGTGGGCCTTGATCAACCGTACTACATACAGATTAATTGGCCATTGGGGCATGCGACTATTCATACTTCAGAACAACAAGAGCTTATATACGGACTATTCGTTGCTGCAACACAAGCAGAACTAGAAGAACAAATGTCATGCTCGGCTATATATGCTGTTCCGGGCTGAAACATACACATGTACATGTCTCTGCCTTTGTGCAATCTGGGATGCTTCATCCGTTATATGCAGTCTCTCTCTGCAAACTCTAGTTATCTGTCACCGGCCGTGCTTCTTCTCTTTCCCAACCGGCGACCGTCACTCAGTTGACGAGCAAGGTTACTCGATGCCGCCAACGCACCCAAATTCTCAGTTTATCCTTTCGGCACCTCCATTGCCGTTACATTTTTCTGATAGAAGAGCCCGTGCCGCCGCTGCCCGCCGGCGAGCATGCCTGCAGAGCGACGTTACAAGTGCATTGCGCGTGCATCTTGAAGAAAAAACAGAATTATACAGCTCCAGCCTCCAGACCGGCATACAGGACATTGTGAGAGCTCAATCGAGTTGTCAACCAAAATAATCAAACCAAGAATCAAAATCAGTCCAAGATTACTCCCCATATCTATTAGACTCAAAAACTCAATTCAACTTAGCGACCATCTGGTCCATATCTACATATTTTGAACAAAAATAACGTAAGCAAAGCACAACATGAAAAGAGAATACACCGTCCAAAAGACAACACGCCAGTACAAAATTTCAATGAAAAAATAGTACACCATCCGGTCCATATCTGCATATTTTGAACAAAATATAACGTAAGCAAAGCACAACATGAAAACAGAGTACACCATCCAAAACACAACATGCCAGTACAAAATTTCAATGAAAAAAGAGTACACCATCCAAAACAAAAAATGCAGCGGTGAGGTAGCTCATCCTGGAAGTAGAAAGCAGGTTGTCATCCAACCGCTGAGTCATATGCTTAAATCAGATTTGGATGGCAGTTGGATGGCGTGGTAAAAAAATTGAGAAAAGCAATCTTTGGATGGTATTTAAGTGCACCCAGGTCTTTAGATGGTATAAACCAAAAGAGGTGATCTTTGAATGGTATAGAACCAATTTTCTCTTTAATTAAAGCCGAGCGTGTCGGATCGAACGTCCCAACGGACGCTTGATGCCATGCTAATGCGAGCATGGAAACTTTGAAAATAATTGTTAAACTTGAAAAACCTACTGATGAAACTTGACAATATACATATAAAACAGAGGCGAAAACTGATGAAAACTTACAAAATAATTGTTTAAAGTTGGAAAAACTACTGATAAACTTGAAGAAATACCAATAAAACTTGGCTACCGGCCGATGAAACTTAAAAGTGCCAATAAAACTTGGCTAAACTACTGATGAAACTTGAAGAAGGAAATAAAACTTGGCCAAACCGACGGATGAAACTTGAAGAAGCACAATGAATATTGAATAAATACTAATAAAACTTGACTAAACTACTGATGAAACCTTATGTTCCATTGTTGTTTAAAAATCACCTCGTGCAAATATAAGAAGTTGACCAATTAAAAACCAAAATTTCACACGTACATAGCTTAGGGTTTCTTAACGAAATAGGGATGAACCTTCTCCTAACTCTCTTTTTCTCCAGATCCAATGAGCTCCCACCATGCTCACCGGATCCAACCGCCGAAAGCTCGCCAAGTTCACTTTCTTCAGACCGCCAAAAGCTCATCGGATCCGACTGCCAAACTCTCCAAACTTGCTCTTGCCAGAGAAAGAAGTAGAGAGAGGAGGGATGGGAATCATCGGATCGAGCCGCCTAGATCTTTGGAAGAGCAGTGATAGGAATACAAAGAGAACAAGAGAGATGAGAGAGGACAGGAGAGGAGGACGCCCGGCGAGCAGCGAGTGGGTGAACGGGATCTGGTTGCTCCGCCCCATCGCCGTTGCGAGCTCTACCGCAGGCCCGTCGACCTCGCCGTCGTGGCTGACGAACTTGCAGGGCTCACCATCTCACTGCACATCGCTCATTCTCACCTGTGTGCTTGCTTCTAGAAGAGAATGTGATCACGTGGAGGGCAGTCGCGGTGGAAGTGGCTCCTGGTCAAAAAAGCCATGGAATGGTGGCAAGACAAGCAAACATCCAATGCAGGCATAGCACGCCGGATAGAGAAAGGTTCGAGACCTGGGCATGGACAGAAGGGAGCCGCAAACCGCATTGATGGCCCGCGTGTGAGAGAATGGGCCGAAGGCCCGCGTGCAAACCTGTCGTTTTCAGTCACTGGTAATGCTCTAAAATTATTACTTTCACCACTAATTATTATTGCAACCTATTTAATATTATAAGAATACGAGAGTATTTTTCTAAGGGAATCTACCCCATGATTTTATTGTATATATCTAATCTAAATATTTAAAATGGTATCTATAACTGTTTTTAAAAGTATTTTTTTTTATCAGAGGTAATACAGTATAATTGGAGCCCGTGCCACAGCTGCCCGCTGGCGAGCATGCTAGAGCGAAGTGATTGGCCATTCTGCTGTGTGTCTCTGCGACCTGTAAGAGCATGTACAATGGTTAAGACGGCATCTGTCTCTAACTATTGCCATATCACCTAGAGACAGTGCTAGAGACAACATATACAGTGGTAGAGGTGGCTGCACACTTTATAGGCAGTTTTCTCACACACAAAGTTTCTTAATTCTCGTGTAGAGTCGACTCTTGCATTGGAGACGGCTCAAATATCTATACATGCTCTCTCTCCTTCACATCATCACATGTCTTACATGGCAACTCTTAGAGACTGCTTATAGATAGCTGACGTGGACCATTGTACATGCTCTAAACTTGTTTAAACGTCATTGGTTTAGCCCTAAATAATCTTACACTACATTACGTCCCAAAAACAAGGACAGATGGTCTGCCGGGAAAAATCATATATGGTGGCAGTTAGTCTGTCGCTAAAGATATCAACAGATAGTCTGATGGGAAAGACACAATTTAGCGACAGACCATCTGTCAATGAAGCAACCATGTTTTACGGGTAGACCATCTGTCACCAACTATATAATACAGTGACAAACGGTCTGTCGGAATATGTTGTCTGTCGGTATAGCCGAAAAAGACATCATGGGCATTATGAAATTTCAAAATTGTTCTAATTTCAAAATTTTAAAAAAATCTAAGTCTTTATGGGTCTTCTTTGTGGAGCCATGGTTCCATTTTTGTAAACTTTCTTTTCTTTAGATTTTTTAAAGGCCTACAAAAAGGAAATAAAAGAGGAAAAAAGAGAGTGAGAAAATTTTTTCAAACAGAATATTTTTCTAATTTGAAATAATTGTCAAAAAAATCTAAACTTTCTATGAACCGTATTTGTGCAGGCATGGTTCTATTTCTACAAACTTTCGAATTTTTGGAATTTTTAAGAAATAAGATGGACATGATGAGGAGGAGGCAAAGAAATAAGATGCGCTAATTAAGCGCGCAAGAATGACCTGGCGCCAAGGGAAAAAAAGTGCGCGAAGGGGGAAAAAACGCGGGAGCTAAGTTACAACCAAGTCCCAAATCAGCACAACCCGACCGGACCAATTCCCAAATCGCCCCAACCCTAAAACCTAGCACGCCGCGCGCCGTCCCTGGCTCCCGCAGTCCTGCACGCGGCGGCTGTCCTTGGCTCCCGCATGGCGTCCCTCGCTCCCGCACGGTGTCCCTAGCTCCCACGGCCATCCTTGGCTCCCACCTCCCGCACGTCGTCGCTGGTTCCCGCGCCGTTGCTGACTCCCGCACGCTGCAGCCGGGAGCGCGCCACATCGGCACCAGCCAGCAGCTGCAGCCGTCGCCGCTCCCGTGACGCCGTCCTTGGCACCAGCGGCGGCGGCCAACCCTAGATCCCGGACGCGTGCCTCGCCAGCCCCTCTCACACGTGCTTTGCTCGGTGAGTTCTTCATACGATTATGGATCTGCAAAGCAATTTCTGATGCCCCTCGCATGCTTTACTTGAGGGTTTTAATTTTTTTTGCGGTAATGGGGCCAAAGAAAAGATTCCAGCTCTTGGGAATGGTTGGATTGCTGCATGGCAATGTTCTGGCTAATGGTGCAGATCGATTCGACCCAATAGTATTATTGTTGGATAATGAACTCACCATTCACTAAATGCTGTCAATTTAGAGCCAGATCCAGCATCTTCTCCGACTGTCCTAGGTTCTTAGACGAGGCGATGAGGGTATTTGCAAGTTGCAGGTGTGCCCTACTAATCTGAGGCACTTCTTGACATTATTTATTTACTTCCATAAAATTTTAATTCACAATCCAATTGTCCAAAAGTTGGGAATTCCAAATCATACTCCCACTGTTCTTTTTTACTGATTTCTGCTGGCTTTGAACTGAGCAATATGCACTTACCTGTTCTTGGGAGTTGTATGTATATTCATCTCTTTAATGATTCATTCTGACATTATTACATCTTAACATCTCTGCTCAAGTTGTTACTAAAATTGGAGCTTATCCTCTTTTTAGAAAGCAAATTACACCAGAGAAATTGAGGAGATGCAAACCATGAGCAGGCAGGAGCTTGTAGCCTCACTGAGGAGGTGTGTCAGTGTGTGTTTATAACTACATATTACTGCTACTGCATCCGTATGATTTCAGGCTTATATAAGCGTTTACGACTCTATGGTGTAAATATGCAGGAAGAGTAGTGGCTTTTCTAGAGGTGCATCAATCTACCGAGGTGTCACAAGGTAATTTTGAACTGCAGTAATCATCAATTATCTCTATCTTCTGTCATTGAACAGCATGCTCAACTTACTACCTGATATGTTCGCCAGGCACCACCAACATGGACGTTGGCAGGCAAGAATTGGTCGTGTTGCTGGCAACAAAGACCTGTATCTTAGGACTTTTGGTAACAGCATGCATGTGATACACAAACATGTACATTGTAGGTTGCCACATGCCACATGTTGGCATAATTAAGTTAGCTAGCTAGTATAGTTACATGTGTGTGCTTGGCCATATATATATATATATGGCGGATTTTGTCCAAACATGGTTATTGTATAATATATCATTGATTTGTCGACTTGAGCATATGTATGTGATTTCCTAGCTTGTAAAAATATATATCAAATATCATGGTGTTGATGTATTATGATTTGATCAATATGAGATGAAAATTATTTTTTTTTTCCAATACAAATGTTGCCTATGGACTGTCCGTCGGTACAGGCATTTTTCCCAACAGACGTTCTATTGGGAAAGGTAGGTCTGTCTGCAAAACGTGGTCCGTCGCAAAAAAATTAGTCTGTCGGTAAAAATGTAGCATCTACGGCGGACGGTCTGTCGGGAAAGACAGATCTGTCGGTAAAGAGCTTTACCAACAGGACTTGTAGCGTCATATGGTGGTCCGTCAGAAAAGGCTTTACCGACAGACCATGTGTCGTTTAAGGCTGCTTTAGCGTCAGTTCGGTCTGTCCCTAAAGATGGGACCTGGTGTAGTGTTACTTGTTTAGTGTTGAGTAGTCCGATAAGTAGGCCACCTCAAATTAACTAGTTGAATTTATCCAGATATGTGAAAGTTGTTCCACGAAAGAGATTATTATGATAATCAAGCATTTGGTCGAGCTGAGAACTGTTCTTAACGTGATATAAACAAAATATAAAATACTCCTAATTTCAAGTGCAAATATGCAATAACCCTATGAATTAAAAGGCAAGTATTAATCCACCCTAGACTTTGAAAACTGGCACAATAACCCTGAGGAGGTCTCAAAAGTATTTTTTCCACCGTGACTATGATGTGACGTCTGGCAAGCCAAGGACATGCTAAGCTAGGGTGGACATCTAAGTGACTCACACCCTCTTTCTTCTGTCTCCCTCTCCCTCTCTTCTATCTTTTCCCCTCTCTCCCTCTCTGCTCCTCTCTTTTTGAGCCCTTTAGATTGTAGTTTGATGCTTCCATGACTTTTTGATAGGGATATAACATGGATACACACTACTCACACCACATGCACACCACACACCACTCACGCAGTGCCCACGTAGTCTCACTCAACGCATATGCGTGTGCCCCAAAGATCTAATCCTGAGGTGTATTTAGACCCCGAGATTAAATCCTGGGCTAAACATGACGACCACGCGCCAAGCAGAGCTCAAATGCAGGTGGGCACGCTAGGTACGACAGATGTAGCCACTGAGCTAAAGCTCAGTCCGCAGCGTTTCCATGACTTGACCTGAACTTCTTACCATGTGAAAAAGTATCCTCCATTTCCATCTAGTTATGACAACAATATAAAAGATACCAATTAAGAGTAATACCAAAAAAAATCTTGAATCATCCCGATTTTACTACTGATTCAACCTCTATATAAATTGTACATTTGAAAAAAATCTCTTACAGACAGGCTAGTCCATTTGTTGAGGGAAAAAGAGGTTAAGTGGTACCAACATGCAAAAACAAAGCATTTGTTAAAGGGCGACAATAATACAAAGTATTTGCATCTGGTGGCCAATGGCAAACATAGAAAACAGTGAATCAAACTTGACCAGGTGGAAGGAGTCATAGTTAGTGATGCTAGATTAAAAGATTGTATTACAAAATACTACAAAAGCTTATTTGGTCCATCGGAGGATAATGATTTTGTTATGATCCAATCCTTGAAAGATGATATTACACAAGTGAGCAATGCTGAAAATGATATTCTTGTGAAACCTTTTTCTAAATTAGAAGTGCGAGATATTTTTTTTCAAATGGAGCATAACAAGGTGCCAGGACCTGATGGACTCACAACAGAGTTTTATCAGATTTTCTGGGAGGTTATCAAATCAAACATTGGCTTTGTTTGAGTCATTCTATGAGAATACCCTTCCCATAAAGACACTCAATTATGGTATGATTACTCTACTTTCTAAAGTGCAAGAAGTTAAGAGTATTCAACAGTATAAGCCAATTACTCTCCTTAATGTTAGATATAAGATTTTCACGAAAGTTGGCACCAGTAGGATTAAATTAGTGGCCGACAAGTTTGTCAGACCGACTCAGATAGCCTTTTTGACAGGTCCTAATATTATGGAAGAGGTGGTCATTCTTCATGAAACACCCATGGGATGCATCCAAAAAATTCTGAATGGGATCATTTTGAAATTGGATTTTGAATATGATAAGGTTAAATGGCCATTCCTTCTTCAAACCTTACGAATGAAAGGTTTATCCTCTAAGTAGTGTACTTGGGTTGAGAAATTTATGTTTGGTAGAAGTGTCACGATCAAAGTCAATGATGACATTAGTCCTTACTTCCAAACATGGAAAGGATTGAGACAGGGAGAACCTTTATCGCCGATCCTTTTTAATCCGGTGGCAGACATGTTGGCCATTTTTAATCCGGTGGCAGACATGTTGGCCATTTTAATTCGTGTTGTTAGGTCAACTATTTTGTGGTTAATTATAACATTTCGTATGTTAGTATGAACTTGTATTGGCCATATACAACCTAGACGTAGAGATCGGAAATATTCCTCTATCTTAAAAAACATTGTACAGGACAAAAAACAATAAAGTCACACTAAAACACAAGATAAAGAAAATATTTGCTAAAATAAAAAAGAGAATGGTTGATTCTGACTAGCTACAGGAGAGGCAACTCTCCAATAATTTCCAGATGCCAGAATGAAGCCCAGTATATTTAAACAAAGAATAACATGAATAAAAATCATAGCAACAATCCAAAAACAATACAGAAAATGTTATGACGGAACAATCTCCGCTTGTTCCGTAAAACATAATTTATCCCCTTCAGAATATCACTTTCAATAGCAGCGGACTATTTCGAACAAAATTTAGGTGATAACTCTAGCTTCCCCCACACCACGTTTCGCATACCTTGTAGAGCGCAACCATTTCGTCATTTTACAAAAACGAACAAATGGACCAGCCAGTAATATCAATAACATCGAGCAACAAAGGCAAATCGAGCAAAAATCATCCATACCTCACAACACATTCATATATAGCACCCCTATAAAAAAACTAGCAAAAATCATCCACACCTCAAATCGAGACAAATCACCACCAAAGCCAACCATAAAAAATATCTGGATAGTTTGGATCGCATGGAGCGAGAGTACCAATCCAAAACAAAAAAACCAAAATCCACATCATTAGCGCCATTGACAAAGCTATCTCAGAAAAAAAGGGGGAAAACCCTTGCAACCAAGCAAAAATCACCCACACATTGAATACATCGATCAACACCAATCCAAAACCTAAACTAAATTCAGAAATCAATAGCACGTGAAGGGCTCTAATCAGATACACAGCACACACGATTTTACCTAACAAAAAGGCAATGTAAGAAATTCAGAGCGAACCTACATGCTACCCATTCAAAACAGAAACTCATAGATCTACCGACGATGCTGCCCTATATGCTCACATCTGAGGTGTTTTTTTTTTCATAAGGGCATTCCACCCGATTCCATTGAAATCAACCAACGGAATTACAAAACATCGTATCTAGGACCACCGATACAGATCATAGCCAAGTTACCAGCCAACAAATTCGGAAAGAGACCAGAAACTAAAAAACCAAAAGAGAGCAAAGCAGTGTATTCAGCAAAATACAACCTCCAATTACTGCACCATCACCCAATGATTAACAGGGAACTACATTCTTAATCTTCAAGCATTCCTTTCTAAATTCAATAGACAAAGGTTCCTCGGTCTGTCCAGTCCAGTCATCAACCGTACCATCTGATCTGCCCCTTCCTTTAGCACATCTCGATCTTCCTCACCATATAGCCCTGCCCAGAATTTGATAAACCCACAAGCATTGTGCAGGATAGTGAAAGGAGATGTTAGTTTCCAGTTCTCAAAACAACATCGGTTCCTAATAAGCCAAATAGCCCAAGAAACTGCAAAAATGCACACTCCAGCCAAGTGACTACCATGAGGCCAAATATTCTCAAACCAAAGAATCGCAGAATTCAAAGAAGTAGGTCTCACATTGGAATTAAACTTCCAAGCTACCATATTCCACACCACTCTTGTTACCGAACAAGTAAAGAAAAGATGATGACAAGATTCCTAATCATCACAAAAACTACAAACTGTATTACCCATCCAGTTTTTTTTTCTCAAAACATCTTTTGTTAGGATGGCATTAGTTTCAAGAAGCCATGCAAACATTTTGATTTTTAGAGGCAGTTTATATTTCCAAATTTTACACAGATTGGTTCTAGGAGGAAGCCCAGAGTTATTCAGTAACTTGTACAAACTAGAAACTGAAAAAATCCTTTTTTTGTTTTTAATCCAACTCACAATATCCGATCCATTAGAAAAATTGTAAGACATACATCTATCCAAGCACTCATTCCAGAATACTTGATCCAACTCAGAGAACCATCTTCGAAAATGTAATTGCCAGTTTCTACCCCTAGCATGACCCACTGAAATCATTTTCTCATCACAGATGTCAAATAAATCTGGATAGACTACCTTCAAAGGAACATTACAGACCCAGGAATCATTCCAAAAATCAGTTTGAAAACCTCCATGAACCTTAATCCTTTTGCCCCGAAGATAATGAGATCGAACATACATTATATTTTTCCAGATGGGAGAGTCCCTAGGGGATGTTTTAACTTGGGAAATAGGTCTGTCTTTAATATATTTTCTTTTCACAAAATACATCCACAATCCTTCTTCTGTTTCAATTTTCCACCACCATTTAGCCAATAAACTAATATTCATTTCCCTAATCTCCTAATATTTAATCCCCCTGTTTTTTTTGAACAACAAACTGTATCCCACTTGACTAAGTGGTATTTTTTCTTCTCTGACCCTCCTTGCCACAAAAATCTTTTCCTAATCATATCAATTTTGTTAATCACCATCTTAGGTAATAGAAACATAGACATGATGTAAATAGGGAGATTAGATAAACAAGCTTGGAGTAAAATCAATCTACCACCCAAAGACAAATTTGTACTTTTCCAACCAGCTAACCTTTTCTCAAATTTCTGAATCAAAAAATCCCAATCCTTATTCATAATCCTTTTATTACTAATGGGTACCCCTAAATGTTTAATAGGGAAATGCCCAACTTTGCAAGTGAAAATTTCTGCATATTCTCGATCAATTAAGTCGTTACGGTTAATACTCACCACTTCACTCTTGAGAAAGTTTATTTTTAAACCAGATAATCGTTCATATAAAGACAACACAAGTTTCATATTAATCGCTCTATGTACATCATGTTTCAAACAAATAATAGTGTCATCTGCGTATTGCAAATTAATTAAACCTTTGTCAAGAATATTATCAGCTAATCCTATGATCAGATTATTCTGTTGGGCTAAGTAAATCATTCGACTCAAGCAATCAGCCACCAGATTAAAAAGGAATGGAGATAAAGGATCACCCTGTCTTAACCCTTTTTGACTGACAAAATAAGGACCCATCTTACCATTTACCTCCACACTTAACGTACCACCTTGAACTACTTTTTTAATCCAATCACAAAAAATAGGGTGAAAACCACACAATTTAAGACACTCAAAGATGAAAGACCACCTAATTTTATCATAAGCTTTTTCAAAGTCCAATTTCACCACTACTCCCTGACCCAAACATTGGGTTTCATGTATTACTTCCTGTAACAATAGGATACCTTCCATGATACTTCTCCCTTTCATAAACCCACTTTGGTTCTTTGATAATATCCTCCCCATAATATTCTCTAATCTCATTGTAAGTACCTTAGTAAAAAGTTTGAAAATAGTATTCAAAAGACAAATAGGGCGAAACAATGAGATATTATCAGCACCCACTGATTTAGGGATCAGAATTATTTTCCCATAATTAAACCTAACCAAATCTATCAAACTACTATGGAAATCTCGAAATATTTTCATAATATCCACTTTAATAATATCCCAGCAACATTGATAAAATTCCACAGGAATGCCATCTGGACCCGGTGCCTTGTTCCTACCCATACTGAATAGGGCATTCCTAACTTCATCCTCCGAAAAAGGAATTATTAATCTTTCATTTTCTGACGCCGTAACTAAATCTTCTCCTACCCAAAAATCATTCTTCAACAAAAGTGCATTCACTGTTGAAGTTCCAAATAGCTCTTTATAATAACTAGTAGTATAATCAACCAAATTATCTGCCCCCTCGATGATATTGTCACCATCCACTAATGAGATAATAGTTTTCTTCCTTTTTTTCCCATTGGCAATTTTGTGAAAATAACTAGAGTTATTGTCTCCCTTGAGCAACCATCTTTCTTGGGCACTAGAATTCCACCTAATTTCCTCATCTTCATAAATTTTCTGTAACTCATATAAATACTCCACTTTTTTAACATGCTGCTCTCGAGATAATAAATCGTCCTCTTCCAGTTTCTCAAATAAGACCAACTGTTCTTGCATAAATTTTTTCTTTTTCACCTGATGTCCAAATAAATTAGCTCCCCACCCTTTCAGAATATTCTTCAATTTTTTGATTTTCTTTTGAAACACCGAAATACTGTCACAACTCTCATAAGTAGAATTCCAAACTTTTTTGACCACATCTAGAAAACCATCCTTCACTAACCAACCCAGGTCAAATCTGAAAATATGACAGCAACTAGGGCTAGAATGACCAACACTAAGAAGCAACGGACTATGATCCGACAAACATCTGTTTAATTTTTGTACTACCACTGATGGAAATATATCTTCCCATCTAGAACTCATTAACACTCTATCTAACTTTTCCAGTAAAGGAATCGAATGCAAGTTAGACCAGGTATACTTCCCTCCCAACATAGGAATCTCTCTAAGACCATACACATTAATAATAGAATTGAACAAATCACTATCTTTATTTCTACGACCAGCTTTGTTTTTTTCAGAAAGAAATCTTAAAATGTTGAAATCACCCCCAATCAAATAAGGACAGCTTATATCTGAACAAAAAGAAGCTAACTCAGCTAGAAAAGACATCCTCAAATTAGTATGAGCCGCACCATAAACCACCAATAAATCCTATTTTTTCTTAAGAATAATATCCCATAAACTCATATGAAGAATAAATTGTCCCTTCCGAACACTTAAAACATCAAAATATTCAGTGGAAATACCACAGAGAATCCCCCCCGAACGACCCATAAAACTCAACCAATGCCAATTATATTTTTTCCCTGCATCGAACTTTCTGAAAAAACCATCAATGTACTTGCTTTTTTTTGTTTCCAAAAGACCGATGAAGTGAAGATTAAATTTCAAAAGATATTCTTTGATGATACTACTCATACCTTTTTTATGAATACCTCTACAATTCCAAAATATTCCTTGAAGTTTTATCATGAAACCAAGGTTTTTTTCTTATTTCTTAAAAGAATAGGGCTCTTCCTCTTTCCCTCCAATCTTCCCTTACAAATATTTCCTTTCTTATGTCTATTTCTATCATCCTTTTGGAATACCTTATCATTATCAGAATTTTCTTCCAACCAATCCCCAATAATCACATTAACCGGTTTTTTACATACTATCTCATTTGTTTGATGTACTTCTTCAATATTTTCTATATCTCCACAAGAATTTTTTTGAAATAAATTGTGCCTAGCTAGCTCGATATCTTTCAAATTGTCTACTGTATCCAAAATATTATCATCACAAGTAATTCCTACCTTATCCAAAAAATTACAGATAAAATCCGAATCTAAAACAGCAAAAGAATTTAAGCAAGTAGTATTACCTTCCAAATTCCTTTTTCTTGCAATAACATCCACCTTTGACATAATATGGCAATGATCCCCTTTCAACCTATCACTTCTTCTCACTTGAATATGTTGCACCTTTCTTTTAGTGACATTAGTCGGAGAATGCATCCTTTTCTCAGAAATCTCAGCAGGAAGATCCACCAACTTCGATTCCATTAAGGTAGTGATAGATTCTAGAGCACATGCCCTATTCTGTACATTACAAGGAACAGGATTCCACACCTGAAGAGGCAAGATATCCAACGCTTCTTGTGAATCAACATCCGGAGCTTCATCCGAAGTTATTATCTCTTCGGGTTTGTTCTCAATAATGGCTACATCCAAATTTTGATCCAGAATAACACTACTCTGCTGGCCTGAAGAAGATGAATTAATCTCATAACAACCCTTATATAAATTCTTTCCCATAAAATCTGACGAAACCCACAAACTCTTGTTTTTCAACGATCTATCCCAAAGATTATCAAGTTCTGGGTAATATGATAAGGAGGAAACAAATCTAGGGTGAACTTGTACAGAAACCTCTTGAACATTCCAAGTTTGAATCTGTTGCTCTCTCACCATTTGTGATGCATTCAACTCCGATTCTCCTTCACTTTCCATGTCTATGCCCAATTGAGCAGCCAAAGCCTTGAAATTCACACTATCCTCTTCCATTTCAATATCTATATTATCTTTTCCAATGTCACCCTTATCACCTAAATTGGAAGAGCTTCCAATAGATGCTCCTTTTCCCCCTCCAAAAAAACTACACTTATCCTGCTGTGAGAATTTGCCACCTCCTTGCTCCCAACTTTTACCATCACCACCCTTTGACTCATTTAATTTAAACTTCTTAGCAGCATGAGTCCACGCATCCTCTCTCACAGAATCATGCTGAACCTCCACCTCTAAGGCATCAAAACCATCAAAAGAAACATTTTCCTCCACTTGAATAATAAAATCAAAAAGCCCTCTTCCTAATACCCCTTCCACACTGTGAGGTATCTTTTGAATGTTCTTACAGAAAATTCTCACTCTCACATAATCTGATCTAAACATAGTACCCTCATCTATCTCTTGAGGAATACCCACCAAACAAGCAATTGAATAAATAGTTGGAATAGAACGTTTCTCCACAGGAATATTAATAATTCTGATCCAAACATCCTGCAAAACACTCTTGGCTCCACACTCAGATTTCCAACCTTCAATTTTCATAAAGGCCGCCGCAGTTCTCATTTTCATCATAGGTAAATCTGACATCTCTTCCACCTTACGAGCATTGGGGAATCTCATGAGAAATCTGTTATCACTAATAGATCTAGCTGTGCAACTTCATCTTGGGAAAGATTTAAAAATAAGATTAAACTCCTTCTCTATCTCGCGAATGGAAACAGAACCCCCCTCAATAATAATGACTGCCAAATTTCCTTTATCCTTACTCATAGATCCAGAAGCAACATCATGCAAAACATACATTCCTTGATCTGGGGATTGAAAACCACACAAACTAGCAGCATACTCCCAAGGTTTTCTATTAGGACATCTCATCGCACAATGACCCTCTAAACCGCACCAACCACAAGGAAAAATCGCTGTGCAATTGAAAGCAATATGTCCCATTTTACCACATCGATAACAAGCACCCACAGGTTTCTCGCCACCAGAAGAAAATCCCCCAGAAGAATCATCCACAGATTTCAAACCTCCCATCAGATCTTTATCACCAACTGCTAGAACCTCAACCAACCCAGAAGAACCACCACCAACATTTGGAATAGGGTTTACCTGTCCAGGATACACAGCCACCGCTGCAATCTTTTTACCTTTGTCATCATCTTTCACGCCATGTCCCCCCAGATTGGTGTGGAGAACCAAATCCTTCTCCGATTTTTCTTCTCCAGAAACTGAAGGGCGATTCCATGTGAAACCCCGTCCACCTCTACCACCACCTCCACCACGAAAACCACTCCACCGTCCCCGCCGATCAAACCCTCCAGCGCCCCCCGGAAAACGACCGCGACCACTCTCCATACCAG
The DNA here is from genome assembly GCA_036346145.1 of Olyra latifolia. Taxonomy (NCBI): domain Eukaryota; kingdom Viridiplantae; phylum Streptophyta; class Magnoliopsida; order Poales; family Poaceae; genus Olyra; species Olyra latifolia. Next base: position 35,380,441 of record CM070533.1, read on the forward strand.
AAATCCCAATCCCCGCCACCACCTGCGCAAAGGATCTGTGATCCCACTCTCCCCTCCGACGAAAACGCGTGATGGAAACCCTAGTCGCCGGAATGAAAGGTTTCCAATCCCCCCGAAAAGTGAATCCGATCTGCCCGAAAGCTCGAATAAATCCTCCCTCCGATCCAGAATAGGGATAGGCTGAAGCCCAGAACCAACAACACCAACACCATCTGCAACCGAAGGCCGCACCAGACCCCAATCATGGCCGACGAGCCCATTCCGATGGAGAAGATGACCGGAAAATGCCCCAAGCCCATCAAACTTCCTGTGGACAAACGACCCACCATGAACTGGGCCGCTCCTAGCATCTGCTGAGCTTCTGCGACCGCATCGTGACGAGCGCCGTGTCGACGTTCGGGTACGTCGCGCACGGGCTGGCTGGGCGCGTGCCGTGGGTCTGCTGCTGGCCGCCGCCGCCGGAGGCGACCGCCGAGCCGGCATGCGTTCAGTCAGAGACCGTCGAGCCTTGCCTGCACAGCCCGCCGCGACGAATGCTCTACACGCGTTGGCGACTAATCCTGCTCCTAAACCAGGTGCATCTCAAGTCTCGACTGTCGGTAGCAGAAGAGTGCAGATCCACATCTGAGGTGTTTGATGAACAAGCTGACGGGCTCGCTCGCCAGGCGACAAACTGGACGAACAATTCGTCTCCACATCGTCGCTCGCCGTCAAAATCACCAGTATATCGCCGGCGAGTAGCCCCCATCGCCGCCTCCGCCTAACCACTGAAACCTTGTGGATGTGTCCCGAGAAAAATCAAAAATAAAAGCCCCTAAAAGCCGAGCTGTCCTAACGGGTACAGTTCCAGCACCACCCGGTATCGGAAAAATCCGCACTGGCTAGCACACGAATCTCCAAGTTCGACTGAAAACGCGTTCAATTATCAGCCGACTGATGGTTTAGTTTCCGCGATAATTTATCCCTTGTTCTCTCTTTACAAGCATGAAAATATTGGGTCCTGTACGTGCCCGCTGGGCCGGTGAGCTTGGGAAACTGGGACACTCAATTTAGCCCATTTGAGTCATGGGTTCGGAGTTTTCATGGGCTACTTGCTGCAACACAGGAGAGGAGATAACGGGCAAAACGGCCATTTTGAGCGTATGATCAGCAATGAGTTTTTTTTTTAAAAAAAAATGATTTGTAATGAGTTAACACAACGATGAGCAGGCTAATTCCTCTCAAAAGGATTGCAGGCTCCAGAATTTCACTCACCAAAATACGTTATTTACTTTCGGCTTTGTTTTACTCACTAAAAAAAATATTAGACTTCTCGTGCCTTATATATCAACTTGACCATGTTGCAAAAATCCTTATTTACTTTCGAACAAGCAGGGTGTTCCGTGTATTTTCATGGCTACATTTGTGTCAAACCTTAAGAGAAATTTATACATTGAAAGATTCACACTCGTATTAATCATGATAAGCTTTAATAGAGTCAATCTCGATCTCATTACAAATTTCTACATTTTTAAATTTCTGTTATTTTAATTTTTAATATAGTTGATACTTATTTTTCCTCTTATTTTTATTCAGTTTTCTATTTTTATTATAGTTGATTTGAACTCCATTTCTAATCTTGTAATATTTGATACGGACTCGTTTTGTATTATTTTTATTCTGAGTTTTATTTTTTATTTTTATTGTAGTTGATATAAACTCTATTTCAAGTCTTAGAGTAGATACAGACTTTTTTCTATTATTTTTATTCTAAATGTAAATTGCTTCTGTTTTATTATTATAGTTGATATAGACCCTTTCTTTAATTGAAGCCATTATAGTGTAGTCCCACTATAATTGATGGCGTGGATTTTCTATAATCTTGTCCTACACAATTGCTAGGCAAGATTTGTGTCAAAAATTATAAGACACTTTGTAGATGTGAACTCTAATATAATTCATATCCAATCAATTTTTTTAACGATGTGTTGCCATATAGATCATGGTAAGCTCTAATATAATCTAAGTCTAAATCTGGATCTCTACCTTCTATCTGATACTACCACTGTAGTTATTTCGAGCTCTACCATCTTATTGGTCTCCACATCATCTTTATTAGTAATGGTGTTGACTCACTGTGCCAGCCACAACTCTATCACTTGGCTCTTCACCTTTAGTTCGCTTATGTAGTGGCTCCGTTGGCTCATGTTTTTATTATATAATAGATAGATAGATATATTATCGAGACCCACAAAACAGAGTCGAGTCCCTACTGTGCTTTTATTATACTAGTCCCTGGATCAAGTAGCTAATACATACAAATTTACAGTTTGCATCACAACTATCACGAGTAAAACAGTTATTACATCAAGGTGTTGGCCAACATGGTAGTTATTACAATGGTTTGGTACCATGGCTTTACATCAGCGGAAGTCTTAGTGCAAAAATAAAAATCCAAATGGAAGACCCAAATAACCCCACAAGCAAGGCTGTTGGCACATGCTCCTAGACATCGATAAAGTCTCCATCTTGAACTCTCCCGTGAAGTCTTCGTCCTGGTACATCTCCTCTTTAGGATAAGGGTTCTATGCATTAGCATCTGCTCATTGGAATGATCAGCCCCACATGAAAGACGAGGGTGAGAATGAAACATTTTCAATAAGAAAGGCTAACTAATGCATCATGAAGGCTTAACAAGGAAGGGTAAGTTTTGCCTAGAGTTTTGGAAAGTTTGAACAGAGTTGAGAAATACCAAGTATTTGAATCATTTTCTTTTGAACTCTAGCAACAACCGGTTTTGCCTAAACCTGGCAAAATCACAACACCCACCGTGTGCAGCACCCTCATCAGTCACAGCACCCACTATTAGGAGAAAAACCAAAACTCCACAACTGCAATGTGGCTTTACTTTAAAATGACACTTTGAAAACAAATAGATAAGAAGTACCATTGAAGTAGCGCCCCGTCGTCCACCCGCGACCATGAGCATGGCTATCATGATAGTTTTACACTTTGCAGAGGTTGCACACTTTACCCACGAGAGATGATTCATAAGTGAACCATCATAAAGCCTTTAACCAACTAGCTCTGTGATGGGCACCCCCGCTAAGGTTCCACCGCTAGAGGTCTCGATCCACCCAAGCTAAAAGCCCCCCGTGCGCTAATAGAACCAGCAACTACTATCTACTCCTCCAAATGGAATGCTCGAACTATAAGTTCAAAGGGTACTGAACCAGAGCCTACCCATATAAACACTCGTGGTCACAATGTTGTACTTAGTTTGTCTTCCTCAAGAAATTAGTCCTTAGGGATTAAGATGGTACCCACACTGGGCCCGAATCTTGTGCTAGCTGCACCAACCTTGCAACCCTCCACCCTAATCAGGCTTTTGCAAAAACATTTGTCCACTGGTAGCACCCACTATCTCAACTAACCCAAATTATAAAGCATGATAGCATCGACTGACCTTTAGAAACCACGGATGTATATCAAGCATGTGACATGAATCAATTATCTATTAACTAACAGATAATCTATGACTAAGCATCGCTAAGCATGAACAAAACTAATCAAGGGTGGCGGTATTAATCAACAATTCTATTATACTAGGGCAACAAGGAACATGTTTTTAACGAATTAATTATTTATATGGGTTTTAGCTAATCAACCTAATCAGATAGCATTTATAATTTAAACATAGCATGCAAGGTTGTCAAATTCTACAAAACTCATTTACAAACATAGGAGCAATAATGCAATATGATCAGCACTTGCCTTGGTCAGCAAAGCTAGGGTTCTCTTCCGAAGTGTTATTAGTGAATTCACCTTCGTTTGAATGTATCACACGACAAATATAACAATAATTACAAAAGATAAAATAACAGAAAAAATAACATGTGTGCAAATGCATATGCGAATTTATAGAACAGTAGTCCCTATTTTTACAAATATTTTAAACTTGGTTTCATAATATTTAGAGCTATAGAATGAAAGATACAAAATAAACAAGTTTTAATGTTTACTAATATTAATAAAAATTATTTCGGCCTGGCATCTAGCAAAGCCCAGCGCTATGCGGCCCAGAGGCTCATCTTGCGCCAAGACGCCACGCTGCCACCGGTGGGCGCGGTGAATCTTGCTGCCCACGTGGTTCTACGCCTAGACGGCCCGATTGTCGCGATGTGGCAGAGGTGCGTGGCACACATGGTGCAGCGGCCCAGCTCGGCCTGACAGACAGGGCTCCCCTGTCGGCGGCAGCGAACATGGCAGGTGGCGCGGCTGTGTCGAGAGGCAAAGGTGGCAGTGAACAGCGGCTCGCCGGCGACGGTGAGTTGGTAGAGGAGGGACAACGTGACACGGTGGCCCTCCTAGTGAGGTCGGCTCACCGGGAAAGTGACGGTGGTGACTCCAGCGGGACCAAAGCGATGCCGACTGGCATGTCGCACAAGGAGTGGTGCACGGGAGCATCGACGCGATGGCGACGGACGCGGAAGAAGGGAGGCGTGCGACGGCGGCCCACTCCGGCGAGGTTCCAGCCCTAAGGGCCCTAAGAACGGTTACCTCTACACCTAGGGATGCTATAGGAGTAGAAAGGGGTAAGAATTACTGAGAAGGCGGCAAATCGACGATGAAGCGAAAGCAGCGGCGGCACAACTTCGATGGGGAAATTCGGTGGCTCCGACGGCGTTCTCCTAGATACGAGGGGAAAAATGTATTAGGGACATGCCGTGGGAGAGCATTACCGAAGGAGAAGGAAGGCAGTGACTTATCCGAGGCGAATTTAGGCGAGGATGCGATGGGAACAAGGAGGGGAGGTCAGCCAAGTTATTGGGGTGGGAAAGGGGGAATTAGGAAGGTTTCAGCCGAATTGGGGTTGGGCTCGAAGAGGGAAAGTGGTCCCAGGTTGAGGGTCCAATTTCAAAAGAAGAATAGGAAAGATTGGGGGGTTTCCTTCCCTAGGAGATTCCCAGCGCAAGAACAGAGAAAAGGAGAGGAAGTAAGTAGAGAAGAAGGGAGGAAGGAGGGAAAGAAAAGGAAAAAGCTAGGTGGGCCCAAGGGTGAAAAAGGAAATTTAGGAAAATATAAAAAATTTTATAGGGCAAGAATAATTTGATTATTTATATTGTGGTTTCAAATTATTAAATTATTAAGTGTTTAGCCACTAGATATTTATTTTAGAAAATTCAAATTAATTTCAATATTTTTAGTTTTTAAAACTTCACCTAAGAATGAAACATACTCTTTTTTAATTATTTCCAAAATTTTAAGTAATTTTTAAAACAAGATGCATATGCATGATGCATGAGAAATTTATTTATTATTTTTAAAAGAAAATGAGGTTATTGCATATATATATATACTCATTTTTATTATTTTTATTTTAAATTTCATATGCTTTATATTTTTTATTTTAGTTGATATGGAATATTTTTTAGTGTCATAGTTGATACGAAGGCTTTTCTTTTCTTATAATTGATATGGACTCTTTATAGTTATGTAGTTATTTCTTATTACAAAATTTAGTTATTTCTTATTATTGTTCATATGAACTCTTTTTCTAGATTTGTTGTTAATATGAACTTCTCTTTCTATTTTTTTTCTTTTGAATTTCTATTTTTATTTCTCCTTGTAGTTTATATGACTCTTTTTCTACTTTCATATTTGACATGGACTCGTTTTTACATTATTTTTATTTCAATATATGTTATTTTTCTACTTTTAGCTATAGTTGATATGAACTCTTTCTTTTAATCTCACATGGACTCTTATTTCTATTATTTTTATTCTGAATTTATTTATTTTTATTTTTTATTATAGTTGATATGAACTCTTTCTTTTAATCTAACATGGACTCTTATATTTATTTGTTTGAATTTATTTATTTTTATTTTTTATTGTAGCCGATATGAACTCTTTTTAATCTAACATGGACTCTTATTTCTATTATTTTTTATAATTTATTTAATTTTTATTTTTATTGTAGCCTACATGAACTCTTTCTTTTAACGGGACATGAACTCTTATTGCTATTATTGTTAATTCCGAATTTATATTATTTTTATTTTATTTTACTTGATAGAATTCTGTCTTTTAATGTAAGCGTTATAATTTAGTCCTACTATAATCAACAGTGTAGATCTTTTTTATTTTCTTAGTTTACGTGGAAATTTTTCTGATTAACATGGTGTCTCGGTTTGCTCTCTATATATATATATATATATATATATATATATATATATATATATATACACACACTAGATAGATAGATATATTTTATTGTAGAAATATAATAGATCGATGATGTAACCTTCCGGAATGAATTAACAAGTAAAGATAGACGAGAAACAGTGGTCAAGGCCGGCCTGCCGATTTTCTTCATCTCGCAAAGGGAAAAAAAGAAATAGCAAAGACTAAAGAGCAGGCAATCAATTGGACTAAGCGTGCACGGCAGCCACTACTGACTTCTTTAGTCAGTTTGGATGAAACTTGGAACGCCATTTTCCAGTTGGAGGCACACCAAGAGGCAAGACAAGAGATGAGGTTGAACACTGCCAGAAGGCGTTTTGGAAGATCCGTTTATTTTTCTCTTGCTAGATCTTTATTCCAACGAGCATAAGTAATCACGCTGTCTACTTCCCTTTTCTTCTTTGCAGGTGCTACATAAGAAATAAAGAAGGAGATGGAGATCGTTCCTTGATCTTGGATTGAGTGCTTCACTCGATACACGATTTGGGAGCAATCGCAAGGAAGACCGGAAAGGCAACGGAGGCAGCGATGGCGAGCTTATTCGAGGGCGCCATGAGCTCCCTCCTTGAGAAGCTTGGTGATTTGCTGACCGAGAAGTACAGGCTACACAAAGAAGTCAAGGATGATGTCATCTTTCTCAAATCTGAGCTCGACGGCATGCACGCCTTCCTGAAGGATATGTCAGATGTGGAGAAGCCCAATGAACGAGATAAGTGTTGGGTGAAAGAGATTCGCGAGCTATCCTATGACATAGAGGACAGTATTGATGATTTCATGGTTAGCGCTGAACATGAACGTGAATCCAGTAGCAGGTCACAGGGCCTTATTAAGGACTGTATTGCTTGGTGCATGAGCTTTTTGAACAAAACCAGCAGCCGAGATAAGAGTGTCAAGGAGTTTCAAAGCCTGAAGAGACGTGTTGTGGAGGCCAGTGAGCGACGCACAAGGTTTAAGGCTGATGACACTCTCCCCGAGCAAAACATCACAACTATAGATCATCGTATGGTGATGGTGGCACTCTACACAGAAACATCACGTCTTGTGGGTGTCGATAAGTCGAGAGATGAGCTAATTCAGCTGATGATGAACGTGGAGGAGGATGGGAATGCGCAGCAGCTAAAGGTGCTTGCAATATGGGGATTTGGAGGCCTTGGAAAAACTACACTGGCAAATGAGATTTATCGCAAGCTAGAGGGGCAGTTTCAATGTCGTAGTTTTGTTTCTATGTCCCAGAAACCAAACATAAGAAAGATTTTGACAACTATATTCACTCAAGTTGGCTGTACCTCGGAGAAAGTCAACATGGAAATGGATGAAAATGAACTGATCAATGCAATCCATAAATTCCTTATGGACAAGAGGTACGCTATTTTGGAATTGACTTAACTACGAAAAAAAAATTATATGTGCTGCTTTTTTTTACAGAGCTGCTCATCATTAGCTTACTAATGTTCTGTAGGCGTGATTCTAGTATATATATATGCAGCCTGTTTTGAGTTTACATTCTTGAAGTTAAAAGGCTTGCGTCTTTCCTTTTAGTAATGCTCTAGATCCTCTCTGGAATACTGGATGCTTCGTAACGCAGTTACTTATTTTGAACGTAGGAACTAATTAAGAGTTTTGGACAATAAGGTCCATGAAACGTATTCTATAATCATGCAATGTATTTGCTCTCTGTTTCTATCCTTGTAGTACAGTTTCTTGAACCCACAACTCAGTTTGGACAACTGACTGCATAAGATTAAACATTCAATGTTAACAAATAACAATTGTTACTTGCACATAACATGCTTTGTCTTAGAACTTAAGAGTTCAATTGATAGTCATTTATAGTTTTTTGGCCTTTTAATACACATGCAGACAGTGGTGTATTTTACAACTACGTTTGCCTAATTCTTCATTTCTTCTATGATCCGAATAAATTATTTTGCAGGTACTTTATTGTAATCGATGACATATGGGATACAACGACATGGGAATATATTAAATGTGCTTTTCCGGAAAACAAGAACGGGAGCACTGTAATAGCAACCACACGAATTGAGAGTGTGGCTATATTATGTTGCTCAAATAACTACAAGTATATTTATCCGATGAGGCCACTTAGCAATGAAGACTCAAGAATACTATTTTTCAAAAGAATATTTGGTTCAGAGGATGATTGTCCTCCGCATTTGAAAGATGTTTCAACTGGTATTTTAAAAAGATGTGAAGGTTTGCCACTCGCAATTATCACTATATCTAGCCTTTTGGCTATACCAAAGAACAAACTAAAAAAGGAGCAATGGGAGGACATAATGAATTCATTGGGCTCAAACTTGGAATTGAATCCCACCTTGGATGGAATGAGACAAATACTAAGCTTTAGCTACAAAAATCTTCCTCATTATTTGAAGGCATGCATGCTATACTTGGGTATATATCCGGAGGACCATATAATCAAGAAGAAAGATTTGGTCAGGCAATGGGCTGCCCATGGTTTTATAAGTAAAGCATGTGGGCAAGATACAGAGGATGTTGCGGAAGGATATTTTAATGAGCTTGTCAACAGAAGCATAATTCAACCTGTAAATACAGAACCCAATGATGATGTGCTTTCTTGCAGAGTGCATGATATGATGCTTGATCTTATCATACACAAGTGTAGGGAAGAAAATTTTGTCAGCGCAATAGATAACTTAGATGAAATCACAGAATTGCATGACAAGGTCCGTCGACTCTCCCTCAACTTGGACCATGTGAAAGATGGCACAACATGGGGAACCATTCAGCAGGTCTCACAAGTAAGAGTGCTGGCGATGTTCGGTGGCTCCAAATATAAACCTCCTTTACGACAGTTGAAGCATCTCCGAGTTTTAACTCTTGAATTTCGATACAGTACTGGCAATGAGATGATCGACCTCACTGGAGTTGGTCATTTGTTCCAACTGAGGTATCTAAAAATTCTCTGTAATGATTACATAAAACTACCGAGTGAAATTCGGGGACTACAACATTTGGAAACATTGGAAATAATAGCAGGACTGTACAAAGAAGATATTGAAGTTCCATCAGATGTTTGCCTGAGAGGATTGGATGCATGAAATCACTACGCACGCTGGAATATTTCCAACTGGAAGACAACTCAATAGACAACATCAGAGACCTTGGAGATCTGACCAATTTGAGGGTTCTGAAAATATGGTTTGAGAATTATTTGTATAACATGGAAGAAAGGGAGCGTCTGGTTGTTCTGCGATCTTCCATTGAAAAGCTTTGCAATCTCAGATACCTGTCTTTGCTTTGTGGTGATTACACCACAACATGCTGGTGCGATGAGTTCAGTTCGCTATCTGTTTGTCCCCGCCTTCTTCAGAAGCTACGAATGGGTCATGTGTCAGCAGTCCACAGGTGGATCAGCGAGCTCCATAGCCTCTACAGCCTGGATCTTGAGATTAAGCAGGTGATGGGAGACGACGTCAGAATCCTTGCACAGCTGCCCTCCCTCCTCCACCTCGATCTGTACATGCTTCAAACACCTGAAGAAGACGTGGTCATTTGCGGGACGGGGTTCTCAGTTCTGAAGCACTTTGAATTCCGCTCTAGTCACCTGGCCTTCGAGGCAGGGGCGATGCCCGCCCTCCAGAAGCTCGAGATAAGATGCAACGCCCAGGGATGGGACAGGTCCGGCGCTGCACCCGCTGGCATCGAGCACCTGCCGGCCCTCAGGGGGGTCTCCGTGTACGTCGGGGGCGCATATGCCAAGGAATCCAACAGAAGGGCTGCGCAATCGGCGTTCAGGGACGCCATTGATGCGCACCCAGGTCGTCCTACCGCAAACATCGAGTGTGACAACAGTGTATCGTTACATTACCCTTTTGACATCTGGCAGGAGCGTGAGCAGGAGGACGACAATGTGGAACTCAGCACTTGAAAGCCAAATGCTGGTACGTGCATAATAACACATACTAGTGTATCTACCGAGTAGGATAGGACCATATATACTTAGAATGTGAGATATACATGTAGTAATTAATTCATGCATCCCTAAAAATGCGCGTAATACATACCTATTTCTTGCCTCCTTGTCGACAGGAGATGTGCGTCAAGCGGGCCGCTGACTATATCCTCCTCCAGTGGCACGCCATCACTTGCTTCTCGTACGCGTTGCCAATGAACTGATCTACATCAAGAGATTTGGACGAACGATCTGAATAAATCACCAGCAAGCTGTGTCCGTTTGCTGTTTGTTTTAAGAACATCTATGCCATTTACCAATTGTTGTAAACTCCGTTCGACTCCAGATTTTTACATGCTGCTGTACTGTGAATTTTATTCAGCTTTCGAGATACTACTAGTTTCAATTCTGTGATTTAACTTGTGAACCGTCCATTGATTTTTAAAAAGGTTTGATTCTCTGTCAGCGCTGAGGAAAGAGGGCCATATATGAACGGATCCTGCACTCTTTCAAAAGGAAGAAATTAAAATGCTGCTGGTATGAGCGTGCCAAGTGGTCTTATACGATGGTTATACCACTGCTTTGCTTGTTTCTTTGATTCTTTCCTAGTTTCTGCTTATACATACTATCCCGTATATTCTCAACTTAGTCTTACTAGTGAACAACCCACCTATGAATCGGGACAGCTAGCTCCAACATTCGTTGCTGCAAAACAAAAACTAGAAGAAGAACAAATGTCATGCTCAGCTATATATGCTGTTCCTGGCCGAAACATACACATGTACATGTCTCTGCCTTTGTGCAATCTGGGATGCTTCATCCGTTATTTGCAGTGTCTCTCTGCAAACTCTAGTTACCGGTGTCTCCTTCCCCTTCGCCGGAGATAATTGGAGGGTCCTGACTGCCGCCAACGCACCCAAATTCTCAGTTTATCTTCTCGGCACCTCCATCGCCGTTACATTTTTCTGACAGAAGAGCCAGTGCCGCCGCTGCCTGCCGACGAGCATGCCTGCAGAGCGATGTTACAAGTGCATTGCGCGTGCATCTTGAGGTTGCCTATTCTGAAAAAAAAAAACAGAATTATACAGCTCCAACCTCCAGACCGAGATTTTTTACAGTCCTTGAGGAGATACTGGGAGGTACCATAATTTCTAGTGTTAATTTGTGATACCTCCTGGTACCTTAATACTGAGGAGGTACCGGGAGGTACCACAATTTACACTAGAAATTGTGATACCTCTCGGTACCTCCTCAAGGACCGTAAAAATGCTCTCCAGACCGGCATACAGGGCACTGTGAGAGCTCAATCGAGTTGTCAAATCAAAATAATCAAACCAGGAATCAAAATCAGTCCAAGATTACTCTCCACATCTATTAGACTCAAAACTCAATTCAACTGTGACGACCATCTGGTCCATATCTGCATATTTTGAACAAAATATAACGTAAGCAAAACACAACATGAAAAGAGAGTACACCGTCCAAAAGACAGCATGTCAGTACAAAATCTCAATGAAAAAAGAGTACACCATCCAGAACACAAAATGCAGCAGTGAGGTAGCTCATCCCCTGGAAGCAGAAAGCACGTTATTGTTCAAAACACATCACAAGTGATCCTACAATATAACTGTCAGGGATTAGATAAAATAGCTTAACACACTACCACGGATTGAGTCTTTAATTCCGGTTCCAAACTAGCATCAATCCCGGTTTTGGAACCGGGATAGGCAATTCGGGACTGATGGTATGGAGCCATCAGTCCCGGTTGCTCTCAACCCGGGATAGATGTTAGAAATATATTTAAAAATATAATGCGCACATATGGCTTCTGCGGGACTCGAACCCGAGATCTCGTGACTCCCCACTCACCCTTCTAACCAACTCACCCACCCACGCGTTCTGATATAACTAGGATATGCATTCCTTTTAAAGATTCCTTAGATGAGGCTTTACTAAAGGCCTACTTTCAGTCCCGGTTGGTATTACCAACCGGGACTGATGAGCTTCCATGCCAGCTGGGCTGTACTAGCCTGCATGGGAGGAGCATCAATCCCGGTTGTTATTACCAACCGGGACTAATGTGAGCGACGAATCGGGATTGAAGCCTTGGAACTACGAACCGGAACTGATGCTACTATTAATACCGGTTCGTATCTTACCGGGACTGATAAGCCGGTATGGAAAGCTGTTTCTCTAGTAGTGACAGCTGAGCCATACACGACATACCCCTGAGGGGCGTACCTGGGGAGAATAAGACAAGTGTGGCATGCTCGAGTTGATAACCCGGCAGATTGATGCTCAGGAGTAAGCCTCTCTGCTTGTGGGCCGTTAAACGTGTTATCATAGGCCCCAAAGAGGTGCATCTAGATAGTCCGCCTAGTGCTCCCGCCGTCTTGGGAATTCTCTTCCACGTCCATACTCCGAAGACTTCCGGATATAGATGTTTCTTAGGACGCAAGTTAGCATATTTTTCTGATATACTGGTAATTCTAGTAGATTTTAATTTATCCAAATAGGTTTTCCAGGTCATATAGGAGCAAGATTGCGTATACCTTGTACTGTAAATACCCCCAGGGGAGGGAGAGGGTATCATCACGATCCCGCATCCTCATCGCAATAACACAAACACAACAATACGATTGGAGTAGGGTTATTATCTCTTTCCGAGAGGCCCGAACCAGGATAAACCTCCATCTTTGATCTACTCTCCATATTAGCGAATCCGTATATCTACGATGAAAAACCTTCGGCAGATTTAGGGTTGTTTGGTCTCGCAATCAACAAGTAAGCTCGACGGGGAATCGATTTCCCAATCGTCAACAATAACCAATGGAGCATGTTAAAGAAAGTAGGAAGTAGAGGGCAAATCACATAAGGATCACAGATAACCATGATTTAAGGATCACATATAACCATCTTTTGTAGCAATGGAATATGCAAAGAGAGTTCTAGAAAGTAGAAAACAAAAAAATTATACAAGCCAAGCCTAAATCACAGAAAGTGGAAAATATGTTATTAGTATTACAAAACAGAGCATGTATCAATTAACAAGCAAATTCCTCACATATACTTGGGTCATACAGATATGTTTCCACTACACAAAAAGAGGTTCAAGAAGAACAACATGCTAGGTACTGAATTCTCACCACTCCTAGTCCTAGTTGATTTAGATTGTGGCAAAGAACTGGACAACATGCTAGGTATGAAAGCAATTTGTTCTGTTACGATATCACGCCTCTTGAATTAAAACCTCAAGAACTCCAATCTAGAAAATATAAATAAACAAGTACTAGTGTTCATGGCTGACCATAGCAAAAACATTTAGCAAAGTATCAAACACAAATTGCAAGTTCAGGTAATAGATGTCAAATAGTAAATTACCGATGGAAAGTCCAAGCATAATTTAGCAAGGTATCTTAGTATAAGATAATTCAATCTACATATGCATACAGAAGAGTTTGCACCAACCTCCAGAATTAAAGACCAATTTGATCCTAGTATCAGGAGCTTGGCCGATGCACAATTTTATATAGATCATAACCTTACTAATTAATGTAATCTGATTTAATTAATTATTTTGGGTTGAAGAGCATAATGGATGAATGGAGGACAAATCGGTAGGGCAAGTAAGCTAGTGGGCCTCGATCAACCGTACTACATACAAATTAATTGGCCACTGGGGCATGCAACTATTCATACTTCAGAACAACAAGAGCTTATATACGGACTAATTAAGAACTACTCTGCATACCAGAAAAATTTCAGAACTACTTGTACTTTGGCGGGTCTCACGGAGGGGGAAGTGGCAGGGAAAAAAGGAGGGAGGAAGGGAGGGAAGGGGAAGGAGGGCACGGGACCTAGGTCGTCGGAGAGGTAGAGGTTGGGGGCCGGCGGCGGCGGACAGAAGTTTTAGGGGAGGACGGTCGCGAGAGTAGTAGACTGTTCTTTCGGGCGGTTGCGTTTGCTTATAAGCTGAAAATTTGTTATTTTCGTATAAGCCAAACGTTTTAACGTTTGGTAGCTAATTTTTGTAGATCTCAATATTTCTTCTCAAAACTTTCAAAACCATTTTTTCTATAATTTTTGATCTCTCGAATGTCTTTATCGAGAAGTTACAAATTTCCAGCTTATAAGCAAACGTAAACACAACCGTCCAAAAAAACAGTCTATAGACTGGAGAGAAAAGAGAGGGAAGGGACTCGAGAGGGGAGCCCGACTTCTGTGTTTAATTAAACTAAAATTGGTTCTATACCATCCAAAGATTACCTCTTTTGGTTTATACAATCTAAAGACCTGGGTGTACTTAAATACCATACAAAGATTGTTTTTCTCTATTTTTACCGCTCCATCCAACTGCCATCCATATGTCGTTTAGCCTGTTACTTCAGATCCAACTTCCTGAACAGGACCTCTTCTCCTGCCCTCCCCTCTTGTGCTCGAAGGGAGCGAGGTTATAGACGGTGTCGGGGTCGAGCGCCTGGGGCTATGCGTCGTAGACGATGTGGAGACCAGACGAGTCTGCGGCGTAGCCGAATCGGTGGAAGGTGTTGTACTGCTCATCGATGTGGAAGGACAGCAGCGCAGCGTCCTCAACGTGGCCGAGTTGCGGTGGCCAGAGGCAGAGGAGATGGGAGCGTGGGGGTGTTGGGGCCCGAGGACGGTCGCCCAGAGCTGGTTGGTGGTGGGATTGAAGGGGACGAGGTGGAGGGAGGGGTCGATCGGGCGAGAGGTAGAGGCGATGGCGGAGAGCGCGAGGGCGGTATCTCGACCGCAGGGACGGAGGACTTGGATGGAAGGTGGAGCAGGGAGTCCGGAGAGGAGAGGGCCTCCTCGTCCTCCAGCAAGGAGGCGTCGTCTGGGGCGTGTGAAAGAGTCTAATCTAGGAAGCGTTATCATCTCTCTCGAGGCCGCATAACTTTTGTTAATATACCTGCAAAGCGCAGGGGAAGTTTGTTACAGAGTTTGTTACAAAGATAAGAACAAAACAGCCTATCTATAATACATGCGATAATACCAACTATATCTAACACCCTCCCTCAATCACAACACATCAGGTTGAGATTGCGTTGAAATTCCTTCAATTCCTTCAATCTGCGCTCTGAAATTGGCTTTGTGAAACCATCTGCCAACTGATCTCCTGTTGGTACAAAATGTATTTCTAATAACCTTTGCGCTACACGCTCTCTGACAAAGTGATAATCTACTTCAATATGTTTGGTTCTGGCATGGAAAACTGGATTAGCAGATAAATATGTAGCTCCAATGTTATCACACCAGAGATGAGCAGCTGATGGAGAAATAACTTTCAATTCTTTCAACAAAGTTTGTAACCACATCACTTCTGCTGTTGCATTGGCAAGAGACTTATACTCTGCTTCTGTGCTAGATCGTGACACCATTGCTTGTTTCCTAGCACTCCATGACACAAGATTAGAGCCTAAGAACACAGCAAAACCTCCAGTAGATCTTCTATCATCTACACAGCCTGCCCAGTCTGCATCAGAGAATGCACTGACTCGCATTGATACAGACTTGCATATCTTTAGTCCCAGCCTTAATGTACCTTTGAGATATCTCAAAATTCTCTTGACTGCTGCCCAATGGAGAGTTGTAGGAGAGTGAAGAAACTAACACACCTTATTTACAGAATAGCTTATGTCTGGTCTAGTCAGAGTTAAATATTGCAGTGCTCCAACTATACTCCTATATCTGGATGCATCTTCAGTTTCTAAGGCAATTCCTTCTAGAGATGATAATTTTTCCGAAACAGATAAAGACGTACTGACCGGTTTGCAACTAGTCATTCCAACCCGCTCTAGGATTTCAGAAGCATACTTATGTTGTGACAATAAGATACCATCTCGTACCTTGTTAACTTCTATACCAAGGAAATAGTGGAGATCACCAAGGTCCTTGAGTGCAAATTCAGATTTGAGATCTTGAAGCAAGGCGCTGATTGCATCCTGTGAAGACCCTGTTACCACTATATCATCAACATATATTAATAAGAATATCTCAACTGAGCCTTTTTTATAGAAGAATAGAGAAATGTCAGCTTTAGATGCGTTAAAACCAAGGAGTTGAAGCTTTGTACTTAGCCGAGAGTACCAGGCTCTAGGTGCTTGTTTCAGCCCATATAATGCTTTGTCTAATTTGCAAACATAATGTGGCAAAGACTGTTCTTCAAATCCAGGTGGTTGTCTCATGTAGACATCCTCTTCCAAAACATCATGAAGAAACGCATTCTGTACATCCAACTGACGTAAACACCATTCTCGAGATACTGCAATAGATAAAATTGTTCTGATGGTAGCAGGTTTAACCATAGGACTGAAAGTATCACCGTAGTCAATACCATAGCGCTGCTTAAAACCCTTGGCAACTAGACGAGCCTTGTACCGATCAATGGTACCATCTGCTTTTCGCTTAATTTTGTACACCCATTTGCAATCGATTATATTTCTGCCTTTTTTAGGTGCCACCAAATGCCAGGTTTTGTTTTTCATAAGAGCGGCATACTCACTGTCCATAGCTTCTTTCTACTCCTTGCTATTCAAAGCTTCATCCAGATCTTGAGGTTCACCTGTAGCAGCAAAGTGCATCCATCTGACTGTACCATCCTTAAACGTTTTTGGCTTCTGAACGCCACTCCTCGACCTGGTATGCGGCCCAGGTATTTCTACAGAAGATCCCACTGGTGCCACTGCATGAGTCACTGTTGCATCTGCTGATTCATTGCCATTATCATTTTGATGAGACACAGCAGCGATGGGTGGAGCTGGAGCTCCCGTCAGTTCTCCATCAGCGTTGGCACCCGCGCCAATTTCTTCTTGATGACGACACACACGTCCCAAGTCTGCAGCAACAGGAGACACCGGTACTTGCGGTGGCAGAGGCGCGACTAGCGATGAATTCTCTCCCACCTGCTGAGAAATTTCTGGCCACGGCATAAAATGACGCCCATTCTCTGGAACACAGTGCATATCTCCTTCAACCAGAGAGTTAGCAGCAGGCACAAAGTTATTATTATGAATAGTAGTATCAGGATTTATATGAGCATCAATCACATGAGCATATTCATCCCCATTTGGAAGAAGAAGAATTTCAGAACGAAGACGGGCACCGGCGTTAGGATGTAATTGGGCAAAAGGGAAGACTTCTTCATCAAAGACTACATCTCTGGAAATGTAGACCCGGCCAGTGGGAATGTCAAGACATTTAAAACCTTTGTGTAGATTGCTGTATCCAAGGAAAACATAGCGTTTTGAGCGAAATTCAAGCTTTCGCGAATTGTAGGGTCTGAGATTTGGCCAGCATGCACAACCAAAAATTCGAAGAGATTTATAATCAGGCACCTGATGATATAATTTTTCTAAAGGAGTGGAAAACTGGATGACTTTACTAGGGAGCCTATTGATAAGATATGTAGCTGCAAGAAAAGCCTCGTCCCAGAATTGCAAAGGCATGGAGGAGTGAGCAAGGAGTGACAACCCGACTTCGACTATGTGTCTGTGTTTTCTTTCAGCGGATCCATTTTGCTGGTGAGAGTGGGGACATGACACATGGTGCGTAATGCCAACTTTAGTAAAAAAAGAATTTAATCTCTCATACTCTCCACCCCAATCAGTTTGCATAGTTATGATTTTGCAGTTGAATAGGCGTTCAACGACATTTTGAAAACTCACAGAAGACTTGGAAAACTTCGGACTTATGTTTGAGAAGATAAATCCAAGTAAACTTACTATAGTCATCAATAAAGCTCACATAAAATTTCTTACGGTTCACAGACTCCATTGCCGGTCCCCAAACATCAGAAAAGATTAATTCTAAGGGAGCCGACAACACACTTGACGATCTAGAGTACGGAAGTTGATGACTTTTGGCCTTTTGACAGGCATCACAAACAGACTCTTCATGAAACTCACTAGAACAAGGAAGTTTATTTTTATTGACTACTTGATGAACTATTGGAAAAGACGGGTGGCCGAGACGATTGTGCCACTTCACCGAGGTAGGTTTGATGGTGCTGAAAGCATGCTTCTTTGACAAAACAGATGGTAGAGGGTAGAGACCGCCCCTAGACCTTCCTTGAAGGATTGGCTTCTTCGTTACCTGATCCTTGATCACAAAGAAATCAGGATGAAATTCAAGAAATACTTGATTATCAGAAGCTAGACGATGAACAGAGACAAGGTTTTTCTTGGCTTTAGGAACATGAAGAACATTTTTTAGCTGAAGATCATGACTAGGGGTATGAATAGTAGTATGACCGATGTGATGAATACTCATACCTGCACCACTGGCAGTGTGGATTTGATCATCACCGTTGTACTTGTCCTTCATGGTGAGTTTGTCGAGTTCACTGGTAATATGGTCTGTAGCCCCGTGTCTGTATACCAATTAGTATCCAAACCATAGTAGTTTGCGGCAACAGACGCACTTCTTTCATCAGGTGTGAAGTTCTCGTCAAAGCGGTTCCAGCAGTTTATGGCCACATGTCCGACCTTGTTGCACAATTGACAGGTGGGTCGCGGGCATGAGTTGTTTGCTCGGCCTCCTCCCTGATGATTGCCCTAATGATTGCGACCTCCCTGATAACTGCGACCGCCTCCCTGAACTCCACGGCCACGTCCACGAGGGCCTCCACGTCCGCGCTGCTGGAAACGTCCACCACGGCCAGCAGAATTAACAGATGAGGTCGATGAGTGTATGCCTCCTTGGAGTAAATCCATCCGAGTCTCGAAGCTCAACATCTGGGAGTACAATTCACCAACAGATATAGGCTCGACGCGCGCCACCACTGCAGACACCAGTGGGTTGAAATCCACGTCGAGGCCGGCAAGGATGTAGGAGACCATCTCCTCATCATCCAAGGGTTTACCGGCAGATGCCATCTCATCTCCAAAGGCCTTCATCTTGGAGACATACTCTGCCACCGACATATTCCCTTTGGGAGTTGTAGCTAGTGCAATCCGTGTGTTCACTGATCTTGCACGCGTCTGGGAGGAGAACATATCTCCTAGAGCCTTCCAGACTTGGCTTGCACTTGTAAACGTGACCACTTGGGTTAGAATCTCACGAGACAAGGATGAAAGCAGATAGCTAAGCACCTGTTGATCAGCCGCCAGCCACTGGGCATATGGGGGGTTTGGTGCCTTGACAACTTGATCGTTCTGCTTGACATCGATCTGCTGCGGTGGTGGAGGAGTTGAGCCATCCAAATATCCCATCATCTGGGCGCCACGAACTGCAGGCAGGACTTGGGCTTTCCATAGGAGGAAGTTAGTCTTCGTCAACTTCTCGGTGACGAGATGACTCAGGCCTGCGGACATCATGAGGCCGGAGGTTGACGATGGTCCGGAGATTGAAGACGATGCGAAGGCGCCGGAGGTTGCCGATGGTGTGATCGC
This sequence comes from Olyra latifolia, assembly GCA_036346145.1. Classification (NCBI taxonomy): domain Eukaryota; kingdom Viridiplantae; phylum Streptophyta; class Magnoliopsida; order Poales; family Poaceae; genus Olyra; species Olyra latifolia. The sequence goes on from CM070533.1 coordinate 35,400,013, forward strand.
CATAGATGTGATCAGCAGGATGAGCCCTAGGAACAAGGCTCTGATACCATGTGAAAGAGTCTAATCTAGGAAGCGTTATCACCTCTCTCGAGGCCGCATAACTTTTGTTAATATACCTGCAAAGCGCAGGGGAAGTTTGTTACAGAGTTTGTTACAAAGATAAGAACAAAACAGCCTATCTATAATACATGCGATAATACCAACTATATCTAACAGGGCGTAGGAGGACTGGAGGAGATCCATGGCGAGCGGGTAGTTCAATTTCTTACCAACAATTGATTTGGATTGTTTTGTTCTCCGGACTGAATATGATTTGGATTGCTTAGTTCGGTGCCCAGCTTAGCATGGATGGCCGGCAGCCTGCATCCATGCGAGTACAGAGCCTCAGCTTAGTTCGGCAAGCAGCCTTTTTTTTTTTTCAAGCCTGCTGGCCTGGTAGATAGATGGATGACTAACGGGGAAAGTTCAAATGGATGGAGAGTTAACAGCATTTGGATGGCAGTTGGAAGGAATGGTAAAAAAACTGAGAGAAGCAATCTTTGGATGGTATTTAAGTGCACCCAGGTCTTTAGATGGTATAAACCAAAAGAGGTGATCTTTCGATGGTATAGAACCAATTTTCTCTTTAATTAAAGGCGAGCGTGTCGGATCGAACATCCCATCGGACGCATGACGTCATGCTAATGCCAGCATGAAAACTTAGAAAATAATTGTTAAAACTTGAAAAACCTACTGATGAAACTTAACAATATATATATATAATAGAGATGAAAACTAATGAAAACTTACAAAATAATTGCTAAAAATTGGGAAAACTACTGATAAAACTTGAAGAAATACTAATAAAACTTGGCTACCTACTGATGAAATTTAAAAGTGTCAATAAAACTTAGCTAAACTATTGATAAAACTTGAAGAAGGAAATGAAACTTAGCCAAACTGATTGATAAAACTTGAAGAAGGACCAATGAATATTGAATAAATACTAATAAAACTTCGCTAAACTACCGATGAAATCTTATAGTCCATTGTTGTTCAAAAATCACCCCGTGCAAATATAAGAAGTTTCACCAGATAAAACCAAAATTTTATACGTACATAGCTTAGGGTTTCATGACGAAATAGGATAAACCTTCTCCTAGCTCTCTTATTCTCCAGATCCAATGAGCTCCCACGCCGTGCTCGCCGGATCCAGCCGCCAAAAGCTCGCCAAGTTCACATTCTTAAGACCGCCAACAGCTCATCGGATCCGACCGCCAAACTCTCCAAACTCGCTCTTGCCACAGAAAGAGGTAGAGAGATAAGAGATGGGAATCGCTGGATCCGGCTGCCCAGATCTTTGGCAGTGCTGGGAATACAAAGAGAACAAGAGAGATGAGAGGACAGGAGAGGAGGAGGCCCGACGAGCAGCGAGCAGGTGAACGGGATCTGGTTGCTCCGCCCCATCGCCGTTGCGAGCTCTGCCGCAGGCCCGTCGACCTCGCCGTCGTGGCTTGACAGACTTGCAGGGCTCACCAACTCGCTGCACATCGCTCATTCTCACCTGTGTGCTAGCTTCTAGAAGAGAAAGTGATCACGTGGAGGGCAGTCGCGGTGGAAGTGGCTCCTGGTCAAAAAGGTAATGGAATGGTGGCAAGACACGCAAATATCCAATGCAGGCACAGCATGCCGGATAGAAAGGTTTGAGATGTGGGCCTGGACGGAAGGGAGCCGCAAACCGCATTGATGGCCCGCGCGTGAGAGGATGGACCGAAGGCGCGCGTGCAATGGGCCGAAGGCGTGCTTTTGAGCGGGATCGGACGTCTCTCCTAGAGGGTTTCCGTTAATTAAAAAGGACCTCTCCACCAGAGTATCATATTCCGGGTGTAATGGCCCAAACCGGGCGTAATCGAAGCACAGATTTTATTAATCCAACGGATTTTTTTTACAGCCTGGCATCTACACCGGTTTAGGGCCAATTACTGGCCATCCAAACAGGGCCTTGAATGTAGAGGAGTACTTCTTCCAGTAATATAAAAAAATGTCGTTTTCAGTCACTGGTAATGCTCTAAATTATTACTTTCACACTAATTATTATTGCAACCTATTTATAAATGCTAAAAATATTATAAGAATATGAGAGTATTTTTCTAAGGGAATCTACCTCATGATTTTATTGTATATATCTAATCTAAATATTTAAAATGGTATCTATAACTGTTTTTAAAAGTATTTTTTATCAGAGGTAATACAGTATAATTGGAGCCCGTGCCGCAGCTGCCCGCTGGCGAGAATGCTAGAGCGAAGTGATTAGCCAATCTGCTGTGTGTCTCTGCGACCTGTAAGCTTGTTTAAAAGTCATTGGTTTAGCCCTAAATAATCTTACTTGTTTAGTGTTAAGTAGTCCGATAAGTAGGCCACCTCAAATTAACTAGTTCAATTTATCCAGATATGTGAAAGTTGTTCCACGGAAGAGATTATTATGATAACCGTGCATTTGGTCGAGCTAAGGACTGTTCTTAACGTAATATAAACAAAATATAAAATACTCCTAATTTCAAGTGCATATATGCAATGTCAACTTACAAGAATAATATGAAAGAGTTCGATAGTAATAAAACGTGTGATGTACAAACATGACACCAAAACTATAGCACTTAATTATTAATTGGTTGAAAAAAGTCTAATTTGCACACAAAGTATCTCATTTCGTCTACTATACCCTATGAACTAAAAAGCAAGTATTAATCCACCCTGGACTTTCAAAACTGGCACAATAATCCATAAGGAGGTCTCAAAAGTGTTTTTGCCACCATGGCTATGATGTGGCGTATGACATACCTACGACATACTGAGATAGGGTAAACATAAAGTGACTCACACCCTCTTTCTTCTATCTCGGTCTCTCTCTTCTATCTTTTCTCCTCTCTTCCTCTCTGCTCTTCTCTTGTTGAGCTCTCTAGACTGTAGTTTGATGCTTCCATCACTTTTTAGATAGGGTACAACACAGACGCACACTATTCACACCATACGCACATCACCCACCACTCACGCAGTGCCCACGTAATCTCACTCAACGCGCATGCGTACACCCCTAGGATCTAATCCCGAGGTGTACCCAGACCCCAAGATTAAATCCCGGGCTAAACGCGACAACCACGTGCCGAGCAGACTTCAAACGCAGGTGGGCACGCTGCACGGCAGATGTAGCCACTGAGCTAGCTTAGTCCGCAACGCTTCCATGACTTGACCTGAACTTCTTAGCATGTGAAAAAGTATCCTCCATTTCCATCTTGCTATGAGAACAATAGAAAAGATACCAATTAAGAGTAATACCAAAAAAAATCACGAATCATCCCGATTTAACTACTGATTCAACCTCTATATAAATTGTACATTTGAAAACAAATCTCTTACTGACAGGCTAGTCCATTTGTTGAGGGAAGAAGAGGTTAAGTGGTACCAATGTGCAAAAACAAAGCATTTGTTAAAGGGCAACAATAATACGAAGTATTTCTATCTGGTGGCCAATGGCAAATATATAAAACAGTGAATCAAACTTGACTAGGTGGAAGGAGTCATAGTTAGTGATGCTAGATTAAAAGATTAAATCACAAAATATTACAAAAACCTATTTGGTCCATCGGAGGATAATGATTTTGTTATGATCCAATCCTTGAAAGATGATATTCCACAAGTGAGCAATGCTGAAAATGATATTCTTGTGAAACCTTTTTCTGAATTAGAAGTGCGAGAGGCATTTTTCAAATGGAGCATAACAAGGTACCGGGACCTGTGGATTCACAGCAAAGTTTTATCAGGTTTTCTGGGAGGTTATCAAATCATACATTGGCTTTGTTTGCGTCATTCTATGAGGATACCCTTTCCATAAAGAGGCTCAATTATGGTATGATTACTCTGCTTCCTAAGGCACAAGAAGCTAAGAGTATTCAACAATATAAGCCAACTAGTCTCCTTAATGTTAGATATAAGATTTTCATGAAAGTTGGCACTAGTACGATTAAATTAGTGGTTGGCAAGGTTGTTAGACCAATTCAGATAGCCTTTTTGGCATGTCATAATATTACGGAAGAGGTGGTCTTTCTTCATGAAACACCCATGGGATGCATTGAAAAAATCTGAATGGGATCATTTTGAAGTTGGATTTTGAACATGATAAGGTTAAATGGCCATTCCTTCTTCAAATACCTTACGAATGAAAGGTTTCTCCTCTAAGTGTGATACTTGGGTTGAGAAATTTATGTGTGGTGGAAGTGTCGCGATCAAAGTCAACGATGACATTAGTCCTTACTTCCAAACATGAAAAGGTTTGAGATAGGGAGATCCTTTATCGCCAATCCTTTTTAATCTGGTGGCAGACATGTTGGCCATTTTAATCTTAAGAGCTAAGAAAGAGGGATAGTTTCAGGGGGTAGTGCCACATCTCATTGAAGATGGTTTATCTATTTTTCAATATGCAGATAATACTATTCTATTTCTCAATCATGATCTTGAGGAAGCAGTTAACTTAAAATTGTAACTATGCACGTTCGAGCAACTCTCCAGACTAAAAATTAACTTTTATAAGAGTGAGATTTTTTGCTTTGGCGAAGCGAAAGATTTCGAACATCAATATTAGAGTCTGTTCAGATGTGAAAAAAAATTATTCTTTCAGATATTTAGATATTCCAATGCATTTTCGAAAGATGTGGAATGTTGATTGAAAGTGTGTTAAGGACTACTTCGAGAAGAAATTGAGTAGTTGGAAAGGTAAACACTTGTCTTCGTGTGGAAGGCTGGTGTTGACAAATTCAATTTTAAGCATCTTACCTATGTTTATGCTATTCTTTATTGAGATTCCCCATGAAGTGTTAAAACATTGGATTATTGTGAAACCAGGTTCTTTTGGCAAAATAGGGATAATAAAAGGAAGTATAGACTAAGTAGATGGGATATCCTTTGCTAGCCCAAAGATCAAAGAGGTCTAGACATTATTAATCTAGACACTCAAAATAAGAGTTTACTTGGTAAATGGTTATTTCAACTTTTTGATGAGGATGTGGTTTGGCAAACTTTATTAAGGAATAAATATTTATTTAATAAAACTCTAACGCAGGTGCGAGTGCAGCATAGGGATTCACATTTTTGGCAAGGTCCGATGAAAATCAAGGATGAATTTTTCTCATCTTGTGCTTTCCATCTTCGTGATGCAAAGAATTTAAGATTTTTTGGGAAGATGTTTGGCTAGGGTCCTTTCCTCTTATATAGCAATATCCCAACTTGTTTTATATTGTGAGAAAAAAAAATACCACTGTGGGAGAGGTGTTAAACTCAAAACCCCTACAAGTCTCCTTTCGTAGGTCCTTGTTGGGGTAGAGGTTGTTGGGCTGGTATGATCTAGTGTCTAGGACAAATAATGTACATCTCAGTCATGAGCAGGACAAAATCATTTGGAAACTTGTAAAAAAATGGCCAGTTCTCGGTTCGCTCAATTTATCACAAATTGGTGAAGATGAATGTGGCCAATAATAACAAATTAATATGGGGTCTTTGTCTTCTTCTTAAATAAGATTTTCCCCTGGTTTCTAGAGAAAGGTGTCATTTTATCAATGGATAATCTGGCAAAACGTAATTGGCCAGTTAGTTTGAAGTGCACTTTCTGTATAAAAAATGAGACAATACAGCATTTATTCTTTGACTGCTACTTGGGTAGGTCTATTTGGCGTTTAATCCAAATGGCCCTAGGTTTGAAATCTCATAGAAGTATGTATCAATTGGTTGGGAACAGGATCTCTTGGTTAGGGTCGAGGATTAAAAATAAGGTCTTGCGGGTACAACAACCAATTTATCTACCATTTGGTTATGTCGGAATGATATGGTCTTTGATAAATGAAAAATATATCTTTTTTACATGGTATCTTTAGAGGAACTCACTGGTTGCGCAACTGGCATTGCAACAAAGGGAGGATGAGAAAGAGGAAATTGTACAGGCATGCGGTTCGGTTGAGGTTATCGCTATGATATTCTTCTTTAAATATGGTTGGAGAGTGAATAATAGAATTGTTATTTAGTGCTTTTTATATTCGTGTTGTTAGGTCAACTATTACAACATTTCGTATGTTGGTGTGAACTTGTATTGGCCATATATGTCCTAGATGTAGAGATTGGAAATATTCCTTTATCTAAAAAATAAATTGTACATGACAAAAAACCAATAAAGTCACACTAAAACACAAGATAAAGAAAATATTTGCTAAAATAAAAAAGAGAATGGATGATTCTGACTAGCTAGAGGAGAGGCAACTTTCCAATAATTTCCGGATGCCAGAATGAAGCCCAATATATGCCCAATGTATTTAAACAAAGAATAACATGAATAAAAATCATAGCAACAATCCAAAAACAATACAGAAAATGTTATGATGGAACAATCTCCGCTTGTTCCGTAAAACATAATTTATCCCCTTCAGAATATTACTTTCAATAGCAGCAGACTATTTCAAACAAAATTTAGGTGATAACTCTAGCTTCCCCCACACTACGTTTCTCATACCTCGTTGAGCGCAACCATTTCGTCATTTTACAAAAACGAACAAATCAACCAGCCACTAATATCAATAACATGGAGGCATGGAGCAACAAAGGCAAATCGAGCAAAAATCATCCATACCTCATAACACATTCACATATAGTACCCCTATAAAAAACTAGCAAAAATCATCGACACCTCAAACCGAGACAAATCAACACCAAAGCCAACCATAAAAAATATCTGGATAGTTTGGATAGCATATAGCGAGAATACCAATCCAAAACGAAAAAACTGAAATCAGTATCATTAGCGCCATTGACAAAGCTATCTCAGAAAAAAAGGGGGAAAACCCTTGCAACCAAGCAAAAATCACCCACACATTGAATACATCGACCAACACCAATCCAAAACCTAAACTAAATTCAGAAATCAACAAAGACGTGGCGGGCTCTAATCGATACACAAAGACACACGATTTTACCTAACAAAAAGGCAATGTAAGAAATTCAGAGCGAACCTACATGCTATCCATTCAAAACAAAAACCCATAGATCAACCGACGATGCTGCCCTATATGCTCACATCTGAGGTGTTTGATGAACAAGCTGACGGGCTCGCTCGCCAGGCGACGTACTGGACGAACAACTCGTCTCCACGTCGTCGCTCGCTGTCAAAATCACCAGTAGCTCGCCGGCGAGTAGGCCCCGTCGCCGCCTCCACCTAATCACCGAAGCCTTGTGGATGTGTCCCGAGAAAAATAAAAAATAAAGCCCCTAGAAGCCAAGCTGTCCTAACGGGTACAGTTCCAATCGGAAAAATCCGCACTGGCTAAGAGTATCTGAAGTAATTATTCTATAATACTGTAGCTCAGAATAGAGTAACTGATGCAGAGAAGGAATATTTTAGAGTATAGTGTAAAGTGTGAAGGAAATTAGAGTATTAGATAGAGAGAGCAGTGGATAGTGTTATAAAGTGAGAGGATAGAGTAGCAGGTGGAGATGCTCTAAAACACGAATCTCGAAGTTCGACTGAAAACGCGTTCAATTATCAGCGGACTGATGGTTTAGTTTCCGCGATAATTTATGCCTTGTTCTCTCTTTACAAAGCATGAAAATATTGGGTCCTGTGCGTGCCCGCTGGGCCGGTGAGCTTGGGAAACTGGGACACTCAATTTAGCCCATTTGAGTCATGGGTTCGGAGTTTTCATGGGCTACTTGCTGCAACACAGGAGAGAAGATAACGGGCTATAAGGCCATTTTGAGCGTATGATCAGCAATGAGTTTTTTTTTTAAAAAAAAATTGATCTGCAATGAGTTAACACAACGATGAGCAGGCTAATTCCTCTCAAAAGGGTTGCAGGCTCCAGAATTTCACTCACCAAAATACATTGTTTACTTTCGTCTTTGTTTTACTCACTAAAAAATATTAGAGTTCTCGTGCGTTACATATCAACTTGACCATGTTGCAAAAATCGTTTTGCAAAAGCATCCAACGCCATCGTGGAGAGGAATCTTGTACAACAACATGTACCAAAGACATCGTCGACGAGGTCACTGAAGGCAACCATCATACTAGGGAATCTTAGAAGATAGCTTATTAGCATACGAAATTGCTTCTTCGCCATCGATGAAAAAATAAAATGCTCCAAATTTCAAGTGCAAATATTCAACTTACAAGACCAAAAGAAGAACTCACCCATTTTGGAAGTAACGTAAAGAAGTCTTGTGACGTACAGACATGCTGGGTCATCCAAAATTATTCAGGTAGAACAGGTATAAAATGCAACTAGATATGAAAACCTACGACAAAAGCAAGTGTCAAGATCGGATGACTGGTAAGATCGGCTCCCAGATGATGCAACATCTTGACGTTTCAATCAGTGATTAACATACTCGACTATTACTTTTGGCTTCTTAGTCTTCTTGATCAGATCTTCTGCTATGAATCTGGTTGTTTCATCTGATGCAGGACTAACTCTGAGATGCACCTCTTGGATACTTCGAAGGGTGTCGATGCCGAAAAGGCCCTCAAATTCTTCAAACCGCATCTCAATCCTTTCCAGTTCTGGCATTGCATCTTCTGAAAAGCTCAGCTGTGGTACAAGAGGCGCAAAGAAACGAAGCAGCTTGAGACACTGGAATCCTCCACCTGGGACGAAAATCTCCCCATCGGTACCCAACTTGTTATTCTCAAGGATGTCTACTATGTCCTGGTCATGCTTCACTGCACTAAGCGAAAAGGTGAGGGAAAACAAGAAAGATAGACCTTTTAGAAGATCGAAAGTATGTTTTCGGAGAACTGTCACAGAAAGGGTTAACTTGTTGAGATTACTGAGTCTGGTGATCCACTGTGGGGGTCTTTTCAACTTGCCAGATAGCTCTAGGGCGATGAGGTATCTTGGAGGTGAGGACATGGTGTCCAATGAATTGATAAAATCAGATTGCTCGTCGTTGATTGCCAAACTCTGCAAACCGCAACTGCAAAGATACTCAATAGCGGAGCGCAGTTCTCTAAAGGTTTCACTACCCACTTGTATTTTGAGCTTGTAAATGGCGAGCTTCCTCAGCCCTGTCAACTGATGGAGACTCGCTACAGCTGTTGTTGATTCCTCGACGATCTCAATCCCTGATAGTACACGAAGTGATTTCATTGCCTCCTTGCTTTTCATGGATTCATTACTTTTTTCTTGAGGCAACCTCAACCCTTTTCGTGGGTTTTTACTCCCACCAAGTATGCTACTGATCCGTTTAAGCTGGCCTACAGTTTTAGGAAGCTTCCAAACTTTTGTCTCCCTTGTGTCAAGGGTCTCTAAATACTCGAGTTTCTTGATCTTTGGAGGAATTTTGGCAATCCCTGTCCGTCGGAGTCCCAAATACTTGAGTACCAGCATTTTACATATGTCCTTGAGATGTTTCTCCTTCAAACCATTCCAACCCTCAAGATCCAGCACCTGTATTATTCCATCATTGAATGAATGGAAAGGCAGTATGTTCAGGCTGCCAAACACGGTCAATGATCGCACTTGAGACAAGTTCATGCCTTTGGTTGAACTTCCATGCTTGGAACCACTGCTTTGCATAGAGAGTCGACGAACTTTATTGCTAGGCGCTGGCATCAGCCAATGGCCACCAACAACAGTAATAATATTCTCTTCACTTGACTTTGACACAATATATTCAAGAACCATGTCATGAACTTGAAAAGTTTTTACCATTCCGTTGCTATTGTGCTCCACAGGACGTACCATCTTCCTTCTCATGAGCTGATTAAAGTATGTTTCTGCAACTTCCTCCTTGGTCAGCCCTTGCTTCTCGCTAACAAAACCTTCAGCTATCCATCGCCGGGTCAGTCGCTTCCTACTAATTTTCCAACCCCTTGGAAATATGCTCAAACACAATAAGCAGGTCTTGAGATCTGCTGGCAAATCATTGTAGCAATAATCGAGTATCCTTGTAACCCCATTCAGTGTAAGAGAAGTCACTGGCCCTGGAAATAATGATTTAGAAACTTTCTTCCAATCATCTTTGGTTTTGCGTGGGTTGCAGGCCACAAGACCAGCTATGGTGACTAAGGCTAAAGGCCACCCACCGCATATTTTCCATATCTCTTTAGGTACATTGTTCACTACTTCCTGGCCACCTGTACTGCTTTTGACTTCATAAACACATTCGTCAAATAACGTTTTGGACTCGTCATCACTGAGAAAACCAATTGTATGGGCGAGATCGACATCATTTCTTTGAGAGCATGCTGCACCAACAGCTTGAAATCTTGAAGTCACTATTATTTTATTGTTTCCTGTATCCTCATCTGGCAAACTAATTCTGATACTTTCCCACGTTTTTGCAGACCATATGTCATCAACCAAGAGGAGATGCCTGCCCAAAAAAGGAAAATAAAATACTAATAAGAAAATTAAATGTTCGTCATGTGCCACCGCATAAAAATATATTATATATAAAAAACAGGGTCTAACAAAGCCACCACGTTTATCCTAAAATACTAGAAATTCTCACGTTAATTAAAAATAGCTGAAATTTCTATGCTAATCGGAGAAAAAAAGAAAGATCTACACTATCAATTGTAGTGAAGCCAGATTATAATGGTGTAGATTTGTTTAGCGGTAAAAGAGTTGTAATCAGAGAAGATTAGAAAGGGTTGGAATACGATAAGATTAAAAAGAGTTGGATATTAACTCTATATGTAGGGTTCCTATTTTCATGCTTAGAATTAATAATCGATCCTATATTGTAGGAAGAAAAGACTTAGAGGCTGCCTGACATCCACATGTAGCAGGAGCAGGTGTTCATGTATACATTAAAAAGGGATCACATAGAATCAAGTATCTAGTAATGGCTAAACAATTGCAGGTGGTCATATTGTCAGTCATTATATCAAATCATATATATGATGTTTACAACACAAACCAAGACTATGTTAATTTGGAGAAAACTTATGTAATCTATCAGGTATGTGAATCCACTGACTTTTTCTATGTGGCAAAATTAAGCGTACAACCATTCCATTTAGATAGATTAGAGATAAACTATGGCTAATTTTCATTTCTCAGGCCAAAACGCTCTGGCCTGAACACCATGTTCGCTTTAAAATACTAGACATTACTACGTTGAGCGAAGAAAAAAGGGAAATATACACCATCACTCATGGTTGGGCTAGATTATAACGGTTTAGATGATTTGTTCGACAATGAAAAATTGCTTTAAGTAAGATGTTAATGATGTTTAGAATAGTTGGAATCTGGTAAGATTAATTAGTAGTTTCAGTAGACAAAACAAACACCATGTTCTAAATTTGTGTACACACGTTGGGGAAGAAGTACCACACGAGGGAGTGCGCCAAGCTGCTTGACCCCAATGTCATCTATTTCGGCCAAAGGATCATATCAAGCAAAGAGTTAAGCCAATCGGACAAGAAGAGCCTTGACGACACCAATGTTGTAAAGGAAAATCTGTTCGTGTGTACCAAGAACCCAAAGTTGAAGTCGACAATGACGGTGGTGGCGATAACAGAGATGACAACAACATCGAGGTCACCAACGTGGCCAATGAAGGCCTATGAGACCACATTGATTGTGATTGCATTTAGTGTGATCCGCTAGAGTATGGATGACCGCACGATGGCCACAATTTTTTTTTAATTGGAGTCGATCTCTGCACCCTCATCAGCTACACGTAAAGAGCCAATGTCCCTCAGAATTAACTGATCAAACGCTCGAAGACAGATGCCTATGCAATGATGCAGATCAAAATCTCAAGGAGACACATGCAGTAGCTCAGAGAGGTGGCCAAAAGCAGTTGATAGGAGTGCAGGGAGGAGACGTGCTTCTACCTATGCTCTACATAAAATTAAAAATAAGAAGTGCGCAACGGAAGAAAGATGTGCAAGTTCCAAATAATAGGAGTAGAAAGTAATAAAAATATTAATCTATTTCTTTTCCATTTTGATTCCTCTAATATTTGGGTATGCCGAGCCATCATGTTTTAAAAGACAAGAAATTCCCATATTAATAGAAGAAAGGAGAAAAAAACTACATCATCAGTTACTGTGGGTCTAGACTGTAACGGTATAGATCTTAAATACGTTTTTAGTTGAATCTAACATATTATAACGAATCTAACTAGAAACTAACAAATCTAGCCGTGCAAGTACGCATAATTATAACAGTACATAGATCTTAAATGTGTTTTAAGTTAATATAACAGAAAACTTACACCATTAATCATAGTGAGTTTAGATTATAACAATGTATATCTTAAATATGTTTTTTATTGAATCTAATAGACTATACAGAATCTACCTATAGAGTAATGAATTTAGCCATGCAAATGCACATGATTATAATGGTGTAGATCTTTAAAAAGTTTTATTTGAATATAACAGAAAATCTATGTGACATCCTCATTTTCAAAAGTAAAAATAAAAATAAATAAACAAATAATAAAATGAAAATATTTCGTCTACATTTTGTATTTTGCATTTGCATAAAAGTTTTAAAATTTTAAACTTTGTAAATAAACATGACACGTTTTGAAATACTTTTATTGCATGTCAACAATATATATATATATATATATATATATATATATATATATATATATATATATATATATATATATATTATTTGCATTTCTTACATTAAAATGTTTTGTTTTTATGTTACATATTTAAAAGTCACTTCATTTTCCAAATTGCATTTGCAGTATTAATTTGTTTTTAGTAAACACTATTTGATATTTATCATTTTAAATTATCTACGAAAGCAATTTTATTTTTTTCCCTTCACCCTCTCCCTCCTTGCCGCCTGCACCCCAAGGTGTCCTAATCAGCTTCTTTGCATGGCTGAGCCATCCATGGCTAGGACACCTGCCCCCTGTGACTTTCCCAATTTGCCCCTCCCCCTCTCCTTCTCTCTCTCATCCTCACACCCACTCTCCCTCTCACTTACCTTTCCAGCCAACCTCTCCTTCCCCGCCGGCCAGCTCTTCCTCCCTGCTGCTGCCCCTTCACCGAAGTCCTCGCCGGCCATCGCCGGAGCCACCCCGCCGGTGGGCTCCTCCTTCCCTCTCCTTCTTCCTCCTCCTTTTCTTCCTTCTTCTCTCCTCTTCTTCCTCTTTCTTTCTTCTTTTTCCTCCCTCTTCTTCCCTTCTTCCTAGCTGCATGCAGTGCAGCAGATGCCTCGCCCGCCACACCACGCCACGCAGACGCCTGCACCACACACCATGGCCGTGCCCCGCGCAGGCATGCCGCTGCTCACGCTCCAGTGCCATCGCGTCGGTGCCCGCGCACCTGCTGCTTGTTTTGGCTGCAGCCGCCCTCTTCGGCCTCACCGCTGGGCGTCCCTTTCTTGCTTCTTGCCTAAGCTCCCATCAGGCGCCCGAGCTCCACCGCCAGATCACCGTCTCCGCTGGCACCGCCTTCCAGCGAGTCAGTCGAGCCGCTGCCAATCTCTGTGCACTGCCCGTCGTCGTCGCCGCTGCCACTCCTTCCTCTCCCCACCGGCGCCCTTCTCCCTCTCTCCTCTCCTCTGCTTTCCTCCCCACTCGATCCCCCTCTTCCCCCTCTTCTTCTCCACCGCCATGGCGCGCCTGCGGCTTGTCACCGCCGGCCATCACTGAGCTCCGCCCACCGCCGACCACCCCCCTCTCTCTCTTCCCTGTTTTCACCTCTTCTTCCCTCCTCTCGTCCACCGACCGAGGGCGCCGCCTTGTTCCACGCCTCGCCGGTGAGCCACGCCGGTTACCCGCTCATTGCCTGCCGTGAGCCTCCATGGGTCCTCGCTTTCTCCTCTCCACGGCAATCCTCCTCCTCTCTCTCTCTCTCTCTCTCTCTCTCTCTCTCTCTCTCTTATCCAGCGGGCATAGCCATTGTGGGCTATGCGGAGGCAGCCCATTTTTGGTTGGGCCACAAAGCCCAGTAGCCCTTTTTCCTATTTTCTGGATTTTCCAAAAAAGGAAATTCCTTCTTCTTTTCGCCTCGAATCCATCCGAACTCCAAATCCGGTGATTCCGGTTTCTAAAAATTTGTAAAATTCATACCTACTTCCAGTAATGTTTGTGTAATTTTTATATTTATATTTATATTATGTTATTTTCTATTATTTATTGTTATTTGTCCGCTTTGTGCGCGCTAGATCTTGCGGGCGACGAAGGAGAGTATCTCGACGCCGCCGACGTCCAGCAAGACCTAGGAGTTCCGGAAGGCAAGTCTTTCCCTAGAAACCCCAATTTCTATGTTTTACCAAAATTGCTAATTAATTAAACCGTGCTTACATTGCTTAGATATTCCTAGTGCAGGTCTCCACTGTCGGAACGTGCACCTACTGTCATAAATTACCGTTAAGATAATTTATTGAACTATGTCCTACTGTTTTAAATACTAGTTGGCTTAGCAATGCTTAGTTAAGACATCGGGGGAGTAATTCCCACTGTTAATTATGACTATTCCTCTCGAGAATGGTGTATCAGAGAATGAGACTGTGAACTTGGTTTTGGTGGGCTTGATCACTCTTTAATTAAGATTTGACCAACTAATAATTAGGATCGGGAGTGGATGGAATGTATGGTGGGTGCCCTCGTGCACGAAATTTGGGGTTGGTGTTTGGCTTTCGCTCTGAGAATAAGGACCGACAATTATGACGAGTTTAACCAAGATATCCCCGTGCGAGCGCAAGCTTGGTATGGGACGGGCCTGATATAGAGGGAGAATAACATCGGGTTTGTCACGGTACGTGCACCGTGGGTGAGGTCCCGAGGGATGCGTCATCGCCGGAGTATTGCCTGGGGATGGAACTTCGAGATACTTGTGTGGACATCAGGTATGGTCGAAGCCCCCGGGGTACCTGTGTGGATATCAGGTATTACGATGGCAAGGCCGAGGTTAGACTTTTTATGGATTTTTTTATGGTGACTAGGGTACTGTATCTTGCGGGTAAAGCGTATAACCTCTGCAGAGTGTAAACACATTCGAATGGTCGTGCTCCTGGTTAAGAGCGACTTGGTGGCTTTTTACAACGTAGCTTCACCTTAATTGATATGACCTGGGTAAGGTTTTCCGGTTGTGTGCCGCTGCTAGCTGTTCTTGGTTGATGAGTCTGAGATAAGTATATGAGATTTGAGAATATGTGTTGATGAGCTATGAGACATTGGAACTTGAGCTTGAGAATGCGAACCTGGGTATTCCTTTGTTTATTATGAGAATTGCTTTTTATTTATTACTATTTTCTTAAATGCTTTTATACTTATAGGTGAAACGCTTTTATGCAAAATAACCCTTAGCTTTTCTAGGATGAGCCTTAGCCCGGTCCTTCCCAGGAAAGACTTGCTAGCATCCGCATGCTAACCCTGCCTTTCATGCGGGACTGTTCCTATTGCGAGCAGGTTAGGAGTTTGAGGATGCACAGGACTTCGTTGCTGTTTTCTCGGAGGTGGATCCAGACTACTAGCGGCTTCCTGAATAAGCGTGTGCCTGTGGCTGTGATGGCTCGCCACTTTTGGGTTTACCTTGTTATTTGCATTAGTCAGGACCTGTTACTACGAGCCAATATAATCTATTGCTCCGCAGCACTCTGATGTACTTTCTAGTTAATGCAGTGTGGCAATGGTATTGTGCTTATGTTTACTGTGGGTACGTGCACTGATCCTTGGGCCACGTACTCTTAACACAGAGGGGTATGGTTTAGTAAAACCGGGCTCCGACAATTTACACCATCAGTTATAGTGGATCTAGATTATAATGATGTAAATCTCAAATATGGTTTTATTTAAATCTAACACAAACTAACAAATCTATCCATAAAAGTATGCTAGAAATTCCAACATTAACTAAGGAAAAAGTGAAAAATATACACTGTCAATGATAATGGGGCTAGGACTATATAGATATAGCGGGATTGCAGATGAACTATATTAGAGATTATCATGGCCAATACGACTATAGATTGGTATATTTGCAAAAAGCTCTTAAATTTTGACACAAATCTAGCTGCATAACTGCAAGGGACACCTTGCTCAAGAAGCTACCACATTAATCCTAAAATACTAGAAATTCCCATATTAATTGTACAGGAAAAGGAAGATCTACACTGTTAATCATTATAAATCTGAATTATAGCAACTTAGATTAAAATAAAGTGTCCATATTGACTACAATAATAAAATTGATGCAATTGAAATTCAGAATAAAAAAGATAAAAAAAGAGGTCATATCGACTACAATAAAACTAGAATGTATAGAAAAATAGTTCATATCAACTACAATAAAATATAAAATATATTTGGAATAAAAATAATAGAAAATGAGTCCGTATCAACTACCACGAGATTAGAAAATAGTCCATATGAACTAAAATAAAAATAAAAAGAAATAAGGAAGGCATCATAATCCTAATCAACTATATTGGGCATGGATCTGTATGGAAGGCATCTACTAACGTATGCTTGTATGTTATCCATGAATCCATACATAATCCAAATTACTAACTAATTCATATCATATTAGACATGAACAACTTGGTCGCTAATTTACAAGAAAACAAGTAGAAGTTTACTCGCCGATTCAGCTCTTTCTAATCACTTGCATGGAGTTGTGACTTGCGGGCTCATCACAAAGCACGGCTATTAGTCATCTCTAGGCTTTGGATGGAGCAGTGTCACGGCAACTCCAGCTAACAACACCAACTCTCAAAGGCCATGTTGTGATGTAGCTGCCGAGATTTAGAGCGTGGAGATGTACGGTGATAAGCAGTTTTTTTATATATCTAACTCTAGATATTAGAAGCATGAATTGGAGGAGGCGGTGAGAAGAGCATAGGGAGGAGACATGCATGATTGTTGTTGCCGCAGATCGAAAGACCGAAGAGGAGATACATACACGTTGTTGCAGATCGAAGTGCTCCGGATGTTAGAAGCCCGAAGAGAATATGACCTAGATGGGGTGAGAAGTAGAGAGTTTCAAAGCACAACAATCAAAGGTAATATAAAAGGTAAATATATTTCTTTCCTAATTTTGATTTCTTGCATGGGGTGCGGTAGAACCACCATGCTTTGAAGACAAGAAATTCAAACATTCATAAAAAAATCAAAGAGAAAAGAGAAAATATATATACAATTGATAGCTGGTTAAGATTAATGGTTTAGATCTTGAATATTTTTGAACACATTGTACCAAATCTAGTGGCAAACTAATATATCTAGCCACTTAAATGTGCAGGGCACCATGCTAGTGTAACATCCTCATTTTTGAGACCAAAATCATATGCGTTAGATGGCATGAAAATTTTAAAAATATAAAAATGATTTTAAAAATGAGAATGTTCCATGTAAATATTTCATAATTTGATTTCTAAATTGAGTTTATTGTTTGGAAATCTTTATTAAAGCAAATAAAAATATTTGTGGATAATATTCTTTTGAAAAATAAAATGATTTCTGTCGGCGACCGGGAGGCGAGCCTCCGCGGACCGATGAATAAGGAAAAGGTGGGTGCGGGGCCCGAAGGTGGCCCTGTCCCCTGGACTGAGGCCTAGCCACTGGCCGGGCGCCGTCAAGGGAAAGGACTCTGGTCCCAACGCGGTCGGACGCGTCAAGCCCGAGGAGTGATGACACGAGGATTTTTATCCTGGTTCAGGCCTCCACTGTTGGATAACAGCCCTACGTTCAGTCTTCGTTTAATGCCGAGCTTAAAACGAGTACAAGGGGGTGAAGGCCGGGCTTCGGGAAGCTCGGGCCTGAGTACAATAAGTGCTCAAGGTACGGTGTGTGTTCCTACAGTTACCTGTATGCGAAGAACTACCGCCGGAAACTAGAGCTCCTACGCTAGTGCAGGTGCTCCTGTGCTATAGTGGCTATCTTCCGAGTGGGTGTGTCGTGGGACTAATGGCGATCGATCTGGCCGTCTCTGTTATTGTGGCCTGTACGCTCTTTTTATAGGCGGTGTCTCTCCACTGTAGCTTGCTGTTGGTCCGTTGAATAGTCGTTTCCTTCTGCCTCGCCGTGCCGGGGTGCATAAAATCCACCGGGTAATCGAGTGTATCTCCCGATCGAGTGTCTTTCCCTATGTGGATGGTCGGATGCGACCCGCCACCAACTTGCCAGTAGCCTCCATCAGGCGCTCCTCGGTACTGTGCGCGCATTTAATTCTCGGTGACCTTTGGGACCGAGGCGTATCCAGTGCGCGGCGTGGTGTAATCTGCCTCGAGTCCTGAGCCTTGAGCTCCGGAAGCCCAGGCAAAGTGAGTCGCTCGAGCTTCCGAGGCAGAGAAGCTCGGGCGCGAGTTTACCAAGCTCGGGCATATTTTTCGCGGGGCTGGGGATAAGTCAGTGGGCCGTATTCCATGGGCCACGTATTTCCCCCAACAGCTAGCCCCCGAGCCTCGAGCGGGACGAGGTCATGCCGCTCGGAGGATTATTTGGCAACTGCTTTCAGGCGAAATGCTTCCGTTTCACGCGCATGGGGCCCCCGACTTCGGCGGGAATTCCAAACGAGCGCGGTTATGCACGCCACTATTCTCCTTCTCGGTTTCCACGTCTTCGGGTGGACAGGCGACAGTTCGTCTCCCTGCGGCGGTTTATATCAGGCGGCTTTCCTTTCGCTGTTCCCCTTTACGCTCCCTTGTGCCATTTGCTCTTTTTGCTTTCCTCATCCTTTCGTTTTTCTGCCGTCTTTCTTCTCCCGACCTCTTTCTTCTGATGGCGCCCTTCACGCGGAGTCTTCTTTCTGAGGACGACCTGAAGGGGTTAGCCGCCGCCGGCTTCATCGAGGTCGGCGGTTGGAGGGCGGCCGGCGAGGAGACGGTTCCCGCGCCCGAGAGCAAAGAGTTCGTTTGTTTCGAGCTCTTTGCCGTTCACGGGCTCCGGGTTCCGGAGTCCAATTTCTTTGCCGCTGTCTTGGCCCAATGTGGGATCGAGTTGGTGAATCTCAATCCTAACTCGATCCTATTCTTGACGATCTTCGCACATCTCTGCGAGGCGTTCATCGGGGTGGAGCCGTCAGTCAGCCTCTTCCTCAACTTCTATGAGCTGACCACGACCGGCAGGAGCAATGCGGCGGGGTGCGCCTACTTCAAGCTCCGCCACGACATGAAGCCTGCGTACCCGGTGTTCAAGGCTAAGGAGAACGTTGGGGGGTGGGCGTCGCGGTGGTACTACGCCAAGGTGCTCAGCGACTGCGGGCTGTGGTTCGCGAACAAGAGCCCTGGGAAGCTGACATTGCCCCGTCCTTCGCTGGAGCCGGCGGAGGTAGCCTCGGCGGCCAAAATCTGGGATTTGGCCGGCCAAGGGCTTAACGGCTACGACATTGTAGCCGACTTCATCAGGCACCGGGTGAGCCCGCTGCGAAAGCGGATTCGCCCCTTCTTCAAGATCCGCGTGTGGAACGATCTCACCCGCGAAGGTACCTCCCGTAAGTTCATTTCTTCGGCCTTATAGTCCTTCGACCGAGCCTTCTTCGGGCACGTTCTTGATGTTCCCGCTCTTTCTTTGTAGCCCTTCCCCAGGACGACGTTGTCCGGGCCGTGGGGCTTCTCCTGCCCGCGAACCACAACGAGCCATCAGGCTCGGGTATCTGCAATGTCCTTGACGAGGTACATGCTCCCGCGGGCTTAGGCGCCCCCGTGGGCGATCTCTCGTGGGCGCGAGCTGATGCTCGCTGACTTGTCTCGCAGGGGGAAGCGGGAAGGAGGCCGAGCCTGCCGCACTCGCGTTGGTGGCAGCTCCGGGGGCGACGAGCTCGACGATTGGTGGTAGCGCGGGCTTGGTCCCAACGCAGAAAGAGCGAGCTGTGGGCACGCGATCACCCTCGAAGAAGCGGGCCGGGCGCTCCCGCTGGGATAAAGTCGTCAGCGCGGGGCGGCTGGCGACCCAGGCTCTTGCTTCTGTGCCCGATCCGGCCCCGGCTATAATTTCTCGGGGCAGGACTCGGCCGTCGCACGGAATACTCAGCCGGCGCCGAAGAGGCGTCGGTTGGCGCTGGATGACGATGATGACTCGGACGACGGGCTAGCCGGGACGGACCTCGATCTTGCATGTAAGTCGCTGTGCCTTTTAAATCCTTCCTTTCCTCACCTATTATGGTTCCCGGGCCGATCGGTCGCGTTCTGACCGCTCCTTTTTCGTTTTTAGTCGCCATGTCTTCCCAAATGGGGAAACTCATCCCGGTGCGGTCGGAGGAAGTGGCTCAGGAGAACGATCCCGTTAAGGATGAGCCTGGAAGTCGAGGCTCGGGGCCTTACTTCCTCCGCTGGTAGCGCGCAATGACGTGCGCTCCCAGGTCGTGCTCGTGGAAGTGGAGATGGATGACGGGACATCGCTCCTGGTGCCGCTCCGCGTCGAGGGGCGGACCTCGATCGGGTGGCGCCCAATTGACTTCCGTGGTTTGTCGGAGCTTTTTGCGAGGAGCAACATACCCGTCCCTCCACTGGACATGGGTGACACCCTCCTCCTTGGCTAGAACTGGCCCGTCCGGGTGTGGCTATGTAGCGTGGCCCCGTTGGTCGCCGCGGGGTGGATTGTGGCGACGCCAGCGAGGGTTGAGCACGGGCTCTCACTTGCTGCGATGAGGAAGGAAGAGCCCATCTGGCTTCGGCCTGTTCCCGGTCAGTCGCTCGAGGAGTGGCTGGTGAGCCGGAAGGTGGTTAAGCCGAAGGCGGACGTCGGGGTGCAAACCGATTTTGCCCCTGAGCCATGCCTCCAGGCCGTTGATGCTGCCAGGCTTATAAGGGAATCGGCCGAGCCGACGGAGGAGGCGGCGCCGGAACCAGCCGACGGGACCCGGGTCGAGCCGGTGGGAGGAGCGCAGGAGGCTGTAGGAGGAGCGGCCGAGTCTGCGGGAGGCTCAGCCAGGCCTGTATAGGGAGCGCCCGAGGAACCAAGCAGCTCAAGCGACATCTCGGGCGACCTGGTTGTGGCGCTGCCTGCGTCCAGGGGTGCCTCGCGGGCTCGGTACGAGTCCGTGACTGCGACGGCCGTAAGGCGGGTAAGTGCCTTCGAGTTTGGCCTTTGATGCTTTGTGTTGACCCTGCTTTTAGTTCTTTCTTTTCCCTTAGCCTATTCCCTTGGTGCAGTTCTACCGCGAGTTTGTTGGCATCGCTTGCTCGTTTGGAGCTGAGCACGATACCGAACGGGAGGCCCAACCGGCAGATGGGGCACGCTGGCGACGGCAGGCCGAAACCGCTTGCGCCGAGCTTGAAGAAGCTCGCTCGAGCTCTGTCCAGGCAATGACTCTAGAAGCTCGGGTCGCGGCGGCGGAGGCGGCCCTAGCCACGGCGCGGGAAGACACCAGGGAAGTTTCTCATCGGTCGTAGGAGGTGCTTAAGGCCGAACGTGACCGTTCCTCCGAGCTCAAGGAGCGCCTTCGGTTGGTGGAGACGTGCCGCGCCGCCGAGGTTGCCCATGCAGTAGAGGAGCGTGACCTCCTCGCTACGGACCTCTCTCGGGCGAAGTCAGCTGCAGCCGCGACAGAGGATCTGCTGAAGACCCACCGGGACACCGTGCGGGACTTAGAGGCAGGCAATGAAGTCTTGCGGGCTAAAATGCGGACTGCCCGGGATAGGGAGAAAGACTTCCTCGAGCTTCAGAGCCAACATGACGAGGTACTGGCCGAGCTTCCCAAACTTAGGTGCCAGCCTAAGTCGTAGGGCCTTGTATTTTTTCTTTTTCTTGGGCGGTGACCCGACTTGCCCCTTTTCTGTAAACACTCTTTTAAAAATGCTATTGACTTATTATGACCTTTGCCCCTTCGATCCACCTTCTCCCTGGAATGCCGATCGTCGATTTGACTGTTGCGTCGTGTCCCGAGAGACATTCGCGTCAAATCTTGGAAACGGTTCCACGTCGGAGTTTCTTTCCGATGCTATTACTCCTGGGATTGTTTCGACTTCCTGAGTTTGGCCATAAAAAGGGGCCAATGCGGTGGCCACCTTTCATTCCAAACTTTTTCCTTCCGTACCTCCTTCTCTTCTTGCTTCTCTCAGCACCTCCTTTTTTTCCATGGATCACGAAGAGTTCTTGGCGGTCCTATGGGCGGAGTACGACCTCGCCCATGCTGAGGTCACGGAGGAGGAGGCCTGTGCCCGCGACGTCGCCACCATCGAGGTGCTGATCAAAGTCGTCCCGAAGCTCGCCGAGGTGGCTGATGCCATTGTCGAGGCACTAGTCCGCGCCCGTCGAGGCTTTGTGTAAATGGCTTGCAGGCCACATCAAAGTCTTTCAATAAAGTTGTTTTTGTTGCTGCCTCTTTCTTTTGGTGTTTTCGACTTTAGTTCCTCCGGTTTTTCCTGCGTGCAAACGAACACAAGTAGTCGTATAGGCAAGAAGAGTTCGAAGGTCGTAATATAGTCCTTATAGATCCTAGCCCCCGAGGCATGGCCGAGCTTCTAAAGAGAAGCTCGGGCATGGCTTAGAGCTTTAGAAGCTCGGGTATGGCTTAGAGAAGATCGTAAGTCTTTATTCGGGTAATCGACCTTAGAAAATCGACTTTTAAGAAATCGACCTCGAAAAATCAACCCCGGCCCCCAAGCCACGACCGAGCTTCTGGTTTGACAGAAGGTTGGTTGCGGTTTAGAGAGATCAATTTTTTAAAAATCAACCCTAGCCCTCGAGCCACGACCGAGCTTCTGGTTTGACAGAAGGTCGGTTGTGGTTTAGAGAGATCAATTTTTTAAAAAATCGACCCTACCCTCCGAACCACGACCGAGCTTCTGGTTTGACAGAAGGTCGGTTGTGGTTTAGAGAGATCAATTTTTGAAAAATCGACCCTAGCCCCCGAGCCACGACCGAGCTTCTGGTTTGACAGAAGGTCGGTTGTGGTTTAGAGAAGATCGTATCCTTGGAACGGAGCTCGTGGCCCTTGCTCTGTCTCTTTGTGAGAGGCGGAGTATTGGACTCTAGAGTTATCCAGGGCTGTGACAATTTTATACGGGCTTATGATGTCGGGCCTGAAAGCGTGTGCCCGCGCGGGATCTTGCGTGGTACGATGGATATCGGCTTACCTGTGTGCAAGGGAATCCCGGGGGTTAGCTCTTGCATAGCCGTTGCTCTGCCGATGTGTAATGAGATAGCCCGGGCCTTCTCCCAAGCCCGATCATAGGTCTAGATCACCAGGGTTTGTTTAAGGGCTTTCTGGGGAGCGAGAAAATGGATAAAAGAAAAGAAAAAGGGGGTGGGAAAGGAGACTTACGACCTTGGTTCAGGCATAGAACCTCCGAAGTTGAGCGATATTCCAGGAGCTGTTGAGGACTCTACCATCCGGCATAGCCAATCTTACAG
This sequence comes from Olyra latifolia, assembly GCA_036346145.1. NCBI lineage: Eukaryota > Viridiplantae > Streptophyta > Magnoliopsida > Poales > Poaceae > Olyra > Olyra latifolia. The sequence goes on from CM070533.1 coordinate 35,423,305, forward strand.
CCCCCGGGCGTGTGGCTGATACGACCATTTACGGACCTTCCCACCTTGGGGTGAGCTTATTGGCGTGGGCTAGGTTCTGAACTCGTCTTAGAACCAGGTCGCCCACTTGCAAGGTCCGGGTCTGTACCTTTTTCGCCGCATGCCGTCGTAGGGATTGCTGGTATACTGCCACTCGCAGCTGTGCTTGCTCGCGGCAGGACTCGGATAGGTCAAGATCCAACAGTCGCTCCTCGTCGTTGTCGATTTGACCTACAAAATCAACGCGAGCTGAACCAAGTCTTAGCTCGGCGGATAAGACCGCCTCCTAGCCGTATATGCGCCTGAATGGGGTTTCACCGGTAGCCCGATTGGAGGTTATCCGGGCTGCCCAAAGCACCGAGGGTAGCTCTTCTACCCAGTTGTGACGCTCTTTGATGAGAGCGTCGTACACTCGGCGCTTGATGCCCTGCATGATCTGCCCATTCGCACGTTCAGCCGCACCGTTGCTCTGTGGGTGAGCCACCGAGGCTAGGGTGACTTTCATGCCGAGCTCTTCGCAGTAGTCCTGGAATAGCTCGCTTGTGAACTGTGTCCCGTTATCAGCGATCAGCTTGCTCGGGACGCCAAACCTGGTCACGATGTTGTTCCTCAGGAACCGCTTGGCCGTTTGGGCTGATATGCTCGACACTGGTTCGGCCTCGATCCACTTAGTGAAAGTGTCGATGGCAACGAACAGGTGCGTGCACCCATTTAGGCCTCTGGGGAACGGACCGAGTATGTCCATTCCCCACGTCGAGAATGGCCAGGTCAGCGGATAGTCTGCAGCTCGTATGCCGGCTGGTGGGACACTCGGGCATGGTATTGGCAGGCTGGGCAACGTTTTACTAACTCCCTTGCGTCGGTCAACGCAGTGGGCCAGTAGTACCCTATGCAAAAGGCTTTTCCCACTAAGGTTCTGAAAGAGACGTAGGCCCCTTAGATCCCGTTGTGGATATCTTGGAGGAGAAATTTGCCTTCCTCCTGGGTCACGCACTTACAAAGTACGCCGTTACAACCCCTTTGGTACAACAAGCCCCCGAGTAATCGGTAAAGCCGGGCTTGTCTTTGGAGCCGGGATTTCTCAGCTGTGTCCTGTGGCAGTGTCCCATGCGTCAAGAACTGGACGAATAGTGTCATCTAGGTGTCGCGCTGCTCTAGGAACGAAACAGTACCGGTCGTTTGGGTCGAGGCAACCGTCTTCTCGGGGGCTTCTTCTCCGGAGGGAATAAAGGGCTTTAGTAAGTGCTGCACGAGCACCCCCACCGGGGTGGTTTCTTGTGAGGAGCCGAGTTTCGCGAGCTTATTGGCCAGGCTACTAGCCAGTCTGGGAACATAACACACTTCGAAATTCGTGAAGTGTTTCTCCAGCTTACTCACTTCTACCAAGTATCGCACCATTGAGTCATCGTAACACTGAAACTCCTTGTTTACTTGGCAGACGACCAACTGCGAATCCCCTTTCGCTGTTAGCCGTTTTATGCCGAAGCGCGATGCATGCTCAGAGGCCACTAGGAAGCCTTCAGACTCGCAAAGATTGTTCGTTACAGAAAATAAAGTCATGACGATGTCTGAATCTGTTCTCCTTGGGGGGAGATGAGAACAAAACCGCATCCTGATCGCTCGTATTGGCGCGACCCATCGAAGAGCATGGGCCAGTGTGCTTCTTGGCTTGCGGGCTCAGGCGAGCCTCTGGAAGGGTCGGCTGGCCCGATCCACTCAGCCAAGAAGTCGGCCACGACTTGGGACTTGATCGCTGTTCGTGGTACGAACTTGATATCGAATTCACCAAGCTCGACTGCCCACTTTGCGACCCGTCCGTTTGCGTCGGGGTTTCGAATGATATCCCTTAGCAGGAATCTCGTTGGGACCGTAATTGGATGGGCGTGGAAATAGTGACGCAACTTTCGTGAGGCCATAAGCAAGGTGTACAAGAGTTTCTGAATCTCAGGGTACCGCTCCTTAGGTCCATGCAGTACCTCGCTTACGTAGTAGACAGGTTGTTGCTTGCCTCTCGCTCGATCGCTAGTACAAAGCACTCACGACTGCGGGCAACCGCCAAGTAGAGAGTAGAGCTTCCCGAGCTTTGGCGTGGCTAGTACGGAGACGTGGGCGAGTAACGCTCACCGCCGAAAGCGACCTCGGCTTCCTCTGACCATTCGAAACCATCGTGCTTGCGCGGGATCTTACAGAAAGATGCACTGCGCTCACCGAGACAAGATATGAATCTGCTGAGAGCCGCCATCCGCCCGATGAGGGCTTGCATCTCCTTGGTGCAGGTTGGCGACCTCATATTCTCGATGGCCTCGATTTTCTTGGGGTTTGCCCCGATGCTCGCCTTCCTTATCACGTAGCCAAGCAACATCCCAGACTGGACAACAAAGACACATATTTTAGGATTCAGTTTGACTTGATATTTCCTAAGATTAGCAAACGTTTCCTGAAAGTCGGTCACATGGTCCCATGGGACTTTGCTTTTTACAACAACGTCGTCTACATAAACCTCTACGTTGCGCCCTATCTGATCAGGGACCGTCTTCTGCATCAATCGCTGGAACGTGGCTCCCGCGTTTTTTAGACCGAATGACATGCTCGTGTAGCAGAAGGTACCAAATGGTGTCATGAAGGCAGTCTTCTCTTCATCTTTCCTTGCCAGCGTGATCTGGTGATAACCCGAATAGGCGTCCAGAAAACTCATGAGCGCTGAGTCCGTCGTTCCGTTGACCAGTTGGTGTATGCGCGGCAGGGGGAAATTGTCTTTGGGGCAGGCGGCGTTGAGGACGCGATGGTCAACGCACATTCGCCATTTCCCGTCCTTCTTCTTGACGACGACTAGCTTGGCGAGCCAGTCGGAATGCTCGACTTCTCGGATGAAGCCGGCTTGGAGGAGCCTGCCAAGTTGCTCCTGAATGATGTCGGCTTTCCACTTGGGAAAGCACCCAAGGCCTGTCTGACAGGCTTCTTGTCAGGCTGAACAGCTAGCCTATGCTCGATTACCTCCCTTGGGACTCCAGGCATGTCGGACGGTTCTCACGCGAACACGTCTGCGTTAGCCTGGAGGAAGATGACGAGCTCGAGTTTCTATTTGGACTTGAGGTTGGCCCCTACGTGGATGACCTTACCGAGGTCGTCCTCGGAGAGGGGGACTGCCTTGGTGGGCTCCTGCGGTTGCAAGGCCACCTTGGGGCGGACTGGTGGCCGATCGGCCCTGGCTGGGCCGCGCTCTGGGAGCTGTCCGGCCATGGCCAGAGCGCTCTCGTCACAGTCCATAACGGCCTTGTGGCTGCCCTTGATCGTGATGACCCCATGAGGGGCTGGCATCTTCAGGTAGTGGTACCCATCGTGGGTGACCGCCATGAACTTGGACAACGCGGGCCGTCCTAGGATGGCGTTGTACGGAAGCTCGGAGTCCACCGCCTCGAAGGTGACGTACTCCGTCTGAAACTTCTGGGGGGTCCCGAACGTCACGGGCAGCAAGATCTGCCCGATTGGCTGTAGGGACGACCCCGGGACAATGCCATGTAAGGAATGGCTATGTCCTTGATCTTGAACCGCGGGACTTGCATCTGCTCAAGAACTTGAGCAGTGATGATGTCCAGGGAGCTTCCGCTGTCCACCAGCACGCGATCAACTCGCGTGTTGCTGATGGTCGGACAAATCACTATCGGCAGGCGCTCGGGCCTGGTCATCCCGGGGGGACAGTCATCCCCGGAGAAGGTGATTGATTGGTGAGACCACCGCTTGGGTGCGTCCCCGGGCTTACCCCTTTCGAGGTGGTAAACCTCCCGGGCGGCGGCATTAAGCTCGCGTCGCGAGCTATAGGCGGACGCGCCGCCGAAGATTACGGCGACGTGTGCGCGAGCCTCCCGGAAGGCGTCGCCTTGGCCGCCCTGGGGTGCCTGGTCGTTTGGTACTCCGTGGTCGGGGAGTTCGGGCATGGGCCCGCGTCCGGCGTAGAAGTCCTCCAACCGTGCTGCCCACGTCCTGCGATTCGTGAGTCGTGGCCGTCGCTATGGAGAAAGCGATGGCGAGCGCTCGCCAGGGTTACCCGCCTGGGTCGGTCGAGGCCGGGGCTGGAGAGCTCGACCGCTTCGCCTCGTGCCACGGCCGTTTCGCCGCCGCCGAAGCGAAATTTGGCGAGGAGGCGGCATTTCAGAGCGGGCCTCTCAGCTCTACCGCCGCGACGTAGTTCGGGACGGCGGGCTTCTTCTTCTTCTTCTTCTTCTTCTTCTTCTCGGCGTCGCTCTTCTTGACGTCTGTGCTAGTCCAAGCCACTGCCTTCTCCTCCGTTCTACCTCTCTTGCGCTCTACCGCCTCGGATGCGTTCATGTATCCCTCCGCGGCACGAAATAAATCGGCCGCGGTGTGGACCGGATGGAGCTCGAGATCCTCGGTAAAACGGGTGTTCTGCACTCCCTCCTTGAAGGCCTCGATGATGGCCTCGTCGGAGATCGACGGGATGGTGTTGCGCACCTGGATGAACCTACGGACGTAGTCCTGCAGGCCTTCCCCTGCCCTTTGGACCACGAACTTGAGGTCCTAGGGCTTTCCGGGGCGCGCGTAGCACCCCTGAAAGTTCGTCCGGAACGCCTTCTGTAGCTGTTCCCAGCTACGTATCGAACCTCGACACTGGTTGATGAGTCAGGTTCGGGCCATTCCCTCCAAGACAGTAGGAAAGTAGTTGACCATAACAGTCTCATTACCGCCTGCGGCCAAGATGGCGGTAGTATAGACAGCGAGATATTCATCGGGATTCTTCCTCTCGTCGAACTTCTCGATGTTCCCAGGCTTGAACTTGCGAGGCCTGGGAGCCTCGTGCAAAGCCCGAGAGAAAGCTGGACATCCTGGGACGGCCCCGTTGTTTCCAACAGGGGGCCTTCCGTCGGGAAGCGGCCGAGGCGGGAAAATACACCGCCTGGGGTGCACTGGGGAGCGCCGTCCGCTGTGGACGTGAATGTCTGCCGACGCGACCGAACGCTCTGGCCGCGTCGCCTTGAGGTGCCATTGGTACGCGACTGTGCCTATAGGTGTTCACCGAGATCCCTGGCGAGCTCCACCAGGCCGTCCGCGACCGCAGCGCCTAGATCGGCCATGGTGAACCCTCGTGGGTCCTTCTCCAGGTCACGCATGACTGGCATCGCTTTGACCCGTGTCGCTACGCAGAATCGGGTTGGTGGCGATAGTGGTTGGCGAGTGCAGCGCGGGCGCTGGCAAAGCGCCGGGCGGTAGGCCTACGACGAATATCTACCAGAGTCCGTCCGACCGACCCAGCAAAGAGGCTCCGAGCGGCTTCACGCCGTTGGTGCTCTCCACTCGGGTCGGCGCGGGGCTTGTGCGCGGTTACTCCGCCTGACGCCGCAAAGACTACTGGCCCTGATGAGCCGGAGCACCAGTTGCGCGCGCAGGACTAGTCCTCCTCTTCGGACGCGACCACGGATGCCCGCAGTCTGTCCGGTTGAGGCACTGGTGGCGGCGCCTCCAGTCCCTCCATGAGGGTTTCGCTGACGTGAGTCAGCGAAGTGCCGGCTTGGCCGGGCAAAGCTGGGGAGCGAACAGCTGTCCCCGAGGTAGGCGATGTCTCTACCTCCATCTCGTCAGCCTGAGGTTCGGCGAGGAAACCAGCCTGCCACTCCTCGTACGACTCATCGCGTTCGTCGAGATCGTCGCGATCGTCGTAGTTGAGGTCCACGGTATCGATGTCATCGTATGACAACGAGGCCATCCTCGACTCGATCGAGGGGAGAAGACCGCAGTCGGGCCGTCACGGTGGACGCCAGCTGTCGGCGTCCGAGAGGCGAGCCTCCGCGGGCCGATGAGCAAGGAAAAGGTGGGTACGGGGCCCGAAGATGGCCCTGTCCCCTAGACCGAGGCCTGGCCGCTGGCCGGGCACCGCCGAGGGAAAGGACTCTGGTCCCAACGTGGTCGGACGCGTCGAGCCCGGAGAGTGATGGCATGAGGATTTTTATCCTGGTTCAGGCCTCCACTGTCGGATAACAGCCCTACGTCCAGTCTTCATTTAATGCCGAGCTTAAACGAGTACAAGGGGGTGAAGTCTGGGCTTCGGGAAGCCCGGGCCTGAGTACAATAAGTGCTCAAGGCACTGTGTGTGTTTCTACAGTTACCTGTATGCGAAGAACTACCGCCGGGAACTAGAGCTCCTATGCTAGTGCAGGTGCTTCTGTTCTACAGTGGCTATCTTTTGAGTGGGTGTGTCGTGGGACTAAAGGCGATCGATCTGGCCGTCTCTGTTGTTGTGGCCTGTATGCTCCTTTTATAGGCGGCGCCTCGCCACTGTAGCTTGCTGTTGGTCCGTTGAATAGTCGTTTCCTTCTGCCTCGCCGTGCCGGGGCGCACAAAATCCACCGGGTAATCGAGTGTATCTCCCGATCGCCGTGCCGGACCGCTACCGGTTAACACGTGTCTTTCCCTATGTGGATAGTCTGATGCGACCCGCCACCAACTTGCCAGTAGCCTCCGTCAAGCGCTCCTCGGTACTGTGCGCGCATTTAATTCTCGGTGACCTTTGGGACCGAGGCGTATCCTGTGCGCGGCGCGGCATAATCTGCCTCGGGTCCTGAGCCTTGAGCTCCGAAAGCCTAGGCGAAGTGAGTGGCTCAAGCTTCCGAGGCAGGAAAGCTCGGGCACGAGCTTACCAAGCTCAGGCGTATTTCCCGCGGGGCCGGGGGTAAGTCAGTGGGCCGTATTCCATGGGCCACGTATTTTCCCCAACAATTTCTTTAATTAATTGTATTTAAAATTCGAAATCTTGTTCAATTATTTTTATAAAGCAAATATTTTATGTATTGGTTATATTCCAATTAGAATTTATTTATTTCCTTGATGTATTATTTATTAAGAAAATGATTTTCAAAATGAGTATGTTACTTAATAATTAAATTCCATTTTGATTTTGAAATAAAGCATTTAATATCTAGTTTTGTTGTAAAAACAATAGTTAGATTGTTTATCTAATGCAAAAAGGCGAAAATCAAATTATTTCTTTAAAATATATTATTTTGGTATTTTTGGCCTTAAGCTATTCTCCTCTTCTTTTATCTCTCTTACTGGTGGACCCCAATTCCCCTTTTTCCTTTTCTCTTCTTTCCTTCTCCCTCCCTAGTTCCCTCTCAAGCTGCCTCCTTTCCTTCCTTGCCCCTTGCGCAGCAAGGCAGGGAGGAAGCTTCCGCCTCTACAACTTTGGAAATCTCTCCCCAAAATCCTCCCTTCCTTCATGGGATTAATTCCCACGATCAAGGAGATAACCTCTTGCCCAATTCGGTTTGTTCCTTCCTAATATTCATCTTTTAACCCCCAATAAAAACCCCCTGCCCAAGCACCTCCTCCTTCCTTGTTTCTCCTCCCAATTCGTTGCAGGTAATCCACGTTTCTCAAATTCCTTCAAAAATGTTCTTCGTGACTCTTCCCTAAACCTATTTTCCCCTTAGCATCTAGGGGCCAACGCTCGGACTCGCTAAAATTCATCGCCGAAGCCCTCGTCGTCTCTCCTCGCCGTCACTACTGTCCTTGTTCAGTTCGCCGCCGCTGCATGGTAATCCTCCTCCCCCTCTCCTCCCTTAGCACCCCTAGGGTTAGCCACACCCATTCTAGGGGCCAAGGCCGACTGATTTGCCACTGGGGAGCCTCACTATCGTGCCCCCTTTCTTCCCCCAAGGTCAACGACGTCGCCGCTACCGTACCATTGCTCCCACCTTTGCGAGTGGTCCTTTAGGACCCCCGTGCCACCGTGATGCCCATGAACCATGTCATCACCCCTCCCTCACTACCGGCTACCCTGCACTGCGCACCATCGCGATCTGCCGCCTCGGGCCACACCCCTATCGTTGCCGTCGCCAGGCTAGTGGGCCGACCCTACCAGTCAGTTCGTCGTGGCCCCTTCTCCCTTTCCCCACTTGGAGGGAGCCGTCGCCCCGCCGCTCGCCGCCACCGTGTTCCCCTGCTTTAGGTTACCGACAAGTGGGCCTTGCCTGTCAGCCCAAGCCAGGTTGAGTCGGAAGGGCCGCACCTGGTCGCGCCCCACTCTGCACCCACGTTGGGCCGTGCCTCACCGGTCCGCGCTCGCACCTAGGCTACGCCAAGCCCGCCAGACCGTCTTTGCACAGGGCGCACACCGTGTGCCTTCGCCTCGCCTCGCTCGTGCAGTGGCGAGCAGTGGGCGATTCCCTTGCCCAAGTCTAATTAGGTTTCTAATTTATTAAAATGGTGTTGTTTGTCATTTTCATTAATTATATAACTCCCAAAATTATGAAATAAATTTTAAAATATTTATAAAATTAGTACCTACCGTTCTGTAAATTTTTATATGTATTTGCACACATGTCATTTTTTTGTTATTTTCTTTGCATTGTATTTATTATTTAATTTTCGTTGCGTTAGATCCGAGTGTCGAGTTCGTTTCCGATGCAGCGAAGGAACCTTCTCACTTCGTTGATCAAGGCAAGTGCTAAACCCTCTGAACCCATGTTTTGCAAATATGTTTTTGTAGAGTTTGAACACTAGCATGTATATTTAATATAAAAATGCTAATTACCTTATTGCCTAGATAAATTTCCATTAACAATTAATTCTTATAAAATATACTTGCTACCATAGGTTATTAATTTTTGTTAAATATTACCATACCCTTGTCTAGGTTTTGCTACTGCTTAGTAATGCTCATTATAGATCATCTAGCCATATGCTTGTTACCATCAATTATTAATTTAACTATGTGATTTTAAAAGAACAATTGGTGTTGTCATTTATTTGTAAATGGGATAGTTGATAGTGGGTGCTATCAGGAAAAATATTTTACAAAACCTGATTGGGGTGGATGGTTGCAAGGATGGTGCAGTACGCACGAGATTCGGGCCTGGTATGGAAACCACCCTGATCCGTAAGGACCGTTTTCTTGAGGTAGACAAGCTAAGTACAATAGTGCAACCATCGAGAGTTTGTATGGACAAGCCTTGATTGAGTACCCTTCGGACTCCTAGTTTTGATATTCCAGTCGGTGGAGTAGACAGTTGGTGAAGGTTTTATAGGCTCAAGAGGGGGCTTTAGCTAACTAGGGCTACTAGTGCTGCGGTGGAATCGTTAGAGGGAATGCCAGGCCAGAAGAATATTGGTTAAAGGTCTTGTGGTGCTCATTTCCTTTGGTTGATTCCTAGGAAACCACCTCTCGTGGGTAAAGCGTACAACCTCAGCAGATTGTAAAACTATCATGATAGCCATATCAATGGTCAAGGATGGACAACGGGGAGCTACCTTCTTGGTGCTTCTTACCTATTTGTTTTCGAAATGGTATTTTAAAGGAAAACCACGATTGTAGTCGTGTGTTTTGGTTTTTCTCCTCACAGTAGGTGCTATGATTGAGGAGGGTGTTTGCACGGTGGGTGCCGTGAGTAGCTAGGTTTGCGCAAAACAGGTTGTGGCCGGAATTTTCAAAGAAACTGATTTAAATTTTTGTTTCTCTTAACATATTTCAAATCATTTTATAAAATCTTAGAAAACTTACAAAACTGGCTTTATGCAAAAGAACCCTTACTCTTTCCTTGTCAAGCCATAGTTGCATATAGTCAGCCTTGCTTGTTGAGTATAAAGTATACTCACCCTCGCCTTTCATGTGGGGCTGCTCATTCCAACGATCAGGTTGTGATCAGCAATGGTATCCCGAGGAGATGTACCAAGATGAAGGTTTTACTGCTGAAGATTAAGAAGAGTTCCACCCAGACGTATAGGACACGTTTCCTTCAGTCTTGCCTGTGAAAATGTTTTGGAGTTTCACTTGGAGTTTACTTGGGTTATTTAAGACTTCTGCTATGTAAGGATGTGTGACTGAATTTTATATTCTGATTTTGCGCCATGTAGCGCACTCTGATGTAATATTTGTTCGAATTATAATGGCAATTATCCAAAGATCTAGAATCTATATGTACTAGCTACTTTATTCAGAAACTAGTACAGATAAAGCACAGAATGGACTCGACTCCGTTTTACAGGTTCCGATAGCTAGTTATTATTGTAGGTCATATAAAGCTGTCTCCTGTATCAATTAAATATTTATGTCTATTTTGATCTGTTATACCAATTTTGATCAAAGCTATTTGCTATATGTACACCATATAATGCTATCTGCAATATAATCGACAATTTTGATCAGCACTGCCACTTTGGTCCAAGGGGCTAGAACAATTAACTAGAAAAAAATAAAGAAGAAAAAGATCTATATTGCATATTCGTTGAAGCCATGTCAAAGAATCAACAAAAAAATGAAGGTATTAGAGTTCAATAATTACTCTATTTTCAAAGGGGGAAGTTGCCAGATACCACTATAAATTGCCTGCTATTGCTATATAACACTGAAAATTTGAGTTTTTTCCATACAACACTCTAAATTAAGAATATTTAGCCCTATACCACTATCGTATATTGTCATCGGTTAAAATATTCAAAACAAACAGAAAACAATTCAAAAAATCCAAATTTTTTTTTGAGATGCCAAATACAAGTGCATTTAACTACACAAATTTTGAAATCTATAATTTAACATTTAAATGCCAAAATAAAATGAATTAAAAAATTCAAAACAAATATAAAACAAATCAGAAAATTAACATAAAAAATTTGATGAGACAATTATGATTGTATCCAAACAATTTTGCTCATGCAATTCTAAACCAAACAATTTGTAATTTCTTCATTTTACAATTTTGTTTGTATTTAGAATATCATAGGCTAAATTGTCCATATCAGAATTTGATGTGATGAATAAAAGTGCATTTGGCACATTTCTTCATTTTTTTTCTAATTTTTTATTTTTATTTTGAATTGTTTCAGTTTTTTTTTGAGTGAATATTGTTTCAGTTTTTAAAACTATTTTTATTTTGCATTTAAAATGTTGAATTATGGATTTCAAAATTTGGGTAGCTAAATGCACTTGTATTTGGCTTCTTGTAATTTTTTGATTTTTTTAAATTATTTTCTATTTGTATGACAATATACGATAATGGTGTAGGGCTAAATATTATGAATTTAAAGTGCTATATGGTAAAGACTCAAATTTTCAATGCAATATAGCAATAGCATCCAATTTTGAGTGGTATACAACAAATTTCCCATTTTCAATACATATGTTGCAACATATTAGCAAATGTGAGGGATTACTGACAACCACCATGTTCATTTGAGAAACTAGAAAGTCTAATTTGATCGGAAGAAAAAGGAAATTCTAGTAATTCAGTTTGTGTTGCCTCTTAACTATTTATGATTTACTTATATATTTGTATAAAAACATTTTCTTAGGGAAAATTTTAGGTATGTCATTGCAGAGTCTAATTCTATCTTATGGTGCCATCACTCCTTATTTTTCAATTTGTACCAGAAAACATTTAATTCCAGTATTAATTGAAAAATATTTCCTAGCCACAATTCAGCGGGTGATTCGGCTTGTTGATACATAATAGTCTACTGGTAATATATAAAGAAGCTAATGAATGATTTGTATTTACCTTTTTTTAGCCAGGCATCGTTTCAGTTCTTGGACGAGTTGATCGCGGTTCATAGCTTCTAAATTGATCTTCTTTGCATCAGAGCTGCCAGCTTTGCCTTGCTGCCTGCGACCACGGATAAGCGGTAGGACTAGCTTCAATTTGCCTTTGATATATGCAGCTAGGTTCTTCTCTAAGCTTTCTGCCCTGATGTCTTGCTGGTTACCATCGCTGCCCGGTGGCATGACTTGATTCAGAATACTCCTGAGGACTGCATCTTCGTCGTAGTTCTGAGACACAGTGACAGACGCTCGGCACTCAAATTCATTTTGGAATTTTCGGTACAATGCCGTGGCGATAGTCGTCTTCCCCACACCACCGAATCCGACTACGGACAGAATACTTCGCTTTTCATTAGATTTGTCGGTTACCCATTTTTCAAGCTTCTCCATGTCGGTCTTCATCCCCACTGGCTCCTTCGTGCCGACGAGATGACGGCTTGCGAGCTGATACTCAGCGATGTCATTATAAGTAGTGCCTCTTGAGCTGCTGCTACTGCCGTCGTTGCTTGGGTTGTTCACTCCATATCTGCTGCGCCGCTCGGCGATCAGCTGCGCCCGCACCTTGAGGCCGGCAATCTTGGAAGCAATGTCGCGGCGAGGCCACCACGTCAGGAGCTCGTAGATTCTTGCGATGATGAAGGAGCATCTGCCATTGCTGATGGAGTCGGGAGGGAGGCGGTGGGCGAAGTCGTCGATGCAGTCCTCGACGTCGTAGGCCATGTCACGGATCTGCTTCATCCACTCCTTCATCCGGTTGTCTTGGCCGTCGGGAGTGGCGCTGAGGTCGCGGAGGAAGGCCTGCATGCTGGCGAGCTCGTCGTTGATGTACTGGATGTCCTCGCGGACGCCCCGGATGTGAGTGTACTCTTGGGCGAGAAGGCCCTTGCCCAGGAGGGATTTCACGGTGGCCTCGGAGGCACCTACCACCAGCTCCATCTTCTCTCTGTTCTTCGGAGTCGGATTGGCGTTGCAAGATCAAGCAAACACCACCCGATAATAATTTACACGCGCCCAAAAAAATTTGGCGAGCTTGGCATATCAGAAATTTGGAAGAGCGCTCCGCCTCATATGGCTCTGGTACGAGCTAGCAGAAGAGTCCATACCGACCATAGGTTAAAACGCAATCCCCGTGTGATGAGATAGATCCCGATTTCTTTGCCATCTCAACCACAAAATAGGGAGAGCGCTAGCTTCTGGAAATCAACCTGGCTGACCCGTACCAGCTCAAGCATCTCACCACATATCTGTATAAACACTCAAGAAAAAGACAAAGTGTACCTCTTGGTACCACATTTCTATCAAACAGGTATCAAGGGCATTATAGTATTTTTTCCTCCTACTTTTCCTCTCCTTCTCTCACTTCTAGAGCTAGCATGCTCGATCGCCGCTGGATTCGGTTGCCAGCACGTCGGTCACCGCTTGGCTGTGCCGTCCACTGAGTCACATCACACGTTGCCGCTTGGCCACCTGAGCAACGTTGTCGGTCCACACCATGGCTCAAACAATGGTCACCCAGGTCGTGCCAGCGGCCTGCGCCTTGTCGTTGCCTAGCTCTGTGCCACCGCTACGATGTGCATCGGGGGATGCAACCATCGCTACCCTACAGATTGTGGCTCTCACCAGCTCTGTCAAACATACTACAGGGTGCGCAAGACGTCATCGCCACCTCGCATGCGTCGATACTAGCCATGGATCTAGGATACAAAGGAGAGAGAAGACATGAGAGAGGAGGAATCGAGGAACTAATGAGAAGAAGAGAAATATTTTTTTCAATCCTACTACAGCAAACCGGCTGTCGGAATTAATTGTTAACTTATGACAGTTCGCAGGGACCATAGAAGATCATAAAGACTGTTTGGCGAAATGTCGGGCTCGATGTTTGTCAGCGTTTGTTTTGATCGCTCTATAATCACATAGCATGTGATATCCGATACAGGCCTATATATTACAGTCTCCATTCCTCTCAAAATCGGGTGTAATAAAAAATCAATACCGGACTTAGACGACCGTTCGTCTTCCTCACACTGGCCAGTAGCTCCGCTGTCTATCCATGGGGCTAAGACGAGGGTGGTGGATGCATGTGGGCCAAGATGCGGCCAAAGGCGTCCTCGATCGTGGCAGAAATATGGCCGGCGCTAGTGCGCAGGTGGCATTGAAGCTCGCACGGGCGGCGGCGACGACATCCTTAGGACCAAGATGAAGGTGCATGCGTTCTTGATCAGGGCTGAGATGTGGGCCTGGCGGTAATGGCCTCGTGGAGCTCGCACGGGCGGCGGCGACAACAACCTCGATGAGCTTGCACAAGAGAAGGCGGCGATTGAGTTCACATGGAGCTCAATCAGGCGCTAGCTGTGTCCTTCTGATTTGGACGTTTGCGAGGCGTTTACATTACATTGGTTCAACCAAACAAAACTCAAATCATATAATGCAATCTTATTTCCTCTGTAATTTCACCCATGTGCATTGCATTAACAGAGATCCAACCAAACAACACCTAGGATATTTTAATATTTGTCACATCGAACTCATTGATCCATTGAAATGTATTTATTAAGAGTGCATTCCAGTCCTTAAAGTTGTCCAACATTTTGGTTTAAGTTCAAAAGTATCAAAACTAGATATTTGAATACACAAGGTTGTGTTACCGTTTTGATTAGGTCCAAAGTGGTATGAAGGGAGTGGTTTTGATGAAATAGGTTGTCTAGTTAACAACCACACGTGGCCACATGTCATCCTTAAATAGTTAAAAAAACTTGAATTTCAAATTCTAAAATCATAAAATAAATCCTCAATATGTAAAGAAAATTGTTAAAAATTACCAAAAATCGTAAAATTTGTACAAAATCTTAAATAGGTAAAAAATAAAAAACTTAATATTTTTAACAAAATATTTAAAATAGTAAAGTTCATAAAAATCTGAAATAAATCCTAAAATTGGTCAAAAAGAATAAAAATTGTCCTTCGTGCGGCGTCCTAGGCCATCCTATATGGATTTTATAATTTTTAATGATTTTTGCTTTCTTCTAATATTTTATAATTTTACAGTTTTAAATATTTTTTAACAAATTTGAGGATTTTTAATATTTTAGATTTTTTTATGAATTTTAGGTTTTAAATTTTGTGTACTAATTTTAGGGTTTTATATTTTTACTCTTTTCATCATTTTATCATTTTTTAGAATTTTAGACTTTTTAAAAAAAGTTTTATATGATTTTCTTGGGTTACTTTCATATTTTAACGGATTTAGGATGACATGTGGCCATTTTGGCCATGTGTCAACCCACGTCATCAAACTGCTTTCTTCATACTACTTTAGACCTAATCAAAATAATAACACAATCTCGTGTATCCAAATATCCGGTTTTAAACGTTTCAGACCTGAGCGGAAACTCAGGACAGTTTTAAAAACCTACGGTGCAATTTACTCATTTATTAAACATGTATGTTAACACACAGGGGTTACAAACCCAACGATAAATCATAGAATATACCTCTTTAAAGTGGTAAATCTTAGTTTTTTTAATACTCGTAACACCGTTGTTCTTATGGTAGCAGCAGTTTTCTTAGGAGCTGTTGTTGAAGTTGAGTATACGAAATAGGGAGAGAGCTAGCTTTTGGAAATCAACCTCGCTGACCCCATACCCACTCAAGCATCTCACCCATATCTGTATAGGCACTTCAAGAAGAAAAAGAGAAAGTGTGGCGTCAGCTTTAAGGGGAAACTCATGGATCCATGCCATCAGTCACAGCCTCAATGTACAATTATTGGAACAATAATTCCGGATATGGGAGGACCTTAGCCAAGCTAGCATCACCCTTAGAGCAGATGCTGAAGATGTTATACCATAGAGGTGGACTACACATGGGCGTGAAAGCAAGCGAGAGCTCTAGCAAAACAAACGCTGTTGTAACACCCCTCTCCCTTTGTAATTATTCTCACTCTTGTAACTATTTTCACTCTACATAATACATAAGGCCAGCTTTGGCTAGATCTTTCAAAAAATAATAATTTACATGTGTTACCTGTCCCACAATCCCGCTCCCACTGAGGAAAAGAACAGAACATAAGAATAAGACGTCATAAGGGTGGTCGCCATGAGCTATGCAGTGCAAGAACAGCAAATGCCCGACCAAAACATGAACTTAGATCGAGTCACATAATTTATTGTGGATATCTAGAATCTATGAAAAATGAACACAATAAAAAGGTATTGCGTACAATCATAAAGTTGCCAAGACCTGGTATACAACATGGGAATTGAACTTCGGAGTGAAATATTCCATGAGAGGGATTTTATGATTCTTATTACCTCCATGTACCTCTTGGTACGACATCTCTATCAAACAGGTACTAAGGGCATTATAGTATTTTTTTTACTCCTACCTTCCCTCTCCTTCTTTCACTCCCAGAGCTGGCATACTCTATCACCGCTGGACTTCGGTTGCTGGTCACCACTTGGCTGCGCCGCCCACTGAGTCACATCACACGTTGCTGCTTGGCCACCTGAGTGACGTTGTCGGTTCACACCACGGCTCGGACAATGATCACCCAGGTTGTGCTAGCGGCCTACGCCTTATCTTACCGTTGACTAGCTCCGCGCCACTGCTATGATGTGTGTCGCAGGATGCAACCATCACAACCCTACAGATTGTGGCTACCACCAGCATTGTCGAACAAGCTACAGGGTGCGCAAGGCGTGATCGCCACCTCGCGTGCTTCGCTACTAGCCATTGATCCGTAGCCATCAATCTAGGATACAAAGGAGAGAGAAGACATGAGAGAGGAGGAACCGAGGAAGGAGAAGAAGAGAAATATTTTTTCAATCCTCCTCTAGCAAATCAACTGCCGCACGGAGCCCTCACACATGAGGGGGGTAAGTCCACATGGGGGCAAAGGGAAAAAAGGGTCTACTTTGGACTGACCATTAAGATAGACCCTGTACACATACTATAGCTTAAGCTAAACTTCAATAACAACAAGGACAATAAATGCTCCCACAAAAGTTTCTAACTTGCGCTTTCCAAGCACGCTGTCTACCTCTGGGGTGCCCCCACCAAATTTGTTGTGTGTGAGACATGTCAACAACAAGCATTTTAGTAAGTCATTCAACCACATCTAACTTAACCAAAAAAAAAGGGGCCAGAATAAACGTACGATGTGATCATTTGGAACCCCATCTCCAATTCTCCACCCATCTAAACACTAGAGACCCCGAGAGGGGCGAGGGCGAGGGCCTGTAGCGGCCGGCGGGGACACAAGGCAGAGGATTGCTCGCCGGCGCGAGGCCATACAACCTGCACGGCTGAAAGGCGAAAGCGAGGCCAGAGCGTGAGAGATGGAGGTGGCTACGATGAGCGCAGCCACGGGGGCCATAGGACCGGTCCTACGGAAGCTGGCCGCTTTCCTGCACGGTGAGTACACGCCGCCTCCGCCTTCGCCTCCGGAGGTGAGCCACATCGAGTTCATCATATCCAAGCTGGAGGAGATGCAGTCTGTCCTTGCTGGGTTATGGGGGAGGGAGGATCTTGATACGCATTGCAAGGACTGGATGGTGATGGTGCGGGAGCTGTCCTACGACATGGACGACGACATCGACTGCTTCATGCAGAGATCGACGACGAACACGAGCAAGATTTTCGAGGATCTCAAGGCAAAAGTCATGGATGTGTCGGGGCGGTTCTGCGACGAGTGGAAGACTGCTGAAAACATCTCCAACGGCAGCAAGCCGGTCGTAGATCCTCGAGGTCGCTTCCTCCACAAGGATGCGTCAGAGCTCGTGGGTATAGGGGAACTCAAGGATGAGCTCGTCCAACTACTACTGACTCAAGGTCAAGGTGTTGCCAAACCGAAACCGAAACCACGTGTATGTATTTGTCTTGTCCGTACGTGTTCGTTACTTGTTTCTTCTTTGGGCCGAAGGAAAATTGGAGGTCAACTGCTTAACTGCGGTCCTGTCCTGTTGTTTGTTGCAGCAGGAGATCGGCATCAAGATGGACGACGAGATCCGGAGCAAGGCAATGAGGCTGGCGGCTTCCACTCCTGGAGTGGAATTGGTTAGAACCACTTACCATGGGAAGGGCCCGTTGCTGAGGGTGATCGGCCGGGGCGTGGACCCCGTCGAGTTGATAATGTTACTCCGGAAGAAGTTACGCTCCTACGCGGGGCTAATGTGGGTCAATGAGGTGGAGAAGGTCAAGAGGGCGGAGAAACCGGTCCAGCGTCTTGACGAGCTCAAAATAGTATGCATGGTTGGATACGCAGGGGCAGGCAAAACAGCTCTTGCCGACCTACTGTACCAGGCAACACGAGAGCAATTCCAATGCCGGGCTTTTGTGTCCGTCTCTCCAACTACTAACATCACGGAGGTTCTCACATCTATTCTCACGCAAGTAACCAACAGCACCTATGAAAATGGCACCGAAGCAGTGTCCGAACAATATCTCATCCACAAAATATCAAATTTCCTCGCAAACACAAGGTATGAAAATCTACCCAATACATGCCTCATCCTCATTTATTTCAGTGTTAGTTGGTAATTAATATGTTCTCCTTTTGTTCCTTTTTTTTTATAGTTGCATTTGTTACTCAACTAACTAATTTCTAAATCTTATTATTACTTTACTGTACGGCCTCCATTCTTATTTAGATCTGTCATATAAAATTAATATTGTAGATTTATTATGAAAAGAACTACTGTCTCATTTACTTTTTTACTAAATTTAAAACCATCATATAACTAAGAAATTATTTTTTAACCTACCAAGAAATTAATTTTCAAAGCTATTAGTCGGAGACGTTCTCATTGTCCAAAACAATAAGGACAATCCATGGACTAATCTAGACTAAACAAAGCGACCATGACGGCTTGTCGATGAGGACAATAATTTACCAGATTTTTCGGAGGTCCTCGTAATTTAATTAATTTCTTAACAATGTTTCTTGCAAGTAATACATGGTACATTACACAAAAATGGGGATCAATATGGGATAGTTTAGTGTCAGAGCCGGTACTAAAAACAAAATCTGGTGGGTGCCTGTCAGGGTGTCGGAATATGTAAATTGTGCCTTTCTTTTTTGCTCCTGGCAATGACATATCTTTCTAAAACAAAGCTCAAAGCTTGATAGCTCTTCTGCCTTTAGACCTTACAAAGCGTAATGATGAATCTTCAGCATATCTATGGAATACTTTGAATTTTTCCAAAAGAGAAAAGTACATTGTAGTCCTCCGAACTTGCAATTGTAGCAAGTTTCATTTACCTCCCTGAACTTAAAACTTTTTTGCCCTTTAAACTTATATCCATTTGCATCGCAACCCAAAAACCATTATGGATTCCATTAAACACTAAGGTGGCCTTAAGTTTTTTCCACATCGCCATTAAGTGCTGACTAGGCTATCCATGTATACAAGGGATAATGATGTGGCATCCATATGGCATGGATGCCACGTCATCTTCTCTAACCTGTCTCTAGGAAAAACACATAGTAACCCCTAAACTTATAGCAAATCAACTTAAAATTTACTTTTTTTTCAGCCCCTTAAACTTGTATCCATTTGCACCTCAACCCCAAAATCTTTGGGACTTCCATTGAATGTTGAGATGACTGCCCATGTGTCCGTTAAACGTAGTTGGCAGGGAGGATAAGGGGCTTTGGCCAGGAGGGAGGAGGAGGAGGGGCCTCCGATGGTGGGCAGGAAGGAGGAGGAGGAGGCTCCGACAGTGGCTAGGGATGGCAGTTTTACTCATTTGCCTGATTAACTGTGGGTAAAAACCCTAATAGGGATGGGTCTGGTGTCATTTTAAACCCGTGGCTACATAAATGGTTTATATTCTTTGCCTATCGGGTTCGCAGACATGGGCATGGGTATGCCTTACCCGTGCCTGCTTCACCTGTTTATGCGTCAATACACTTGGGCCTCCAGTGACCAACCTATTTCAAAGCCCAACCGGCCCAGCCCGTGAGGCCGTGATCCTATTCCACTCCTGTCCCTCACTACTAGCGCCGCCAGCCTCACATCTCATTCTCTGCTCACTCCCTCAATCAAACATCTGCCCTAAACCTAGTACTTTGTCTCTACATCCTGATCCCCAATTCCTCACACGGTCACACCACCACCACCGTTCGCCGCTCGGCTAGTCATCGCCCTTCGCTGCCCTACCGGCCGCTACCCTCCGCTGCATCTCCTCTTTGTGGCCCCATGAACCGTGTCTCTCTCCATTGTTCCCTCCCTAGGCCAGCCACCGCTCTCTGCCATCTCTCTATTTCTGCAAGTTTAGAATGGTTACAATGTACTTTTCTTTAGAGAGAGGTTAAAAAACGCCACTATTATCTGTACACATGAATAGCCTAGTCAGCACTTAATGACGACATGGAACACAGTAAGCGCCACCTAAGCATTTGATGGAAGCATTAACAGTTTTGGGGTTAGGTGCAAATAGATACAAGTTGAAGGGGCCGAAAATTAATGTAAACCTTAGGTTTGGGGGGCTCATTAATTAAGATTGGTTGCAAGTTTGGGAGGTTATAATGTACTTCTCTTTCTAAAAACTTTATGTGTGCATGCTAATTATGCGATCGAGGCAACTTACTCTTCGGAACTTCTATAGGTACCTTGTCATAATTGATGATATTTGGCATACTAAAGAATGGAGAATCATCAAGCAATCTCTTCCAAAGAATAATCTGACCAGTAGAATCATCATGACAACCCGCAGTAATGACATAGCTGAGAAATGTCGATCTGACGACATTGATGCCTTTGTATATGAAATTGGGGTTCTTGGCACTATGGAAGCTTGGAATTTGTCAGAGGATGTAGTAAAGAAGTCTGCCAGGCGCTTCGTTCCTGAAAATGTCAATGACTACCACCATAATATTGTAAGCATGTGTTATGGTATGCCGTTAGCTCTAATTTGTATGTCGTCAGCATTGGCAGACCAGATACAAGAGCTTGATGGAGATGAATCACAATACTTGAGGGCTCTAAGACGTGTAGAAGATGGAATTTTAAGTATCCTATGCATGAAACCACTGGCAGATAGTTTATGCCTTGGCTACGACAATCTTCCTCCCCATCTGAGGACCTTATTGTTATATTGTAGCATATACCATTGGATTAACAAATTTGAAAGAGAGAGTTTGATCAGAAGATGGATCGCCGAAGGATTTGTTTATGAAGAGGAAGCAGCACGATGTTTCTTTGATGAACTTATCAGTATGGAATGGATTAAGCCAGCAGAAGGCGGCAAATATGAAATCCACCCCATGATGCTAGCATTCCTTAGATGCAAATCACAAGAGGATAATTTTGTTGCTTGCATGGCCACTGGTTCTGATATCTCATCCTTGTGTACTAGTACCAGACAAATTCGCCGGCTCTCTCTCCAATATGGGCACTCGGACCTGGTGAAAATTTCAAAATCGGATTTGGAATTATCTTACATTCGCTCCGTTTTTGTCTTTAAAGATGCAAGTGCAGTCCCCTTCAAGCGTTTCCAACGCCTGCGAGTACTGGAACTCCACGGCACTGAGGATCTGGAGTATGGTCATCTGGTGGAGATATGTGAACTGCTGTGGTTGAGGTACATTGGTCTCGAGGGGACGCCAATCAGCGAGCTTCCACCAGAAATTGGGAAACTGCAGCGTCTCGAGACTCTGGACGTAAGAAGCACGAAGGTCAGCGAGCTACCACCGGAAATTGGGAAACTGCAGCGTCTCGAGACTCTGGACGTAAGAGACACGATGGTCAGCGAGCTACCACCGGAAATTGGGAAACTACAGCATCTCAAGACTCTAGACGTAAGAAACACCAAGGTCAGGAAGCTTCCACCGGAAATCGGGGGACTGCATCATCTAAAGACTCTGGACGTAAGAAACACCAATGTCCGCGAGCTACCTTGGGAAGCCGGTCAGATCTCAAATTCGGTGCGTGTGTTTGCTGGAGACATGGAGTTCAACGAAGGTGTGAGCCTTCCTGAGGACATCTGCCAAGATCTCAAGGCAAATATTCCAGAATCTTCGCTAGCAGAGTCCAGAGAGTTGTTATCCATCCCGGTGGTGGTTTTTGATCGTTTCGTTATGGGCACGGTACGTCCGCATGTCGGGGTGTTCACGGTTCCTGGCAGACGCACGCATATACCGCAGTTGATCAAAGAACACTTCAGCGTTCTCTCCTCCCTAGATATCAGCTTCTGCAAGCTAGATAATGAGCGTGACGACCTCAAGTTTCTGCAGGAGATGCCCTACCTGCAGACACTTGTGCTGAGGCTTCATGTCCTCCCAAGAGAGCCGGTAACCATCGGCAATGGAGGCTTCAGCGTTCTCTCCTGCTTAGATATCAGCCTCTGCAAGCTAGATCCTGGCGACCTCAAGTTTCTGCAGGAGATGCCCAGCCTGCAGACACTTGTGCTGAGGCTTCAAGTCCTTCCAAGAGAGCCGGTAACCATCGGCAATGGAGGCTTCGAGAAGCTTGAGAGCTTCTACGTCGATTCCCGCGTGCCACGGGTGAGCTTCAAGCCAGGGGCGATGCCCAGCCTGGAACTTCTCACCTTCAGGTTCTACGCTGGGCCGGCAAGTGAAGATCCAGCTGTGGGCATCACGCACCTTCAGAGCCTGGAGAAGGTGGTCTTCCGATGCTCCCCGTGGTATAAAAGCAACGGTCTTGGCATTGCCGCGACGATCGCCGCCGTGCGAAGAGAAGCCCAGGAGCATCCCAATCGGATCACCGTCTGCATCAACGGCGTGGAAGAGGTTTTCCCACAGAATGATGCTGGCAGCAGCGGTGCGAGTGGGATGGAGGCAGCAGCACATCATGTGCTCCCTGCTCACCAAGCAGACAACTCCTCCGGTAACAATAACGACGAGAACAAGGAGATTGTCCACGTCAGAAGATTTGAGATTGGTAGCAGCAGCCGGACGAGCGAGATCGTCGAAGAGGTCCAGGATCAGCACTAGGTAATGCTTCGGTCTGGCCGGGCGTCTTTCGTTAGAGTTTACCCAGGTACGGAAATGCAACTGACGTTTGCCTCCTTTGTAAAACACTGTTTATCTTATTTTTATTTTTTAGGAGCATCTGTAGGTAGGAGCTGTAAAATACTGTTTGTATGACTTTTTAGAGAGAGAATGTATGCTGGAGGGAAGAAATCCTTTAAAAGTGTAGTGTAAAATGCGAAGAAATTTTAGAGGATGGATAGAGTGCGTAAGGAATAGTGTTATAGAAAAGAAATTTGAAATGTTTGTAGGAGATGATCTAACACTTATTTCTCTCTTTTGTTGGTGTGCAGGTATTGATCTTTTTAGCCTTACATCTTCAACGAGTACGTTGGGCGAGATAGAAAACCACTAATTGACCAGAATACGTCACGTATATATATGGATCTTGTCGAAGATGTGAAGCTTCTTCGTGTGTGATGTATTAAATTAGACGAAGTTGATGTGTTTCAAGCTTTGACTATGGCGATGCATTTCTGATTGAATGCTTTTTTTATTCTGTCACCCTATCCTACAATGGAGGATATCTGTCTAACTATATGGCCGTTCTTTGATTTGCATTTCTGAACTGTGGTTTCTTGATCTGTGTGTTGAATTGATGATTTTGGCCTAGAAGCTAGCAGGCATTTCACACAGCATGTTGACTGCTGCGCAACGGTTGTCATAATAAATTCGATTTTTCTAGTCTAGTTCTTATATTTTCTTAATTAACGAGTAAGGTGTCCCACATATTTGCGCGACTAGATTTCTATCAAAATTTATGAATGTTTTTGCATATATAAAACTCAGTAATAATATTTCTCGTGCACATCACTATGTAGTCCAGATCCCTATTTCCATTATCTAAAAAAAGGTAAGCTATAATATAGCATGTGTTATAGGTCTAATATAGCTAAATTTACTTTGGTACGTAGTCGCCTTGTTCTCATACACTTGGTGTAATTGCTAAAGTTGTTGAATTAATTGTTGTGTTTCAAGCAGCCTTAAGAAGCTGACCTGCTTTATTTAACTTAGTTTTTTAGAGTTTTGAAAATCAACTTCAAAATTAAATAAGAGAATATGAGAAACCAAAGCTCTTAGCCAGTGGAAACGAACACTTATAGGCTTTGACCTATTAGTTCTAAAGAGTTTCCTAATTTTCTGGCGGATCAGTGTGGCTTCACCTTAGATATATTGATACTTACGCATATCTTCCTTTAATGGAAAGCCAGCAAGGCTATGTCCTAAAGAGTTTCCTGATATTTCTTCTCTCTCCAATTGAAAGCTAGAGACCATGAGATGTCCCGGCCACCGGTAAACAGATGTACCAGTATAATGTACATGCAAAGGCAATGAGAAAGGTACGAACTAAGCCCTATTGGACTACCTGGTGGGGTTTTCACCCCGCCCTGGATTGAAATCGAGACTCGCATATTCTTTTGGCGCTAGTTTGTTGACGGGAGATATTTATTTTTCTGGTAGGCGCCAAATGCTTTGAGGCTTTATATCTATTTTTCAAACTTTTTTCTTTATTAATGGGAGATATTTATCCTGTAAACAAGACAAAAGCTTTAGAGAGAGAGAGAGTTGCTAGTGTGCTATGAATAGCACGGATCTCTTCGTGCTATCTAGGGGTTTGCAAATTCTAAGACCGAAATAGACGATCCGAACCATCCATCTTGATCATCTCGATGAAATCTCACTACACACCAAATGTCAAATTTTTTGAATTTTTTTACTATTTGTTTCGTATTTTTGAAAACTGGACTTATTGGAGGGTCCACAGCTAATTAGACCAGCGATTTTCAAAAATACAAAACAAATAATAAAAAATTTTAAAAAATTTGAAATTTGGTGTGTAGTGAGATTTCATCGAGATGAATAAGATGGACGGTTCGGATCGTCTGTTTCAGTCTTAAAATTTATAAAACCTAGTGGATAACACAGAAGAGCTGTGCTATGGATAGCACAATAGCAATTATATATATATATATATATATATATATATATATATATATATATATATAATACAAATCACAAGAGGATAATTTTGTTGCATGCTTGGCCTTTGGTTCTGATATCTCATCCTTGTGCACTAGTACCAGACAAATTCGCCGGCTCTCTCTCCAACATGGGCACTCGGACCTGGTGAAAATTTCACAATCGGATTGGTAATTATCTTACGCTCGCTTCAAAGCCCGGCCGGTCCCTCCGGTGGCCAGCCTATTTCAAGCCCAGCCGGCCCAGCCCGTGAGGCCGTGACCCCATCCCGATCCCCAATTCCTCGCACGGTCACACCACCAACACCACCCGCCGCCCGGCCAGCCGTCGCCCTCCGGCCGCATCTCCCTCTCCAGGTTAGCCACCGTCCTCTGCCGCATCTCCTCGCTAGCCTGCAAATTTTGGATGCTTACATGTTGTGGTTCCTGCAAAGCAGCCGTGCAATTCATTTATGCAGCACAGAAAGAAAATTGCATCTGATTGCTTTGCATTGACTGGCCTCTAGATCCACCCCACACCTCGCTTTCTATCAGACACATAGAGATAGAGATATCTCCGTGGCATCCTTGATCCCTGATTTAGTGCTCCACTCGATACACGATTTGGGAGCAAGGAAAGGCGATGGAGGCCACGGTGGTGAGCGCATCCCATGGAGCCATGGGTTCTCTGCTTGGGAAGCTTGCTGGTATGCTCGCTGACGAGTACAAGCTGCTCAAGGAATCCAAGGGCGAGATCATGTTCCTTAAAGCTGAGCTCGAGAGCATGTACGCGTTCCTGAAGAAGATGTCAGGCGTGGAGGAGCCCAACGAACAAGCCAAGTGCTGGGCGAAGGAGGTGCACGAGCTGTCCTATGATATCGAGGACAGCATTGATGAGTTCATGCTTCATGTTGAACATGAGTCTAACTCCAACAGCAAGCCACATGGCCTTAAGGGGTTCATCAACAGGAGCATCAGATTGTTGACGACAATCAACACTCGGCATGAGATCGCCAAGCAATTCCAAGGCCTCAAGAGTCATGTCTTGGAGGTCAGCGAGCGGCGCACGAGGTACAAGATTGATGACGCTGTCTCCAAGGCAAGCAACACAACTATAGACCCTCGCATGCTAGCACTCTATGTGGAAACGGCAGGCCTTGTGGGCATCCAAGGGCCAAGGGATGAGCTCATTCAGTTGTTGATGAATCAAAACGGTATGTCTTTGCAGCAACTCAAGGTACTCTCTATCGTAGGATTCGGAGGTCTTGGTAAGACTACACTTGCAAATGAGATTTATCGTAAGCTGAAGGACCAATTCCAGTGTCGAAGTTTTGTATCTATGTCCAAGAAACCAAACATAAAGAAGATTTTGGGAAATATACTCTCCCAAGTTGGCTACGTTGCCCCGGAGCAAACCAACATGGAAATATGGGATGAAGATAAACTGATTTGTGAACTCCGAGAATTCCTTACGGACAAGAGGTATGCTAGTGGAAATGACATAACCCCAAATTATTTAACATTTGTTGGTTTTTTTTATTGAAGGTGTTTTTCATTTAGCTTACTGGCTTGCTGGTATTCTGTACGCAACATTCGAATAGTCATTGGATGATGAAAAAAATCATTCGTGCCTTACATCGTAATATGTATACAACCTAATACAGGTCACGTAAAGCTGCATAATAGAAATAGTAGGATGTGACTTAGTGTGGCCTAGGCATCTTCATCCATGGTTTTTGAAAAAAAAAAAAGCCATAGCGTAGACCTCCATTGCTAGGCACGCCATGGTGATGCCTCCTTGTCATGCTCCTTAATTTCTCCCTTAATTTAATCAGTGTCTTGGATCAGACATCGCTTCTCCCTTATGTTCTCCTCTTTAAATAGTTACCTATAATACTCCCTCCGGTTTCAAAATACTTGTCGTTTTGGACATTGATACGGTCTTCGAAATGTACCTTTGACTATTAATTTCCATTGCAATTTATATATAGAATTTGCAAAATTACAATATTATGGAAGTGTTTTTCGAGACGAATCTAAAGGTATGGTTTTCAGGTGGCCAATCCAAATAGTTCAAAATATTTTCATAGATAAAGTTTGAAAACTTTGACTTAGGACAAAGCTAAAACGACAAGTATTATGGAACCGGAGGGAGTAGTTATCTTAGTTGGGTCCTATGTATTTATTTTTATACACATTGCTTAGGTGAACCGTTAAGACTGCCTCAACAACTGCCTCTATAGGATAGTGCTAATTAACAACAGTTGTTGAATTTTAGCACCATATGGGTTATTCAGGTGTCACCAAGCTAGACTCAACTAACATATTCACTTTTGTAATTTGTTTGGTAGCGCTTTTAGAAAGTAAGGATGCCTTTTAAGTTATTTTAAGTTTAGCTAATTTTTTTATGCTCTCGATGATATTGTATGATAGGTACTTTATTGTAATTGATGATATATGGAATGTAACCATATGGAGTATAATTAGATGCACTCTTCCAGAAAACAGGAATGGGAGCAGAGTAATAACAACTACACGGATTGAGACTGTGGCTATCGATTGTTGCTCCAATCATGATAAATTTGTTTATAAGATGAGGCCACTTGGCAGCGAAGACTCAAAAAGGTTATTTTTGAAAAGAATATTTGGCTCACAGGATGCTTGTCCTCCGTATTTGCAAAATGTTTTAGCTGGTATTTTAAAAAGATGTGGTGGCTTACCGCTTGCAATTATCATGATATCTAGCCTTTTGAGTACTCAACAAAACAAACTGATGAAGGAGCAATGGGAGCGCCTATTGAGTTATTTGGGCTCCAACTTTGAAGAGAATCCCACCTTAGAAAGCATGAGACAGATACTAAGCCTTAGCTACATAAATCTTCCTCATTATTTGAAGACATGCATGTTATATTTGGGTATTTATCTAGAGGATTACACAATTAAGAAGAATGATGTGGTTAGGCAATGGATTGCTCAAGGTTTTGTAAGTAAAGCACTGGGGCGAGATCTGGAGGATGTTGCTGAGGGCTATTTCAATGAGCTTGTTAATAGGAGCATTATTCAACCAGTAGATGCATTTCCCAATGGCGAGGTGTTGAATTGTAGAGTGCATGATATGATGCTTGATCTTATTGTACACAAGTGTAGAGAAGAGAATTTTATGATTGTTGTAGACGATATACAATACATAACTGGACAGCAAGATAAGGTCCGTCGACTCTCACTCTACTTGGATGGTGTAATAGATGGCACAAGACTTGGAACCATTCAGCTCTCACAAGTAAGAGCGCTGGCGAGGTTTGGTACCTCTACATATATACCTCTTCTATTGGAGTTCAAGCATCTTCGAGTCTTAACTCTTGAATTTCCAGGCAGAAACCATGAGCAGACAATAGTTGATCTCAATGGAATTTGTCATTTGTTCCAATTAAGATATCTAAGAATTGTATCTAATCATAAAATAGAGCTGCCTAGGAAAATTCGGGAACTAAAACAATTGGAGACATTGGAAATAGAAACAGGGAGTGGTCAAGATATGGTTGTGGTTCCATCGGATATTGTTTGTTTGAACCGATTGTTGCACCTTATAGTTTCCATTGGGATAAGTTTGCCTGAGGGGATTGGTAATATGAAATCCTTACGTACTTTGCGAAAGTTTGATTTGGGGAAGAACCAAACTGATACCATCACAAACATCGGAGGTCTAACTAATTTGAGGGATCTTGAAATATGTTTTCACTGTGAGACACAATTGGATGACATGACAAAGAGACAACGTCTGCGTGTGTTTTGCTCTTCTCTTGAAAAGCTTTGCAAACTTAGACACCTGCATGTGGGTGGTCATAATCTCATGTTCTGCTGCTGTGATGAATTGAATTCGCTATCAGCTAGTCCCCGTCTTCTTCAGAGACTCGAGACAGATGATTGGGTATGGTTTTCAAGGGTTCCCAAGTGGATTGGAGAACTTCATAACTTGTATGACCTTCAACTTAGGGTTCAGGAGGTGTTGGAGGATGATGTCATAATCCTTTCACAGTTGCAGTCCCTTATCCACCTGAATTTGAGTATCCATGGAACTCCTGAAAGTAAGGTTGTCATCTGTGCGACAGGATTCCCTGCTCTTAAGCAATTTATGATCTCCTGCTTGAGGATGTCATATATGAGCTTTGAGGCAGGGGCAATGCCCAAGCTCCAAAGGCTTCAGATAAGATTCAATGCACAATATTGGGACAAAGCCCGCCCTGTGTCTGCTGGTATCGAGCACCTGTCAAACCTCAAGGATATCTCTGTAAGCATCGAGGGATATGGTTCCGGGGAATTCAGTAGAATACAGTCTAAGATAAGGAACGCCATTGATATGCACCCAGGTTGTCCAAAGGCTAAGATCAATTGTGGTGACAATTCGCTGTTTGTCTCTGCTGTCCTGCCAAACCGAGGCGTCAATGATGGCTTCAGCTGGCGGAAGTATGGCCAGAAGGAAATCCTCAATTCCAAGTACCCAAGGTCAGCAACCCTCGTACCAAACTCAGTTCACCACTTTTGCACTTAGCTATGGAATTCCCCGAGTTATCTCCTATTGTTAAGTGTACTTCGAGATCCATGTTATCACCTCTTTCTCTCTCATTCGCATTCTTGCAAAAAACATATGAGGCTTACAAGTCCTTGGACAATATGCTCTTCTTCAACCTCCCTCTTCTTCGACCTCCCATGGATCGAGGAGCGGCGGTGTTGACCGATGGCTGCGTGGATGGGGCGGGCCAAGCTAAGGGAGGGGGAGGGGGAGGGGGAGTTAGAAGGAAGAAGCACAATTGTCCAAGGGTTTATAAAACTCATGTGGTACTGGCAAGAACGTGTGGAGAGTGAGGGTAGTAGCACGGATCTCAGAGCACTGAGATAGGAAGGGGAACTTCTTCGATAAAGGGAAACAGATTTTTACTCAGGTCGAATGCAAAATTTTTTTTTGGCTGCGTCGATGTGGGCAGTTGAGCAGACCTCTTGTTATGTTGTAACTCTCACTGCAGAAGTTATTACCGGTGCGTTCACCGGAACAGTCAGGGCTACCTCGCCACCAAGCAGGTGCAACGCATAGACGACGACCCGCTGCTCTACAACTCGATATACCACGGGGATCATACGTGCAGTCAGAGGGCAGTGCAGCCGCTGCCTGAACAGGAACAGAGCTCGGTCTCCATGGGTTGAAGGCCGAGGAGCCCATGTCACTGGCATCATCCTTCTCCTG
The DNA here is from genome assembly GCA_036346145.1 of Olyra latifolia. Lineage (NCBI taxonomy): Eukaryota > Viridiplantae > Streptophyta > Magnoliopsida > Poales > Poaceae > Olyra > Olyra latifolia. The sequence goes on from CM070533.1 coordinate 35,453,055, forward strand.
CATGCCGGCAGGAGCCGAAATCGACCGCGTGACTGCATCAGCTTTGGTGTCCCCAGAGATGACAGAGATGATGAAGGCTATGATATCTAACAAGAGGTACAGAGTATAACACAATACACTTTGGCTGCATGCACTTCATCAGGGTATATATATATCTATGATCTGCTGCTGGTGGCGATCGATCATAACCAGAACAAATATATATCATCTCTCTGAACATAGGAATTCGGCGTTGCCCAAATGGAGCACACAGGTGAGGGTCAGTGCCGTGCAAGACGAAGCCTCTGCCGCTCTCAAGGACGGCTTCAGCTGGTACAAGTACGAGCAGAAGGACATCCTCGGTGCCAAGCACCCAAGGTCAGCGACCCTCGCATAGCACTCACCTCGTCAACCGCGCATTTTTCTTTCTATCCGACCGATCTTTCGTGACATTGGACTCTAGCAGACATTACTACCGGTGCTCGCAGGGCTGCGCCGCCACTAGGCAGGTACAGCGCCGGGACGACGACCCGCTGCTCTTCGATGTGGTGTACTACGGGAAGCACAGCTGCGCTCAGAGCGCGCAGGAGTCCAACAACAAGAGGCCACGAACCGCAGCATGCACAGATCACTCCCAGAGCTCGGCTGCAGAGGCTAGTGCCGGAGCTGGAGGCGGCCGCCGGGACGAACTCCCGGAGGCTACGACCTCTGAACAAAGACCGTAGCACCGGCTGCAGGGGGAAATACTAGCGGCAATGTCTCAACTTCCCTGCATTGCCAAGAAATTATGTGACTCGTTGTGTCATCTCCCTCGCAGAACCAATCAAGGAGGTTCAGTTGTCTAAGAGAGCACAAATTTGCAAATCGCAGCGCTGCACACAACGTGACTGTTTTATTTTCTACTGCGACAGCACAAGACTTATTCCGATACGTGCACTTGAGATACTGTGTCCAAGTGAGCTGGCTCCATCTTAGGCCGTATCGTTACACCAGTATCCTGTATCCTCATGGCGTGATCAATGCTCCAACTGTACAGGATGAGATCGATGAAACGGTTGAGCTAGAAGAGGATCTGATAGCTGCGTGATTTAAGTTGTTTAATTATGTAGCTTTCAACCAACAAATGGTACGTGTTCCTCGTTACAAATAGACGCATGTCGTCACGTGTATCTTCCGATTAGTACTGGCTAGTGACCACAACATCCCATTTGGAATAAAAGTGCATAAAGTAGAACAAATCACACTTTCTTTAAACTGACTCCATTAAAAAATGAGGCCAATAGTGATCCATCGCTGATGGTGAACGTCATTTGCAAGCACCACTCAATGACTTAAACTTAAGATTGAACTAAATCGATACAGTACTTACTTGCGAACAATTCCTGGAGTGTAACTTGAAGCCGATCAAGAAGTTGATATGCAACAAGTCGATTAAAAACAAAATACAATAAGACTACTCTAAATACGACGAAAGTAAATGAAAGTTAAAAGACAAGGACGACGAAAGTAAAAGAAAGTTAACAGACAGGTAAAGGTTGATTTGTTTGATTGATTCGTGAATTCTTTTACACGCCCCACGGGCCAAGTATAAATACTTTGGACTCAGTCAACTAGGACTCTTATTCTTGTAACCTACACGAATTCGACTCTATATCTTATATCTAATATTTACTTAATATATTCATGCTAAACCGATATAAACTCCTTCTATTCTTTCTTTAGTCGATTTGGTCATACTTACCCATATTGACTTCAACTTTTCCTTCAGCTTATCCTACTTATCTTGTGTCTTATTTGACTTATCTTATTTTTTTTATTACTTTTTGAGTCGGTTTTTTTATCTCGTAGGCATGTCTGTAAGCTCTCTAAACCCTAAAATTGAAGGCTAACCGGCCCTCGAGACTATCTCAAAAAATTCTCGAAGTGACGAGATAAGGCAAATAAGTAGATAAGAAAATCTGAAAAGAACCCACCTTAAAACCAGGCAACCAAATCCTCGAACTCTTCATACCAAACAAATTTCCCTCTGAGCTAAACCCACCCCAGTTTTGTCTGACGTGGCATCCTAGTCAGCAGGGTTTTCTACGGAATAAGTTACAAAAAATCTAACAAATTATAGAAAATCATAGGAAGCTCAAAAATAAAATAAAAATATCTACAAATTAAGAAAATGTGTAGAATCCAAATATACAATAGAAATGTTATATTTATATGGAAATCTATATGAAAAAATTATATTTATTTTATAAGGTTTTTGTTAATTAAATTAATCAAGTATTTAGGAAAATTAGTTTGTCTTATCAAAAAAATTGAAGAAAATTAAGAAAAATAGAAGGATGTTAGTTTAACCTTTGAATTTGAGTTCGTAGAAAACTAGGAAGAATAGAAGATGTTAGTTTGACCTTTGAATTTTAATTTGTACAAATTTAAATTCAAAGGACAAACTAACATCATTCTATTATATTAATTTCTTCATTATTCTAACAATCTAAAATAATTTTTCACATTTTTCTAAGAATCCAAATTAATTTTCCCTAAATGCTTGATTTATTTAATCAATAAAGAGACACTATAACACAAAATATAATTTTTTGCATATAAGTTTATGGACAAATATCATACTTTTTGGATTATACACATTTTTTGAATTTTTAGATATTTTTATTGATGAGGTCATATCTCCAACGCAATTCAAGAACAACTCGCTGGCTTCTTTGTTGATGAGGTCATATCTCCAAAGGACAAGTATCATGAACATGCGTTCAGAGCGTGCCCTCCGATAAGAACTAGCGAACTAACGGGTTCAACTTCGGTTACAAAAAGCGATGGATGAAAAAAATGTACTCTTGTATTTTGAATTGTAACTTGAGTTCCCTCATGTGTACTTGATGTGAATATATGTTAAATTAATTTGATGTGAATATTATTTGAATGTGAATATGTACTTTGTTGAATTAATTAGTGTTATGAATGAATTAGTTGTGAATTTTGAAATCTGGTATGCAAATCTATGAATTATTAATCTGATTGAAATGTGAATTGCAATTAAACCTGAATTGAAAATAAATTGTGTCCTGTTATCGGATGGGCAATAGGGGCTCTACTACCGGTTTGTAATATTAACCGGTAGTGAATCCCCCTATTGTCGAATGGACAATAGGGGGTCTACTAGCCCCCTTTTTTAGATTCACTACCGGTTTATACTACTACCGGTAGTTGAGACCTTATAGCACTGAACGTGCCCCCCTTTTCTAGCAAGCTCTACCCGTTGGTCAACCGGTAGTGGAACCCCTTAGACATCACTCCCGGATGCCTACAGCCGGTTTCAAAATCGGTATTAGAACCGGTTTGGAACCAGTAGTATAGGCCCCATGTCCTGTAGTGATCCATTCTTTCTTCCATCCATGGTAGCAGGAAATACACTCGTTCAAGTGAACTGTAACAACTACTGTCGTCTAGCAACCTTTCGGCCAAACTAGAGTCACCATCCCACTTTCAGTCAAGAAGTTAGCCTAATGCCGGTGGAGGTTAAAGGCTCAACTAATCCTCTCTAAGAGGCTAGAGACTTGGCTGGGCACCCGCATCAGGCCATCGGAGGAGCTGCATGCCCTCAGTGCGCTCCTAGACTCCCCGCTATCGGATGACGCGATTGTGGCTCTCGTGGACCTAACAGGCCTTAAGCTATCTGACCCGGCCCTGGCGCTGGCGACTGGCCAGCAGACGCTTCCTGCCCTGACAACTGGCCAGCAATTGAGCCCTATTGATATCCACTCATCTCATCCCCATGGATAGCATCAGCGCGAACCTTCATCTCCTTAATTGGAATGTCCATGCCCTCAACTCGATAGCTCGACGAAGTGTGCTAAGCGCAGGGATTTAAATTTCGTCGAAATTTCGCCTATTTCGGCCTAGAACGAAAAAGTCCATTTCGGTCAAATATTTTCGGTTTGATTTTTTCAGTCAAATATTCAAAATTTATCTAAATTCAGCTAGCTTTTGCCGCGCGTTTGATGTTTTTCGTCTGAAATTTCATCCAAATTTCGAAATTCTGTGGAATCTGGATTTTTCGCTAGGGGATGAAATTTTTACTTCACCGAAAGATTAATCCTTAGGCCTAAGCGACATGGCCACTTCCTCTCGAGCCACAAATGTCAGCTTACAAGAGACTAAGCTAGCAGACGTCTGTTCGCAGTCGATGATGGCATGTTTAGGCTCCAAATTCTCATGGAGCTTTGCTCACATCCCAGGGGATGATACTAGGGGAGGGGTTATTCTTGCAGCCCAAGATGACTTCTTCTCCATTCACACCATCCACTCCTCTGCCGACTATCTCAGCACGTCCATTGTCTCTAAACTAGATGGGGCTCATTGGTTCATCACGGTGGTGTATGGCCCTCAAACTAAGGAGCAGAAACTCCAGTTCCTTGCCAACCTCGCTGATTGCACGCCCAATGGAGACGACCCCCGTTGGTTGCTTATTGGAGAATTTAACCTCATATACCAGGCGATTGACAAGAGCAACAACAATCGCAACTACTCTCTTATATATGAATGCCTTCTGCTCAACCCTAAACAACTTGGAGCTCAAAGAATTATACCTATCTGAATGCAAATTTACTTGGTTCAATGAGAGGTCACACCTGACGCATACAAGGATTGATGGTGCCTTCTGCTCGGTCGGGTGGGATCTCCTGTTCCCCGCCACATCCCTGCATGCCCTCACCTCCTTGGTCTCAGAACATGAACCCCTCTTCCAGGGAGGCCTAGAGCACCATAGAGCAAAATGCTTCCGCTTCAAGAACTAGTGGCCTTCTCTCGATGGGTTTCACCAAGTTGTACAATAGGCTTGGTAGAGGGTTGTTGTTTTTTTTGTCAAAACCCTTACCAAAAATTCCACACTAAGCTCTCCCGAGCGGCGCACGCCCTCTCAAAGTGGGTCAAAGACAAGATTAGGAATACCCGTGTCTAGCTAGCTATCATCAACATGTTGATTCACCTCTTCGACAATGCTCAAGAACAACGCTCCCTGTGACCCATCGAGCGAGATCTCCGCTTATCCGTTAAACATCGTTGTCTTGGCCTTTCAGTTATTGAGAAGGCCTGCATCCACCAGCAAGCAAGATTGCAATGGATCAAAGCCGAAGATGCAACACGAAGCTCTTCACCTATGGGCCAATGGTCGTCACCGCCGAAACTTGATCCATTCCCTTAGCACCCCAAGAGGCACTTCTGTCTCCCACCCAGATAAAAAGGCAGAGTGTACATGCTTTTTTGGCAACCATATTGGAGTCTCCTTCACATGTGACATCTTGTTAGCCTGGAACTTTCTTGGCTATGCACATATGGACCTTTCAGACCTCGAATTACCCTTTGATGAAGAGGTCAATAATGTCATCTTCTCACTCCAAAGGGACAAGGCCCCGAGGCACGACAGTTTCACCAACCTCTTCTATTGTAGCTGTTGGGATATCATCAAGCCCAATCTCATACGGGTCACACAACACTTCTATGACCAGAACAGGTTCTCCTTTGGTCTGCTCAACTCGGCAATGTGGTGCTGCTTCAAAAGAAGGAGAGTTGCGAGTGACTGGCTGACTATAGACCTATCAGTTTCATCCACAGCACTGGCAAGCTCATTGCGAAACTCCTTGCCAATAGGCTTGCACCCTACTTAGACACCCTCATTTCCAAGAACCAAAGTGCCTTCATCAAGAATTGTTGCATACAAGACAACTTCATTTACTTCCCAAGGTATTCTACGAGACCTGCAGAGGAATAAAACCCCAACTCTCTTCCTCAAATTAGGTACTTATTTGAGCTCATTGTTTAACTAGGATTTGGTCATCATTGGACGAACTGGATCTCTACACTCCATGGTTTCGGATTCTCCTTCATTCTCCTTAATGGGTCCCCAGGCCTGAAAATCTCACATAGGAGAGGCGTGCGGTAGGGCAATCCTATCTCTCCCATTCTCTTCATCCTCGCCATGGACCCAATTCAGCGCCTTGTGGTTGAACATGGGCTCCTCTCCCCTATCCAGACTAGAAACCTATCCATGCGGACCTCCCTCTACGCCGACGATGCCGCCATCTTCCTTAACCCTTCCAAGGAGGAATTAGAAGTCGTTTTGCAAATTCTGGTAACCTTTGAGCGGGCAATGGGCCTTGTGATCAACTTGGATAAATGTTCAGCCTTCTCGCTTAACTGCCAAGACATTGACTTAGTTGACGTTTTGGGTGCCTTTCCTGATCGCCAAGGTAGCTTCCCCTTCCGCAACCTTGGCCTCCCTCTCCACACTGGCAAACTAAGGAGAACTCACTTCCTACCTCTCATCGAGAAACTCTAGAATAGATTGCCTCATTGGAAAGGAAAACTATTCTCCAAAGCCGGTCACCTCACACTGGTCAACTCGGTCCTCTTAGCCCTCCCGACCTACTTCATCTCCGCCCTTCAAATTCCTAAATGGGTGGCAAAGAAAATGGATTGTATTCGACGTTGTTTTCTTTGGCAAAGAGAAGCATTGATGCATGGGGATCACCCCTTCGTCAATTGGAGCATAGTGTTCAGACCAAAGCAGCTGGGTGGCCTAGGCACTCCAGATCTTCAACATTTTGGTAGAGCCCTTCGTCTTCATTGGCTCTAGCATGAATGCAAGTCATTAGACAAACCTTGGTCTAGCACCGCTCTGCCCTATGACGATAAGGACAAGAACCTCTTCTTCTCAGCCACGTTGGTCACTATCGGAAACGGCAAGAAGGCAGACTTTTGGCATGCCATTGGCTTCACGGGATGGCACCTTGTGTTATTGCCCCAAACCTCTACCAGATCGTGAGAAACAAGCACCGAACAGTGCACCAACAACTCCTCAATAATGCTTGGATTCACTCCGTTCGACATCTCAACACAGTCGCCACACTCTAATAATATTTCCTTCTTTGGAACCTCCTGTAGCATATTACCATCGACCCGATGGTGCATGATGACATTATATAGATCCCTTCTCCCCACGGTGCCTATTTCATCAAATTGGCCTATCGTATCCAGTTCCATGGCAACATGCCCCTCAATCTTTCTTCCGCCATTTGGAACGTGAAGACAAAAAGCAAATATAAATTCTTTGCATGGACACTTAGATACGGAAGAATTCACGCTATTGACATTCTCGCTAGAAAATGGTGGCCACATCAAATGCATTGACCCCTTTGTAGCTCGGCCCCGCAGACTATTGATCACATATGCACACAATGCCCTTATTCCTAGGGTATCTAGCGGAGATGCTTCATGTCACGCATCACAACACCCTTCAACCTCCATACAATACTTTGTTCTTCACTTGGTGGTCTCAAACCTCCCCTCAAATTCCAAAGGAAACCAGGAAAGAATTCAAGGGCATGGTGATTTACACCATCTGGAACATTTGAAAGAAATGAAACCATCGTATCTTCCAAGACGCCAACCTCTCCTTCCTCCAGGTTGTGGACATGATTAAGGAGAACATCCTTCTATGGCATAGGACGTTTAACGCTATAATGCTGTAATCATTCTTGTATAGTGTGCAATTCTTTCTCGTTTTAATGAAATGGCAGTGCTCTTGTCCGATTGCTTGAAAAAAAATGTGTCACAAAGGTTAAGGCATGGGCCGACCCAAACTGATCCATTTGCATCCCTATGTAACCGGGGATGTAATAAAAAAAAGTCAACTTTTTGCTAGCCAAGCTATTTTTTTCTCGTCCTCAACTTGTTGAGATGCCACGTACTTTACGAGATGATAATTGCAAAGTCAAGATGGTTAGCCGACCGAACTCAATTATTTGAGGAGTCCTCTCGTCAGCTGTGAGTCTGTGAAGTTGTAACTGTATTTTTTTTTAAAAAATAGCAATTCCTTTTTAGGGGTACCTTACGCAGAATTTCAGGAACTAGTGGTTGGATGGAACATGCAATCTCTTGCTCTGAATTCGACAATCTGACATGCATGGGAAGGTAAAAGAGCATGTTGAGCAATCCCTCTATATCTTTTTAATATCTCTCATACTCTATTTTTTCTCTCTTCTACCTTAAAATTACTTTACATTTTACACTACAATTTAAAAGATTTCTTCCTCTACAGACCTTCTATCTCTAAAACACTAAATCTACAGTGTTTTTGAGTAACTGCTAGAGATGCTAGCTCAACACTTTCACTTACATAACTAGATATAGTTGACCCTAGCAAACTTAATTAAAAGTAGCGATCTAGGTTTACTTGTGAATGTTAAACCAATATGGTAGAATAAACATACAATAGTAAAATCCATGGTATAAAGATAATGCACCCAAACTGACAATTGTGAAGACCACTGTAAAAAGTCTTATACAGCACAGCGAACATGATAGTACAAACATATAATCGATGTCGGAAGTAGCTATATATCATTGGATTTTTTGCTTCTTCACATAATAGGGCCTGTTGTGCCGGATAGCTTCATCTTTCCATACTTGCAATTTGCTGTCACCAACAGACGGATGAAGCACCACCTCATTAAGGCGTTGAAGATGTTGGATGCCCGTCACGCCGATCCCATCATCTGCAAAATCCAGGCAAAGCAGCTGCAAAGAGGCGAGGTTAGTCATGGCATTTTCTTCGATGTGCACCGGTGGAAGCTTTTGAGCATCAAAGCACAGGCGCTGAAGGCTAGGGAATCCCTCGTTCTGTACAACAAATCTGCCGTCCCCAAATTCGTCACGATCCTCTGCCAGCTTCAGATATTCTAAGCAAGGTAGAGTTTGCAGGACGGATAGAGCTTCGCTTGTCAGACCAGTTGAGAAGAGGTGCAATTTGTTGAGGTTACGCAGCTGGCGTAACGTTTCCTTGTCAGGCAGAGTTCCCAATTTTCCCCTCAGTTTGATAGTGCTGATAATACAGGGAGACCTTAAAGAATGCAGAAAGGCCTTGGAGAAATCACCAGAATCAATGGACACAGACTCGAGATCGGTAAAGCGCGTCATAACAGAGGAGACCAAAATCTCAGTGAGTCTCCTTGCACCATGCTTTAACCTTCCTCAACCTTTTCGCGTGGGGTATAATACATCCAAAACCTTGTGTCTTGTTGATAACAAATCCAGCAAGAGTGTGCAGCTTGCTCTTCGTTGACAAGAAATCCTCAAGCTCTTTTGTCGATGTTGGTGCGGGTAGCTCAAACCGGCCGAACAGGTAAACTATATTTGGCAGCATGATGACTTCCATAGGCAAATTTTCCACTTTTGTGCCCCGGATGTCCAGCGTCTGTAGATGCTGTAGCTTCTTTATCTCATTGGGGACCTCCTGGATGTCAGTATTCCTGAGGTTGAGGTACCTGAGAAACCGAAATTCACATATGTCCTCGACAACATTCTTGCCAAGCCCCGTGCAGCCTTCCAGATCCAAGACTCGCAGCAACTGGCATCTGTTCAAGTAGACAAGCTCGCTGTCAAAGATCGTTAACGACCTGACAACAGACAATCCTTTCTTCTCTGCATCACCCCAGCCTGCTTTGGTGCCGGACTGAACAGCGAGTCGGCGGATACGGATAGTACAGGTTTCTTCTTGTTTATTGATGAGTGGGTAGGCTTGGAGCTTATCCTTGTGAACCAGAGTGACGAAGTTTTTTGAGACTGACTTGTGGATGATAAACTCCAGCATTACACTCTGAACATGACACCTCTCAACAACCTTCGAATTGTTCTGAATTGGTACTGCCTCAGTGATACTAAGGCCAGCCATATCCTCACACCTCTGAACACCCTTGGAATCGTTGCGAATCAGTACTGGGTCAATGATACTCCGGTTAATCAAATAGTCGAGACATTTACGGCCATCTCCATTAATCAATCCTTCAGCCGATAATCTTCTGATTAGACTATTGCGGTTAATTTTATGACCTCTGGGGAATATGCTTAAAGAAAGCAAGCAGCATGCCTTGTGATCATCGTTAGGCAGGCCCTCATAGGATTGGACAAGCGCTCTTTTCATTTCCATAAAGGCGCTCTCGTCACCTGACAAGTGCTCACCATGTTCTTCGCCCACACGTTCACAGGAAGTTCTATCAACTTTTTGTCCCCTACACAAATAATTAGCTGCGCTAATCAGTGCCAGTGGTAAACCATCACATTTTTCGAATATTTTTTTTGAACCATCTTCCACAGCAGGTGAAAGTTTCATTATTGATTCGCCAAAAACTTTTTCCCAGAATATTGCTTTTGAGTCATCTTCGCCAAGGCATTGCATTGTGTTCATAACACTGCATCTGCGAGAGCTGCAGGCACAGGCGACGGAACGGTCACTCGTCGTCACAATTATTCTGCTACTCTTGGCATTTTCAGGGAACGCGTGTTCTATACTATGCCACATATCGGCTCCTTGCAAGTCATCAATAAAGACCAAGTACCTAGCAAAACATATTGACAACAAAGTTTCATAAGAGCGGTTGTGCAGTATATACCATGAATACACTTTTTATTTAAAAATAAGCAAAGTATATAATAATTGTTACAACATTAGAATTATATATTACCATTTTGGAATGATATATTCATACTAATTTGTATTTTTCAATTATTACATCCAAATTAGTTTTCCAACTTGTTATAAAGTGCCATATTCCACCTTGTCCATTTATAAAAAAAAGGTGGCAAAATTGCCCTCTGAACCCCTATGTTCTAACTGTCTTCGTTTTCGTTTTCAGCAACAAGGCAGGAGCTCTGTCATAATTGTCTTGATTTAAGAACATCTACGGTTCAATTTTGTAAAATTCAATCAGTAAAGGGACCTAGCTAATTAGATAGTGCAGAATAGTTGAGGGCTTAAATCATCAAACTGAGCTATAGGAGATATGTACCAAATTCAAGTAGGAAAATTAAGGAAATGCCACCAAATGAGTAAATAATGCATGAAAAACAACTCTTTCCTTTTCCATTTTTTAATTTTTAGAACCATGAGAAAAGACTAACATGCCCAAACATGCTTACACCTTCTGGATTGTGGAAATTTTTCTTGATTCTTGTGGAAATGAAACGGTTTCTTGAGGTGTCATTTCGAAAAAATGAAAAAAAATCCGATTCACATGGGAATGGGAATATTCTTTGTGGCGTCATTTGAAACATCGAGATTCTTCCGTGTTTGTATGGGAACTGAACTATTGCATATAATAATTCTACATCCAAAACAGGGTATGAAATTCCTAAATTCCAAACGAGGCCTTAGTACAAAATTGAAGTTTTGGATTCATTAATTTTGTCATTTGTATGAGACATTTAATCTCAAGCATCACTTTTCTTGATGATTAAATTGAGAAATATTGACTGGTGAATTTGTCAAAAGGACTAGGCAAGTTAAAAGATACACATGGGACGTGCAAATTCCCGGTAGTTAGGGGCGTCATATAATAAAAATTGTTCAGGTGATGATTGATGAGTAGTTTGATTATCAACCAGTACGAAAAACGGATTTTGTATATGTACTGAAAAACTGTAGATGAAAATTGCTCAGGGGAGAGAGAGAGAGAGAGAGAGAGAGAGGAGAGGGGGGGGGGGGGAGAGACCTTTTTCCTTTAGAATTGTTTGCAGAGTTCGAACATCTGTCGGAGCAATTTCTTGTCGAATCTTGTTTAGAATGTCTTCCGCACGGCGGCACTCGGACGCCACAGCCCAAGCAACGCAATCGAATGCACCACAGACAGGCTTGCTTTCTATTGAGAAAGAACGGGCAGAGTTAACAATGTGGTCATACACTGCTCTTGCGAGGGCGGTCTTCCCCACGCTACGGAATCCCACGATGGATATCACCCTCAGGAGCTCACACGCCGGAGAGAGCAACTCCAGAAGCTCATCTTTGTGCTTGTCGATGCCCACAAGTTTAGCTTCTTCATGACGAGCATGAACTCCAGAAGCTATGCTCTGGCTGGATTCATGGCTTGTTGGCGGCCTCCTCTTTTCCAGCCTCTCGATGCTGTCCTTGAACTGCTTGATGCGCTCGATTTCTTGAGGACGAGGGTCAATCCCCAGCGCGTTCAGGACGAAGCCAACCAACGGCCCAGGCTCCTGGAGACCATAAATGAAGTCCTCGATATCATAAGCCAGCTCCTGCAGGTGCACCTCCTCATAATTCTTCAGATCCCCCTCGATCATTTCGAGTTCTTGCTTGATGGATTTAAGGCCATTCTTCAGTTTGCTGCTGAGGTCCCTATGATCCTTTACAAGGCTGATCGCGACCAGTGCAATAGTCAGCACAGTCTGCCCGGGGCGGAGAACATCCATCGGATCACGATGCATCATTTGGAGATGATACTGGAACGGGATGGTGGCTAGCTGAGGGTCTGGCTGTATGCCTAATGAACAGAGGATATAGATTATCACGGAGTATATATAACGGTGGACGGTGCTAACCCGTTTTTCTATCACATTTTTTGAGACAGGTGGACGGTGGTTTTTTTTTGTGCATTATCGATTTCATTTTTAGGGTTTCCAAAACCGAACTAGTTGAAAAAAAATCAGACCGAAAACAAAAAAAAAAAACAGCTAATTTGATTTGGTTCGGTTTCGATTTTTTTGATTTTGGTTTTTTTTCCTCCACCTACGTGAGAATAGAAAATAGACAGGATAATAGACGCCATGCATTTGCTTCAGAATTCAGCAAGTACTCACCTAAAAAAATTCAGCACATACTTATATGTAATTTTTAGGTAAATCATGGACCATTCTGCATATGTCATTGACATTAACAGTATCCATCCAGGGGATGTTGTCCCTTTGCTTAAATACAAGAGCTCATTGATCAAATTGTTGCAATACTTGACACCTTTGTTGACTCCACCGCTCATACTTCCATCTGTCATGCCATCATACATTAAGGTCGATGTGAACGTCCTATCAACATGCAACGTGGAAGATGCACAGAATCTTCTAGTTGAGAATAAAACACAGCGAGCAGCTTGCAGATAAGCTAGCAGTCTCAAAATACGTTGTATTTGTATCAGTTCTGAAAGATGGTCAAGTACTTGGAAGAATTCTTGTCCATGATATGGACAACCTGTACGCATCCATTCCCATATCTTTCATGACTGCGTATGTTTGTTGTGTGATGTACGATGAAAACAGAAAGAGGGAGCAGACTGCAAAAGGAGAGGACAGTTGTGCAAAAAAATAACCGCACTCGTGCGGGTAGAGAACCGATTAGACAGAAAAGCAAAACAAATTATGTTGAACGAAAGGACCAAATTACATTAGCATATGGGTGTTTTTCTACTGGGCCAATTGGGCCGTCGTGCACATGGTAGGTAAAGCCGAGAGACGTGTAATGAACAGAACCAATGGGTGAACGCAACGAACGATCCTGGATAGCCAATGACGTGGATACCGTCAGACATCGCTAATACTACGCACTTTGTACTAGGCCGATGTGAACATGGTAGGTAAAGCCGAGAGACGTGGAATGAACAAAACCGACGTGTGGACGCAATGAACAATCCTGAATTGCCAATGACGTGGAGTTGTGCATTATCGATTTCATTTTTAGGGTTTCAAAAACCGAACTAGTTGAAAAAAAATCAAACCGAAAACAAAAAAAAAAGCTAATTTGATTTGGTTCAGTTTCGTTTTTTTTGTTTTTTTTTTTTTCCTCCTCCTACGTGAGAATAGAAAATAGGCACGATAATAGACGCCGTGCGTTTGCTTCAGAATTCAGCAAGTACTCACCTAAAAAAAATTCAGCACATACTTATATGTAATTTTTAGGTAAATCATGGACCATTTTGCATATGTTATTGACATTAACAGTATCCATCCAGGGGACATTGTCCCTTTGCTTAAATACAAGAGTTCATTATCAAATTATTGTAATACTTGACACCATGATATGGACAACCTGTATGCATCCATTCCCATATCTTTCATGACTACGAATGTTTGTTATGTGATGTATGATGAAAACAGAAAGAGGGAGTAGACTGCAAAAGGAGAAGACAGTTGTGCAAAAAAATGACCGCACTCGTGCGGGTAAAGAACCGATTGGACAAAAAAAAACAAATTATGTTGAATGAAAGGACCAAATTACATAAGCATATGGGTGTTTTTCTACTGGGCCAACTGGGCCGACGTGCGCATGGTAGGTAAAGCCGAGAGACGTGGAATGAACAGAACCAATGGGTGGACGCACCGAACGATCCTGGATTGCCAAAGATGTGGATACTGTCTGACGTCGCTAATACTACGCGCTTTGTAGTATAGATATAATATAATATCGTGCAAGCTTCAGGATCATTTGGTGAATGGCACATGGAGAAACCCTTTCTGCTCCTGTTCCTTGCTGAGAGACCACAGGCACGCTGCAATCTAGCTGGCAGGGTTGAGCAGGGGAGAGATCATGGAGGATGCACTTATGGTGAGCTATTCGACAGAAGGGGCGCTGAAAACCCTTTTAGGCACGCTCACCGAGGTTCATAACGGCAAGCTCAAAGACTTGAAGGAGGATTTGGAGAACCTTAAGAAGGATCTATTTGACAAGTTAGCCGGAGGAAGGGCGAGGAATGGGCAAGTCAAGGCATGGATGAAGCAGGTCCGAGAGCTCGTCTACGAAATTGAAGACTGGATCGAATCAGACCCGGAGAGGAAGTTGGTCGAAATCGAAGAATTCAAGGCGCAGATCCAGGGAGCGCGCGACCGCTGCAGAAGGTACGATCTTCTGAACAAAGTGCCCACTTTTGACGCCGATATTTCTGATGATGGACTCAGCAAAGTCGCCATTGATGATTCTGGACCGCTTTGGGAGGAGAAGACTGTCCTCGTCCTCGACCGCGCAAAAGATCAGCTTGAAGAGCATCTGATGAACGAGGAGGAGAATCTAAAGGTGGTCTGCATCGTTGGAATGGAAGGTCTTGGTAAGACTACTATTGCCAATGAGATATGCGGGAAGCTTGAAGGGTACTTCGAGTGCCGAGCTGTCGTCTCAGTTGGACGGAGAGCATCCATGAAGAGCACTCTACTGGATATACTCAATCAAGTATACTATGCCAATGCTACTGAAAGATTTAGAAGGGAAAAATTGGATGTGAAACAAGTCATCACTGAGCTCTGGACATTCCTCGGCACGAAAAGGTATGTACGTGCAGTTAATTTGTTATTAGTGTAAATGTGTGTTCACGGTTCTCTCATGATGCAAAGCAATGGCAAAACAATTACAGAGAGGAAAGGGAAAAAGTACCACATTATAATCGACCCGACAACCATAGTAAAATGTACTAAATTCAGAACAAACAGTAAGGTTTTCTTATTTTATCCTTACATTTTCTATTTTCCTTGTCAGTGTTGGTTTTCCTTACGTAGGCTGATTTAAAGTGCGATTTGCTCCAATTATGGTTCACTGTAATAGTCACTGATGTAGCTTGGACGCTAGGGCATGTTCAATGGTGGGCCTATATTTTAGACTATTACTGTAGAAATAAGGTTGTGAATAGTGAAAATGGGTTGGGAGTAAAATATAAAAGAGAGATATGTAGGGAGAGAGAATATAGACCTAGGAATAAGTAGGTGAATAGTGATGGGTGGACTATCGGATGTAAATAGTGATGGAATAGTGATAGACTGGGCTAGTTTTAGGTCCAGCATTGATGATGACCTTAAGCTAATCCTCTTGAGCTCTGATGCGCCCCCATCCCTCGTCTTCACCTATTTTCGTCAAGAATCTTCTAGGGTTCAACGAAGGTCCTACAATGCTCAGTAAAGATCTTCTTGGTGAAGGTCATAGGGCCCATTCTTTTTAGCTTAAAAGCTACTTTTGATTTCAAGCTAGATATTTATTATTTTTATATAAGCCAAATGATTTGTCATTGTGTAGCAAATTTTTAAAGATTCTAATGTTTCTTCTCAAAACTCTTAGAACTAATTTTTAATATTTTTCGATCCCTCGAAGCTGTTGGTTTTGAACCAAGGATCAACTCACCCAAGCTAACACACTATTTTTTCTCACGCGGGAAGAAGATAAACAGAGGAAACAGAGTAGTATATCTCAAGGACACAAACTACATAGTTCTTTTTTATTGATCACATTACCTCTTATATTTGGGAATTCACTACCATATTTATAGGCAGTCAGACCGACCTAGTACTACCGACTTAGACAGCTAATGACACATCCAACTAGTATTCTATTGTTGTTTTCTAGTGCATGCATTTCTGCCAATCTGATCACTGCAACTTTCTAGCCTTTTCTCCTCTTCTCCATAAATACTAAGAAGCTAAGTTTCCCTTTGCTAGCCGACATGGCCAAAATCCCACCGCCCTTGTGTTCACATCTATTCATACTAATTTTACTTGGTCAAGATTAAATCCAACAGTCTCCCCCTAATCTTGACTTGCTAAATCTTTAACTCCAACTAGACAAAGCATCTCTGCGAATTTTACTTTGGCAAGAGACTTGGTGAGGCTCTCCACCGACGTGCTCGACTATAATCTCCCCTCTTTCAACACACACTCGGATAAAATGGAACTGAGTGTTGATGTGCTTGCTTCTCCAATGGAATGCTAGGTTTTCATCAAGGCAATTGCTGACTTGTTGTCGACATTTAACTTGACTGTTTCTGATGGACATCCTATCACCTTGCTCGGCAATCCCCTCAGCCATATCACCTGGCAAGCAGCTGCTGTTGCGGCCATAAATTCAGCCTCACATGATGATGACAGCGCAACACTCATTTGCTTTTGAGACGCCCATGAAATCAGATTGTTGCTGACATAGAACACCATACCACTAGTGCTTCTACCGTCAGTAATGTCACATGCCAAACTACTATCACTATACCCAGTTAATTTTTCCTCACCTTCACTTGTGTATTTCGGACCAAACTCAATATAACCTTTAAGATACATGAAAATTTTCTTAACAGCCTTATGGTGCATGACTGTAGGCTTCTCCATGTACCTGCTAACCATTCCATATAAGTATGAAGGATCAGGCCGAGTGTGTAGCAGGTACCTTAGGCTCCCAATGACTCATCGATATTCAATTGCATCAACAGGCTCCCCTTCAGTATCTCTTCCCAGCTGCAGTTTGGTATCCATGGGACATTTGCATGGGTTACAATCCTCCATTCCAAATTGCTGAAGGATCTTTCGCTCGTACCCTGATTGTCTGAGCTTGATTCCTTCTTCTCCTTGTTCAACCTCAATACCAAGGTAGTAGGATAAGAGGCCGAGATCTGCCAACTCGAACTTTTTCGTTAGCTGTTGGATTTTAGTTGCATCTGACCCTGTTATAAGTTCGTTATAACATTTTCGCCAAAAAAAAGTTAATTGTCCATACAAGCAATGTATTTGCTATGCCTCGAGCGTTCAATGCATTGGACGCCCAACTCTAGCTCACCAATATTTTGGTTCCTTTCCTTCTCCCTCTCACCATCTCGCTCTCTCTATTCCCCTCTCCTCTCGGCCTCTGGTGTTCTTACCGGAGTCCTTGACCTCCTATTACTCACCGCGCCTATCCTCCCCGACCTCTGCCCCCTTGCCCTGCCCCCCATTCTCGCGCCACTCACTATGCCCATCCTCCCTCGACCTACCCACACTCGTCATGCCCATCGCCACGGTGGTAGCAGCCGCCGCGTCCTCTAGTGGTGGTGGGCATCGACGATGATGCTTTGTGGTGCGACCATGGGAGCGAGCCAGGATGAACTGGACAATGGTGGCCGATCAGGTATGGCTAGGCCAAGGGCCAACGACGATGGCCTATGCTAGCACGATGGCGGTGTTGTAGGGGCACCCACCTCATCTCCAGGAGAGGTGGATGTCCACGAAGATATTGTGAGGATTCTTCGTGTAGATTGTTACCCGAAGGGGTAAGTGATGAAGCCTATCCGAGATGACCTCAAGGTGGACCGTGAGTGGAAGACTTGACATGCGCGAAGGGTCAAGAGAGGGACGCGAAGGATAAAATATTCCGAATGCATCTCAAGCAAGGAGAGTCCTCGGGATTTCCACCAAAGGATGGCGGAAGGTGTCTAGTCGAGGGATTCACGAAGACTCTTCAGAAAGACCGAGAGTGATCTTTGCCAAGTTTCGGGTCAGATGACGAAGACTTCGTGACAGCCTCTGACAGGAACGAATCGAATCAAATCAAATCAACAACTTTGTCAAAGGATATCCCCCAAGGGCATGTTAGGGAGTAGGATAACGTGGATTGTAAGAAAACTAGTCTAGCCGTTGATTGTAGGATCGATGATCCAGAGTTCAGGGTAATCTGGGTATTCCCTCAGGGGTAAGGGTACATTGGGTATTTCCCATGAATGTAAACCCTGACCCCAAAGTTGTATAAATTAATAAGCTCATCAATGAAAGAGGGTAAGCATTCTGATCATTCACATAAGTACTAGTTTATTTACTGAGCGCTCTGCTCTCTCACCACCACTTTCTCAGCGTCCTCTCCATCACTGGGGAGGGGCACTGATTCTCACCGTCGGCGGATTTTCCGACGACAGGCGGTGTCCTGTGCAAGGCACATTTATTTTCTATTTGGAGCTAGAGCCATTGCTTTTTTTTTGGCAATTTGTGTTATTATTTGTTGCAATGTTGATTTTTGATGTTGCAAACAAATTTTTTGTTGCAAGGTTTAACTTGGATTGTTGTGGCGCATCTTCTCAGCTATTGATGCTTCTATTTCAATTTTTTTTTTTTGTTGCAAGCATAGTTTCTTTTGTCCCACTCCGCATTGAAGAATGTAACGATGGAGCATCGGATTGTCCGATGCCTAGCATCATCTTCAAAGTGCTTTTTTCCCTACTTGCTATGCTTTTATTAATAAGCAATTAATACGTTGTAACAACAATAATTAACATAGGTATTTGATCCAAAAATTACATGAAAAAACAAAAATGATAATAAGTGAAAATCAGAACCAACTTACTTAAATGTTATTTATTTTGAATCGATAGAAGTGGCTAATAATGATTATCTCTGTACCTTAAAACGTTAGGTATTTCATCATAGTTGATGACATATGGAGTACATGGGCTTGGAAAGTAATCAATTGTGCTTTGCCCGATCCAAAGGTTGGAAGTAGGGTATTGATAACAACTTGCATCGCAGATGTAGCCAGAGCTTGTACAATACATTCAAGTGATGTTCTCTATGAGATGCACGGTCTTAGCGAGGAAAACTCCAGAAGCTTATTTAAAAGAACAATATCTGTTCCAGAAGAATTATGGGTGGCTGGTTTTGGAGAAGTTGCCGATGAAATGTTGAAAACGTGTGGTGGCGTGCCATTTGCTATAGTGGTTGCAGCCGGTTTATTATACAGGAAATTCGCAGAATTGGGACGGCCGAAGAGTCTTGAAAAATCTACTTTTTTCCCCTCAGAAAAAGGAAAATATACTCTCTCAGCATCAGACCAATATTGCACGTCACAGGGGATGAGAAATATACTGGAGATGAGTTATGATGATCTCTCACTGCCTGTGAAGTGTTGTTTTCTGTACCTGAGTGTTTTTCCAGAAAATTATGACATCGAGGAATATACTATGATCAAAAAGTATAGTTGTACCATCAAGAAAGATCGTTTGATACGGCTATGGGTAGCTGAAGGATTTATTCCTAAAATGGACGAAGAAAGCTTGTGGGAAACAGGGGAGAGATATTTTAACGAGCTTATCAGTAGGAGACTGATTCAGCCTTTGTTCGACCAACGTGATGGTCAGGTAGTGGGCTGCGGTGTTCATGGTGTGATTCTTGATTTCATCACATCCTTGTCAGGGCCATCTGCAGGTGACACAATTTGGCGCTTGTCGCTCGACTTGAGGAACCAAGACGAAGCTGATGACACTATGGAGGCAAGCACCGCGCACTCTAGAGTCAGGTCCCTCATAGTTTTGGGAGATGGTGAACGGAGGATGCCTGATCTTTCGGCCTTCAAACTTCTACGTGTACTGGATCTGGACGATGGTAATATTTTTCTGAACTTGAAAAGCATTGCATGTTTGTCTCTGTTGAGATACTTTAGAGGGACTTGTTTTGTCTCTGACCTACCTGAACAAATTGGACAACTCCAGCACCTACAAACCTTAGATTTAAGGGGAACCGGGGTGCGAAAATTGCCTGCATCTATAGATAGATTGCAGAAGCTGGTGTCTCTACTTGGAGATGATTTGGAATTGCCGGATGGATGCCAGCTAACAAATATGCAAGACTTAGAGAAACTGTCGACCATTAATGCCGACAGTAGAAGCTCACGTGATGCTCTGCTGGTGCTGGGTATGCGTAGGACGTCGAAGCGGCTGAGGGCGCTTGGCCTAAGTGCTTATAGTTACATGGATTTGTCCACACAGGTTGAGGTGATGTCTTTCCTCACGGAGCTCCAAAAAGCTAACATTGAGTCCCTGGTATTACGTGGTGATATCGTCTTGCCGAATGCTTGGACACCTTCGCCTCTCCTCCGAAGGTTTCAGCTGACAACATTCCTGCGAAGAGTTCCTGATGGTTGGGACACGCTGGTCCACCTGAGACACCTGGATATTAGTATCACTGAAGTAGCAACGGGAGATCTCCTTGTCCTCGCGAAGCTGCCTAGTCTAATCCTTCTCAAGTTACAATCGGCAGGCTATGACCACCGGGATGGGTACATCATAGTCAGCTCCGGATTTAAGAGTCTTGAGGTGGCCTGGTTCAGGTGTTACGGCGGGATGGGGCTGCAGTTTGCACCCGGAGCCATGAAGAAGCTCAGAAGGCTTCGGCTGGACTTCAACGCAGAGAAAACAAGGAGGCTGTACGGCAACAAATTTGATTTTGGCATCCAGTTCCCCGGCTCTAGCCTTGCTAAAGTCTATGTCACCATCAACTGTTTTGATTCTACATTTTCGGATGTGGAGTCCGCGGAGGATGCCATCAGGGATCAAGTATCTAGGCACCCCAAAAGTCCCTCCTTGGAACTGATAAGACATGATGAATTCCGGATGAGGAAGACCAATGATCTGTGGACATTGCCAGCGATATATCCCCAAGGGTAAAGCAGCTGCGTCCACATCTAAATTAGTGTAGCGTCTGCCCATTGGGGAAGCCATCTTCAGCTTTCAACTTCGTTCCCATACCGCAGATTATATACTCATGTTGTGTGCATGTGTTCCATTCTATGTAGCTACTGTCTATTTCCATTTTCTTTATTCAGTTTCCACGGCACTGTAATGTAAAACCTGCCTACCTGTTCAAGTGGACGTCACGTACTCTCGTACGTGTGTGTAGACTGTAGACAATTGGGTGGTTGTTTATTTGACTATATATTGTGATTTGTGAATATACAAATTGCATCCATACTAGCTATGGATGCAAACAAGACATGCAATATCCAATAGTAGTGTGAGACTATACGGAGGTCTTTATGTTGTGATGAGTATATGTAATTTAATTTAATTTAGTTGAGGAGTTTGAGACTTGTTTTTGAGCCGAGCAGATTATTGTTTCAGCACATGCAGTTTTTACATTTTGGACTATTTTGTGATGCTCTGTTGCTTGGATAAACTTTTGATCTCATAGCTTTTGTAGAGAACTAAAAACGAAGGTTTTTTATTTTGGGTGGAAAGTTATTTGATCCACGGATTAATTGATATAATTTTCACAAGCTGTGTGGTGCACTTGTAGCGTAAATTTTGGCATGCCATGATTAGTGTAATCTCGGGTTAATTTGTAATTGCATGATTCTTGTTGCTAATAAGCTAACTTTTAGAGAGGTAAATAAGGATATTTTGGAGATTGTGTTAGTGCATTTGAGTGCAGGTTTGGAGGCAATTGTGATCATCGGCGGATATCGCAACTAGGTTTGGAGAACCAAAGTCCAGGACGGTTGAGGATGTCGATGGGACGGTTGGGCTCAAATCAAGCTCACGTGGACGTCATGGAGATGGAATTGGGGTGGTTCAAAGTTTCCCGTTCGGGTAAGGCCCGGAGACGTGGAAAATGAGCTGTCAAGTCAATCAATAAAGAGACCCGTTGCATCGGATTGACCGAGCTTTGTGCATCGCCTATATAAGGCTTTGAGTATGCCCTATATGGCCCATGTAAGCCCATATTTTTGACATTATTTGAGTGAGTGGAGAGGAAAGTTTAGTCCCATCTTGCTCACCCAAGGGTGGGAGAGACTTCCCTTTCTATATAAGTAAGGGTGGGGAGGCTAGCTCTCCCATCCATTGCCATGGTTTTGTATCATGCTCATGAGAGCTTTGTCCATCAAAGTGTAGTTGTAAACTACCCAAATATCCAATGAAAACTAAAGTTCCACAAGTTCATGAGTTGTTCTTTGGATCTAGCAAGACCTAATTCTTTCTCTTTGTTCTATGTGTTTGATCTAGTTTTCTTCCCTGTTTTGTTTGCAACTAGTTTCTTTGCCTTCCCTCTTTCTACATGCTGAGATATTGTTGATCTAGGGGGTGTAGGGTTTGTTCCTATCATTTATATCATCTTACAATTCATCAAGAACATTGAGATCAAGTTTCTCTCTTTCATGTTATATTTCGTCGGTTCGGTTTTTCTGCGTAGCATGCCTTGTCATTTTTTTATCTTCTTGCTCTGACATGATTTGGATGTGATTCTTATTGGATTGGATTACTAACTTCCATATCCACTTGTGATGAAAATATCATAGAGCCTAGAGCTACGGTTTAAGATCTATGGAATTTTTCCCAAGTCTCTGTTTGCTCTCTGGAATTTTTGTGCAGAAGGGCTTGTCATTTTTGTTTCTTATGCTCAATCCTTGGTTCAAATCTATTTCCCTGCCAAGTTTATTTCTTGAAAGAGGGATCGGAAAGCCCCCTTTCTGCCAAGGTGTTACTTTCGGGATGTCTAGACTACCAGCGGGCAAGCAGTGCCATGAGGCAGGCAAGACATAAGGGTTTATACTGGTTTGGGCCTCCCCAGGGGGATAAAAACCCTACTTCAGTGGTGTGCATTGTGTATTGAGTCAAAATGACAGAGCTACAAAGATGTCCAAATAAGCCGGCCTCTCTTTGCCGTTGAAAATGGGGGGAATTTGTACTACTAAGAGCAATAACCATTGTCACATTAATAGGGACCATGACGCCACTTAACCGTAGTTAAAGGGGGCCTAAATACGCGGCAAGATCTTCTCCACATTCGGATCATGGGTAACAGCTCCCACGACATGAGAAATGTGGCCACGTGGTAGTATCCGAGGCAGCCAACTCCACGCTCGGGCAGGAAGGTGCCCTAGAGCGCAAAAATGTTGCCTGGTTAGAGCGAGCCGGGCTACTCTCATCCGGACAACAGCATAACCCTCTCCAAGCTGGGAGCTTGTCCGAGCATAGAAGCTGCCTGGCTGAGGCATGATGGGCATCTCATCCAAGACCAAGTTTTGGAGCTGCTATGGATACGCCTGGCTCGTAGGCTTAAACAAATCCCCGATGGCTAGCCCACTAGGCTCAAGTGGAAAACTACCTGGCCGGGTCTTCCTCTCGAGGCTTTTAACCCCAAAAGGGGAATTGGTCCTGGCAGCGTAGCACTACCACTGCATCCGAGGCGTCCCGGGAAGGAATCAACTCTTCCCCAAGCGATCCAGGCAATCTAGGCTTCCCCCAGGCAAGACTTACCCGGGCTGGGCAACGAACCTCTACGGTCCGGGAGGTTATTCCATTGGGTAACCCAACGGTATCTTCCCGGGCAATGATCATCCTGGGCAGTTTTTAACTTAACCATTACTCTGTGCAATTACTAGCCATTACACAATAGAGCGATGCGACAGTTTTTGAAAACTATTCTGATACATGGTGCAGAACCCATTGGAGGGCGAAAAGTTATAAGTTTAGGTCAGTTTTTGCCCGTTTACACCAATTGGTGCCCGAGGACGCGTCGATTGGCTTCCCTTGGTGCCTATAAATAGCAGGAAGGGGTAAGGACTCCCATCCTTATTCTTGCGCTGCAATTCTCCAAGCCTTAGCCTCTCAAGTCTTTCTCTTGCTTGGCACAAGTCGTAATTCTCACTTAGTCCTTCCCCAACCACCGTCGCAACTTATGGCGAAGTTTGGGAAGGCCAAGATCACCAAGGAGCGCTTGGAAGCCCTTGAGGACTGCTTGAAGCCGAAGAAGGAAGAGTTCGTTTCATGCGAACTCTACGTCGTCAACGGGCTGCGGGCGTTGGAGAGTGAGTTCGTAGGCTCGCTCCTGGAGCAATGTGAGATTGAGATTGCGAATCTCAACCCCAACTCCATCCTCAAGATGGAGATCTTCAGCCATCTCTACGAGGGATACATGGGGAGGCTACCGACGGCGGCGCTCTTCCTCTAGTATTACGGGTTGCACCGAATCGACAGCAAGGTGGCGATTGGGTGTGCGTACTTCTGCCTCCGCACCAATGTGGACCTCTCCTACCCCCGCATCATCCTCAAGGACTCTATTGTGGGGTGGGCGAACCGTTGGTTCTACGCCCACTGCGGTCCAGATGGCGGGCTTGAGTTCCGGGGAGAGATCCCAGACGTCGGGGCAATCCCACAGCTGGAGATGGAGGCGGACGACGAGCTCGCGGTTAGGAAGATCGCGGTGATGACGAAGATGGGACTCACCGGGGAGATCATCGCCCGGGACTACATCACTAATAGGGTGAGCCCTCCGTGGAAGAGGGAACACCCCTTTTGGGAGATTGCCAGGTGGCAAGACCTCACCCAGGATGGGGACTCCAGTAAGGGTTACGCCTCGAACATATTTCCACAACTAGTAGGATTCCATTGCCCAGGGCTAAGAAGAAATTCTGTCTTTATGTAGTCCCCAAGGAGGAGTGAATCAAAGCCCGAGTCGCCGAACTGTTCGATGTGCCCTAGAACGAGGACGAGAAGGACCACGAGCCACCCAAGGTGCAGATCCCCCACAACGTCCGAGAGCGGCAGCCAGAGGTAAACCTATGTTTAATTCCGTTATTGTAACATCCCAAGACCTTGGAACTTTCGATGAGATATGGTATCATAGGATATTTTGGATAAAATCTTTTTCAATCAAATTCACACATATAAGTGAGTATATAGTATATAATACACACACACATACATATATATCCTATGTACACAGTCCTTTTCGTGTACACACCGTGTACACCAACTAACAAAAGTCGTGAAAAATTCTGAAAATATTTGTAGATGTACTACTAAACTTACTCTACCTATGTATAAAATTATAAGTTCAAATTCATTCTATATTAAGAGTTACAAAAAAGAGAAAATTATATCAATTTTGAACTCTTCAAATTTGTAAGAATTCTCTCTTTTTTATAACTCTTAATATAGAATGAATTTGATCTTGAAACTTCATACATAGGTAGAGTAAGTTTAGGAGTACATTTACAAATTTATTCAGAATTTTTTATGACTTTTGTTAGTTGGTGTACACGGTGTGTACACGAAAAGCCTGTGTATACAGGATATGTTGCCTATATATATATATATATATATATAAATATAAACTATATAGCTATTGGGAACACCTTTGAATAAGATGCTAGAAAAAGTTCTATGGAAACCTTGATCAACTTAAGAAGCCAAAAATTTAGATTAATTATGAATTCTCCCAAAATGAACCATTTAACTTAAATTTATCCCTATATGGTTATTGCTCCCAAAAATTCGAAAAAAAGAGAAATTCATATAGTGTAAAAATAAGTGCCATATCCAATTTGGAGCACATCCTTCTTTTGAAATTTTAAAATTTAAAACTCATGATGATCATATACAATTAGAGGCTATGATGATCAGATCAAATTAGAGGCCTAAAAATCAAAATTATTTCAAAAGGTTCAAAACCAAATCATATATATATATATGTATGTGTGTGTGTGTATATATATATATATGTATAGCTTGTTAAATTCTCCAAAATTCATTCAAATTTCCTATCCAATTCTATGATTCCATCTTCAAAATTCTTGAGCAGTGGGCCCTACCATCTCTCCTTCTCTCTGTTCTCTCTCTGTTCTCTGCTTCGCTCTCTCCCTGACCGGCTCGCTCACTCTCTCCTATGGACGATGGCCTCATTAGCCGCCTGGCCCCTCCCGCCGGCTCAATCTCTCTCTCCCTCGGTCGGTGACCGAGCCCCTCTCTGTCGCCCTGCTCGCCGCACACATTAGCAACAGCTCGCGGGCGCGCACAAAGCCTGCGCGCCACCTGGTAGCCAAGCCCCTTGTGTGGCGCAGTCAACCTGGTAGCGCTGTCGCATCACCGCTGCCGCCGCCATCATCGCCCTGCACCACAGCCGCTTGCGCCACCTAGCCTCGCTCGTGACCGCCGCGCCGAACCACCAGCGCGACCGGTCTAAAGGGCGTCCCCCTCCCTGCACCGCTTCTCTTCCTGGCCGCTCTCTCTCTCTCTCTCTCTCTCTCGTGTCCACCGTACACCGCTGCCCCTCCTGGACCGCTCCTGGCCCTATAAAACCCAGCCGAAGCCCCCAGTTTCCCCATCCTCTGCTGCTGCTCTGTTCTAGCCGAATTCGCCCCCTTTCGCCGCTCGTCGTCTCGTGTGAGCCCCGATCCAATTCCAGCCGTCCAAAGCATCTCTATAACCTCCTCTACTTCTCTGACATCTCCTCTTTGGCAGCGCATCACGAATCTCCGGTCCACATCAGAGCGCCGTCATCTCCAGTTCAGACCCGCACATCGCCAGCTTCTTCGGTGATCCCCCATCCAAGCCAACCCTGTGGTGAGCACCCACTCACTCTCGCACAGCTCATGCGCACACCATCCCCCTAAACTAAGCCGTAGAACCTAGTCCATGGTCGGGCCGCGGCTAGCTCCGCCGCCGCTCGTCGCGCCATCACGTTCGGCCGTCTCTGGCCTCGACATGTACATCATTAGATACACGTGAGCTCACTGAATCCGTAGAGCCCAATAACTCCCAAGATGGTGGCCTGTGGCGCTGGCGTGAGCTCGGAGAGCTCCGTGGCCACGCGCGAGCGAGAGGTAGACACGATGACGTCAGGCTAGCGTCATGTTCTGCGATTACTGTTCTTAATCTGTCACTGACTAGTGGGCCCAAACTGATTAATAAAATCTTTTAAAACCCAATTTAAACTTATGAGTCAGTAACATATGGGCCCATCTCAGGTTTAAATCAATTTAACCCGCGCGTGCGCATTATTCTCTCAGCGCAACTGATAGGTGGGTCCGCAGTCCCACGCGTCAGATTAAGTGGAGGCTACGCTTTCTCCATTGAGTGGCACCCTCGTGCTGGCTCCTCTCACCCGCGTGAGATCTCTGGGCCACGCAACCGGGCCAGCCCAACACTGTTCACACCAAATTTCCATCTTTTATCCAATTAAATAATCTCATAAATCAAAAACAAATTATGAAAAATGCTTAGAGACTTTAGAAAAATCTGAGAAAATTAGGGTAAATACTAGATGGATGCTGGATTTAATAAAAATATAATAATTCCATATAGTGATAATTTATACCTCTGTAAAATTGTAGGAAGCTCTTTTTAGATTTTCTAACTGTTTTAATTAATACATAAAGGCTTATATGAATTATTTAAATTAGTAAACGACTTTAATAAATCATGACAATTTTATGGAAATTAGTGAACACTTTCTATAACCCAGGAAAATTATAATACCAGCATGTCATCATAATAGAATTTCCTTGTAGCTAGAATTTACTAATTTCCCCCATTAGTAAAAAGATTTAATAATTAAGATTTGACCCTAAATTAACCTTAGGAGTTATCTGAACCAATTACTTCACCTGATCTGTACTTAAATTACCAAATGTTACCTAGGGTAGACCATCATCGTATTTCCTAATATGTATGAATTTCCCGACTTAGATAATCCAAAAATAACCAAACCTTACCTTCGCTTAATTTTAGGTAAGATTGTATAAACCAACCAGCGATGACTAGTCGCTGTCCAGAAATTTGAATTATCTAGAATAATTATTTTGGGGATATGTACACTACGGGTAATCTTATATTGCATGCATTCATGCACCCCGTATACGCAAAAATCGTATTATCGCGGAAGGCTCGTGGAACTTCCTTAGTAGTAGGATTTATTGCTACTAAATCTCATCGTTAGCCCTGTCATCAACGATAGCCACCGTGCGCTACATTTCATTCATCATATTTTCTGCATTTTATTATTTATTGCCATTGTATCTCATATAGACGTAGCAAAACCCACGGAACAGCTCAAGGAGCTAGGTCAAGACTACGACACACAGGGTCAAGGCGAGTTAACACTCTTAGATCATATCTTACCTAGTTTTTAGTTAAAGTATTTTTATTTCAATATCAAGATTTCATGCTCTAGTTAATTATTTACCTACTGTTAATCGTGATATATCAGGCCTGTCTTTTGATAATTTTCAATACCATGTCCTGATTTCCTTGATAATCATATCCTTAAATTAGCTGCCTTAAATAATTAAATGTTTTTAGACTTCTAAGTCTGGTATAAAACTTGCTTAGCATTGTCTAAGTCCAATAATACAATTTTCAGGCTTTACGGCCTCGAAATGGTGAATCGATATTCACCGAACAACTATTCATTTAATCCTGGAATATTGGTGTTTGGGCCTAGCATGCCAGTGTGAGTCTATGTGAATGGGTCTAGAGCTGATAGAGAATATAATCATGTCTAAGAGCTGGTATTGGTTGTTGGTTATGTCTGGTTTTGTCATGGATGATGGTTATAACTAGAGCTAGTTATGGAATTGGTCATGTCTGGTTGTTGGGAAGTCTCTGGAATGTTGGGTCGAGGCCCTTGTGTGAAAATGGAGTGTGAGCACTCTGAGTTTGAGGCGCGGAGCCTCCGAAGCAAGACTGATAAGGGGTCCTTGGAATCTTGTGATATGTGCTGAGGAGCCAAGGCTCGCTCAGGTGGAACGCAGAGTAACACCCTTAGTGGAGGGGTGCTACCGTCTCGCTTGCGTGGGATCAGTTTCAACACAAAGCGTGGCCATCACGCGGTAGTGTGGGTGCGGGGTCCAGCAGCGTGGTCCATGGAGGATGCACCCATGGGTACCACCCCAACTCGAGATACAAGCGGAAGGGCGCTGTCACTGCGGTGATCAAGGTCTCCCTTGCTGAACTGCCAATCCAGTAGTGAGGAGATCCACAACAAGAAGGCCAAATCCTAGAAATAATGGCAGGTGTTCGGAAGGAAGATTGTGAGATGAGATGGAATGGTTGGTTGAGTCTAAGTTGTTTTGGTCAGGTTGATCAGGTTGTTGGGTTGGTGTTGGTCTAGTGGGAGTTAAGTCTTGTGAAAAGCATTCTCTCATGAAACATTATCCAATTAAAACTTGCTTAATGTAGGTTTGGTTAAAATCTTGGAAACTTGGCTTTATGCAAATAAAAGAACTACTAGCTTTCCTTGAAGCCTTAAGCACTAAATTGCATTAGGAGGGTGTTAATTCGCAAGTATGGTTCGATTGCGTGCTTACCCTCGCACACACTCACTCTTTTAGATGGAACCATGAGGAGGACCCCTACGAATGCCACGAGGATGGTGATCTAGCCTATGTCGGAGAAGAGGAGGTTTAGGGTGTCGCTCCAGTCGTGGCGTAGTTGCGTAATCGTTGTAGGACTTTTGGATATTTTCGTGTGATATTTGCTTTTCGCTCTCTGATCTTTTGTTGTACTTGTTGGAAATTTGGCCGGTCAGCCCTGTTGTATACTTAAGCCCCGTTTGGGCACACTAAGTTGTATTAAATATTTTAAATTTCTGCAATTATGTGATGTACCGGCTATGTAACAGTGAGTACTAGCGTACTGGTCCAAGAACTAGTGCAGTGCGTGAGGCCCCAGAGATGTGAGAATTTGGGGGCACCACAGCTATTACATTGCCCGGCATATGGTAACCAACTTCATTTGACATGCGTACAGGAGGAGGAGCTAATCATGGCCCTGATCTTGCCATGGGCTTCCAAGGGTTGGACTACGTCGGGACGAGCAAGGCGCCGACCAAGAAGAAGGCCTCGTGCAAGAGGCATGCGACATCACCGCCCACGGTGCCCTAGGGGAGACGCGCGTCTCCCCTATCGCTCAATGCGACAGGCCGTAGCGATCGCTGCTCGGGAGGCAGCACCTCTCCCGAGCGACCAGCCCAAGCACCACCTGGAATACCAGGATCGGGTTGAGGTAAGAAAAGAAGTTGCAAAATGATTTCATGATTTTGCCAAAGCTAACCCAGAGCAGATGGAATTGCTCCACCAGCTTGCGGAGGCAGCGAAGGATCAGAAGCGCCTGAAGCTGCTCCGAGAGCAGAATAAGCGGCTCAAGGAAAAGTTGTAGTTGGAGAAGGAGAACGCTGAGCTACAGGTGCTGCTCGGGCGTCCTGCCTCTCCCCCGGCCAAGGAGGGTCAAGAGATCGGGGAGCCAGCCCAAGCCCAGAGGGGTGACCATCTTAGGGGTTGACATGGAGGACATCAACCCCTGGATGGCGGAGGCCACCAGAGCTGTGGAGCGCCGAAGTAAAGTGGCTAAGGGAAGGAGGTGGTGGTCGGGGACACCGACGACATGCCCGAGGCCACCACAGAGGAAAAAGACAACAAGCCCAGGACGGACACGGGTGTGGAGGAGGAGGAAACGCCAGAGCCCACTCATCCCCTCCACGACGAGACTGGGCTCCCGCTTCAGCCCTACACCGTGGATGGTAAATGTCCCAACTTTTCAACCTCCAATTGGATTTTTGTTGATTTTTCATTTTCTCCAGCGCTGGAGCCTGGAGCGCCGCATACACGGGGATGCTGAATTGCTGATGATATTATCAATCGCGTCCTTGCAGAGCTCCTGGAGGCGACTGCCAACAAAGTCTTTGAAGAAGAAGACACCGCCAAGGAATCCGAAGCTGCGGATTTTCCACAGCAGAGGAACCCACTGGCCGAAGCCAAAGCTACGGCCGTCTCGCCCGGAGCTCTGGGCAAAGCGGCGACTCTCCCAGCCTTGCCTCAGAGCGTCGAGGGGGCTCAAGGCAAAGAAAAGGTGGCTCGGGAGACAATGCCTTCCCCAAGCCACAGGCCAGCAAGTCAGAATGTCCCCGACACGACCTGGGCACGCCATGCTCGGGCGTAGCCGCCGCGTAGTGAAGGCTGAAGTGTGGCGTGGCGCAGGGCACGAAGTCACGCGGCGAGACGCGAGTGTGATCGTGACGTGGGCGCAATAGGAGCACAAATGCAGGGTTAAATTCATAAATCCATATGAAAAAATCGTTTTACCTCAAAAAAAACTTTTTTTGGTTCAAACTCTCTAAACACATTAATACTATTTTTAGAAATTTTTGTGATTTTTACCCAAATTTTAATTTTATTTTTAAATTTGAATTTGAAGCTGTTTTGAATTAAGGATATTAATCTTGTTCCACGTCCGTTTAACGATTTCCTATGGGAATCAAGTAGAAAATTATGGGATTTGGAACCCATGTAACTATGGCCATATTCTTTTAAACTGAAAAGCTGCTTCTCATTATCTTTACTAATAAAAAGCCTGTAGCAGTGCTCGTTAATGTTAGCGTCATACTTTAGTAAAATTACCCACCATGTTATCCATTATAAAAATTTCATTTTATGCACTAAAATTACCCATCATAATAAATATATCTTATGCACTAAAATTACCTACCTTGCATGGTATTGGGCGAACAAGCGTCAAGAAAACAGATGTGCTGTTGCGAAGCGTCGTGCCATGCGCACAACAAAGCCGAAGACGCATGACTTACTTGGATGGTTGAATTTGGATTTTCTCGTAGTCAAGCACGAGCACTCAATTACAATCTAAAAGGTTGTAGGCACTCAATAAAGAGCTTTGAGGGGTCCAAAAAATCACTTAAAATTAGTTTTAAGAGTTTCGAGAAGAAGCACTAAGAGCTTAAAAATAGCTACAAAACGCTAATACGTCTAGCTTATAAAAAAATAATAAATATCCCACTTATAATTATAACGTGATTTTAAGCGAAGGCCTATACTGTTGCTTTTGACCCCGTCGCTGGAAAACAAGAGGCAGAAATCCCATCACTAGTTGCTGCGTGGTATGTATGCATAGTTGCGAACATTAATACATGTCATTCTTCTTTTTCCATTTCATTCAAGGAGAGAATCTCTTTCCGTTCTATGAATATTTTCAAAGGGATGCTGTTAAAGCATCCACATCAGGAACTCCATCTCTATTTTATCTCTCTTCTACTCTATTTTCTCTCTCTTACTCTAAAATTCTTTTACACTTTATGCTACACCTTAAAAGATTCTTTCCCTTCACCAGATACTCTATCTCTAAAACTCTATTTCTACACTACTATAGGGTTTCTGCTATGGATGCTCTTATAGATGTTAAATAAGAAAGAGGATGAATATGGGGAGATAAATAAAAAAGAATGAACCAAGAAAAAATGATTGGAGATAGTCTTCTGTGCTACAAGCACACCTTTTGGTAGGCAGCATTAAATGAACCTACCACCCTGTTCTTGTTGGAAGCTATGTCTGCTACTCTGTACGAGGAAAGTGAGTTTCACATTAGATACATCAATCAGTTCTTCTAGTATTCTGAAAAAGTCGAATTGGGTCCAATATCTATTACAAGAGAGGGGCGCCGGGAATGCAGAGGGGGGTTTGAATCGCCCTTTGGAAGGGCGATAATTTAAATCGCTATTTGGAAGGGCGAGATTTGACTTAATTTTACCTCATAAAGAGCAAGGAAAAATATTTTGTTTTTAAAACAATCGTAAATATGGAAATTGTCACATTTTTCATCTATGCAGCTACGCGGCAACTCCCGTCCAGGCGTCCACTGCATATATATTTTGCAACCACGCCGATTGGGCCTCTCATTTCATTAATTTTTTGCCCAAAAAATTAATAAGCTCTCAATTGGTTCATTTTTGTAAAAAAAGAAATATGGAAATAGCCACCTCGTTTAAATTTACATCTTTCGGCGATTGTTATTACTTAGAATTAGGACGGTCCGGCTTTCACTGTCGTCGTCCGGTTTGATTATTTAGAGATTCCGAACCGTGAGAAGTGTTACCCGGATGCTCCGACTAACACAGGGACGTGTAAGTCGGACCGTCTGGCTTGCACTGCCATCATCCGGTTTGATTTTTTAGAGATTCAGGACTGTGAGAAGTGTTACTCGGACGGTCCAGCTAACACAGGGAGGTATAAGCCGGACCGTCCAGCTTGCATTGCCATCGTCCGGTTTGATTTTTTAGAGTTTTGGAACCGTGAGAAGTGTTACCCGGACGTTCCGGATAGGAGTGGGCATTTAGCGACCTTCTATAGTGGTCATATCAATTTTAATAAGTCTTTTAATTATCCCTTTAGCTTATGCCCCTTTTGTCTTAAAAGAACAGGCTAACACGGCCTAGAACAAGATCAATCCATATTACCGAGAAATTGGTTAAGTTTAATGCAGAAGTTTTTATACAAAGAGGGAGAGGAGAGGGAAGGCGATTCTCACAGCAGAAGTTTGTGCGGAAAGTAAGATAGGCCACACTCTTTATTAGGACACAAAACTGGGAGGAACATCACGGAAAACAAAAACGATAGTTGCAACTTCACGTCTACTGAGTGCATCGAGGCTATTTCCCCTTCGCCCATGCCTCCGGTGGGGCTTCTCTGGCACGATGTGCTTTCTCTCGTTTCCTCTCTCTCTCTCGGCCTCCTTCTCCTCTGCCTCCTTTCTGCGTGCCTCCTGGCATGTAGCGTCACGCTGCTCATGAAGCTGCCGCCTGAACTCCTTGTCCCGGTTGGCTTGATCAAGGAGCCTTTTTTCCTCAGGGTTGATCTCCATGTCAAACCACTGCTCAAAATCACACACTGGCGGAGGCGACTGCATGGAACATAGATTAGCACAGTTTCATATACAAATATTATGAGATACGTATGATTTATACCAGTTGGCGATTCTTCAAGCTCTTTTCCGGTGGGTCGAAGGCGCAGTTGCGGCACTTCTAGTACTTCCTCTTCCAAGTTGGAATCTCCCAAGATTGGACAAGCCTGCAAGGATCTCTGCACATGCACATCGGTGGCACAACCCCATGAGGTAGGAAGAGATCCTGGTACGCTGCATTGCGCGGCCAGTCCCATGCGTCTGCCTCTTCCTTTGCTTTACCCTTTCCCTTTCTGCTTGCATGCCGTGGCATTTCTGGTGTGTGGTGGACTTAATCATGTGCGTTGTGTGGTAGCCTTCCCGAACCCAGGCCTATTTATAGCCATCGTGGTGGACAGCTGGAGGAGGCAGGTTTGCATTATTGCAGTTCACGGACGGCCCGTGGTGTCTCAGCAGGCACTAGCGACGGTTGTCACGAGACAACTCAATGTGTTGCATCAGGCTTTTATCGATGGCATGTGCGGTGTCAGCATGCACTTCATTGCGGACTCAGGACCGAGTGAGCGAAACATATGAAGATGATAGCGACCTGTTTATCATCGGAACTGTAGTGGCAGGGCAATTAATGGAGCTGGCAGTGATGGTCTTCTTAGTACCGTACACGAATCTCGCAAAACCCGGAATGAGTTCTAGACTGAATTATTGGAGCTGCGTCAGGCTTTAACAGATGCCATGTGGGGTGTCATGATGAAAATTTTTTTTGCCAAAAAAAAACCTAAATATGGAAATGCCCATGTAAATACTGCATTTGCAGAAATGCCCCTATGCCGCGATACGGTGGTGCGGCATAGGACATGAGCGATGTGGTGGCACGGCATGTCCCATGCCGCGATGTGGTGGTGCGACACCCTTATGCCACAGTACCGCGACGCGGCATTGCAGTATACCGCAAATATATATATATATATATATATATATATATATAAAGTCTATATATATATATAATAATATATAATGACATATGTTATATATTATATATGTATATAAATTATATAATGTATATAAGGCATGTTGAAAATAGTGGCGGAAGAGGCAATCGAAAAAGACACACGTGTAAAAAAAACTGGAATTGTGGCAACTTAGGGGTTTTCGTAGGCTCGTGGGGCCCACCTGATGCGTCCGAAAAATTACGTCAAAAATCATTTTCTACTTTGTTTTAACCAGACATGTCGTTGCTCCCACATTTCACCAAGAGAAAAGTATCCTAAGAATGCAACGACGTCTAGAAACGCCGTTAGAATCACTACTTGAGAGACAGTAGACTACTTATTGCCTACAGGATAAAGAAGAAAAGAACATCAAGTTTGAAGAACTCTATGAAAAGTACAAGCATGTAAGTATGTCATATTGTACTGAATAACAGCATAGCTAAGGCTTCTACCAACATTTTGTAAATGACCTGTTAACTTTCGGATGTTGTACCATGATGTCGAATTTCAACAAACTACGAGGAACGTTGAAGATGTGTTCACATAGGCTTGTGCCATTTACCAGATTGTCTATGAGAAAGTAGCGATGTTTAGTACAGAAGACATCGGCACAGGTGGCTTTGTATGGAAGG
Organism: Olyra latifolia; assembly: GCA_036346145.1. Taxonomy (NCBI): domain Eukaryota; kingdom Viridiplantae; phylum Streptophyta; class Magnoliopsida; order Poales; family Poaceae; genus Olyra; species Olyra latifolia. The sequence continues at coordinate 35,488,449 of CM070533.1, forward strand.
TCGATGGCAGCGCATTGTGCCATTTCCATGCGCTGAAGAGTGAAGATGGCACTGCTATGTGCTCCCTTTCGGTTCTTGGCAAAATCTTAAGGATGGATCGCAAGTAGTCGCATCTATAATGGCCGACAGTGCGACAATCGAAATAGGCTCACCTGTGGGAAAAAAACCTAGAAATATGGCTAGTAAGGGGATTTCGTAGGGTCACGGGCCCACCGGATGCGTCCGAAAAATTATGGCTAAAATCACGGGGGACCTACGCAACACTGCCTACCACCTTTCTATGGACGACCCCCTCCGACGGTGTAAGCCCAGCAGGGTGCGACAATCAGAAAAGGCTCACCTGTGGAAAAAAAACCTGGAATTGTGGCCACTTAGGGGTTTTCGTAGGGTCACGGGGCCCACCGGATGCGTCCAAAAAATTATGGAAAATATCACGGGGGATGTACGCAACGCTGCCTACCACCTTCCTGTGGATGACCCCCTCCGACGATGTAAGCCCAGCAGGGTGCGAAAATCGGAATAGGCTCACCTGTGCAAAAAAAACCTTGAATTATGGCCACTTAGGGGTTTTCGTAGGGTCACGGGGCCCACTAGATGCGTCTGAAAAATTATGGCAAAAATCACGGGTGCCCTACGTAGCGCCGGCTACCACCTACCTATGGGAGAGCACCTCGGACGAGGTCCCCTATGTACTGTGTGAAAATCGGAGAAGGCACGCATGGGCACAAAAACCTGAATTTGTGGCCACTTAGGGGTTTTCACGGCCTAGCGGGGCCCACCAGATGCATCCAAAAATATACAGGGAAAATCACGGACGTCATATGCAGTGCAGGCTACCACCTACGTATGTGCGAGTGGCTCGGACGATGGGACCCCAGGAGTCATGTGTGAAAATTGGAAGAGGCACGCATGGACACAACAGAAGCAGTGAACAAAACATATAAAAGTACATGGCCAACAAGTTCAAAATACAAGGGTTCAACTAAAATAGTACTAGGGACCCTACTAATCTATGCATTAGCCCTCTTGGGCCGAACCCCTCTAACTGACCCCTCTGGCTGTGGCTTGCGACCCCGTCGAAGCTGTCCACTAGGAAAGGTGTATCGGTCCGGAGGGTGCATGTCCACTAGGAAAGGTGTATCGGTCCGGAGGGTGCACGTCCCGCTGCGGTCGCTCAGTTGGAGTCGGTGTGGCCTGCTCCGGCTGCGACTCCTGAGTCGGTGGAGGCGGTGGCCTGGTCTGCTGAGAGGGCGCGAGCTTGCCCTCGGGGACTAAGTACGAGTCCACGTCGAAGTAGGCGTGGCCCAGGTCCGTCTCTGAGGTAGCGTCTGAGCTGTCCCAGTCCATTGTTACACGACCAGAAAGTACAAAAAGTTAGATTTCAATTGACGTGCAGCACAAAAATTAGGAAGGGATAGACCAACTCTTACCTCGCACATCTGCTCGAGGGGTCGCGACAAACTAAAGCCGCAGCCTCAGGAGGGCGGCCCACCTCGTGGCAGGAGTCCACGCGCTCTCTGCGATGCTTTGTGAGGACATCCTAGCCTCTTAGCCCTGAGTCCACCGCGCTCTCTACGGTGGCCCCTGTGTGGCCATCCCAGCCCCGTGGGAGTGCGGCCTCCAAGCTGGAAGCGAGGGCCCCCGTGGCTCTGGGACAGAGTTCAACAACGTGTTATTTTACGAACGATATATGACATTATTAAAGACATCCTTACTTGCCGTGCTGGAAGAAGGGAGGGACGTAGGTGGGAACTGTGGCCTCTGACCGGGTGGCTGGGCGTCAGGAGTCGTGCAGCACGAAGTAAGGCGCATCGCTCGCGCAGTCTTGTCACGAATCCTCTGGAAGGTCGCAACCAGCTCCGCCGCGGTCATCTCAATGCCTCCCTGCAAACCCTATAGGGCAGTATCCGAGTCGAGGTGGGACTTGCGCACAAGATTGTACTAAACATTGCAAATGTGTAAGGGCCAAGTTTACGAATATAGTACCATAAGAACATAAGGACAAAGGCAAAGGATCGAGGAAGAAGGTAGTACCGCGAGGTAGGCCGACTGAGCACAGTGAAGTGGGTACGTCTCAATCACGATAGCCACGTGGGCGACCTCCGCCCGTGTGGTGTGACCGACAGCAAGATTCGAGTCATTACCTTTGCATCAGCGCAAGAAGTAGAGTGCGAGGTCGGGTCATACTCTCGATCCTCCTCGATCGCGGTACTCAAGGCTGCTCCCACCTCTCGATCCAGGGCACCATGACGGGTGCCCATAGGAATCCCCTAGTGTGGCCCCGTCTAGTCGACCTACATAACTAGCTCAGTCAGGTTTAAGCAAATTTATAATGAAACGTACTGCGTGAAGGGAGGAAGTCTTACAAGTGAGCTCCGGGTGGCACGGTGTAGGTGAGTGGTACAGGAAACTCCTGGTGTAGGCCGAACTGCCGCATCACCCGGTGCGGCGAGTACTCCTCGACGAAGATGTCGAAGAGTAGAGGCGACCTCGTCGGCCCATGAGGCGCGTCCGCTTGCACAAGGACGACAATGCGCTGCGCGCATGAGCGGCGACCGCTTCTGCGGTGTAGGGGTCCAAAGGCGTCCTCCTGTAGCTCGTCCAAGCGCCGCGACGTAGTCGGGTAACCTCTGTGGGTCTGCGTGGGCCCGTCGGCTGCAATATTATGGCACAAAATTAGTAAGTTCACGCTACCAAAATACATGATGAAGACTACACAGTTCAGAAGGAATACCCGGCAGCGAAACCAGAGAACGCCCATCATGGACCGGTCCTCCGGAGTGGCGTGGTAGTAGACTGTGCCGTAGGGTCGGTGATCCATGAGAGGCTGCCGGATGGCGATCCTCTCGTAAGACCACAACTGTAGCAGCAGGGGACACCTGCCGAGCACGGCCTGCGCGTCCGTCTTCACGACAGCGTCGCACAGAGCCCTGTAGGTACCCGCGAGGACAGTGGATGTGTAACATCCCAAATTTTTAATGATGTAATTTGGCATGTTAAGTATGTTTTAAAATTTTTGTAAAGGTAATTTTGAACAAATCTTAAATTAATAAAATTTTTAATGATGTAATTTGGCATGTTAAGTATGTTTTAAAAATTTGTGTAAAGGTAATTTTGAACAAATCTTAAATAAATAGTTCTAGTAGATTCTAGTATTCTTTTTTCCGCGCGAGTTGATGAAATCCGGCTGAACTTTAAATCTCTAAAATTCTCTAATCTCTCCCGTACCATCTTGCATGGTGTTAATCTCTCCCTAATCTCTCTCTCTCTCTCTCTCTATCACGTACTGTACCTTTGCATGTTGTTGCACGCATGCAATGCTGCTGCTCTTGCATGGTACTAAATTGCTGCTGCTGCTGCATTGCTCTTGCGTGTTGCTGAATTGCTGCTGCTGTACAAATTGCTGCACTGCAGCCAGCTCAAAAACAGCAGCAGCTGCTGCACTACTACTGTACGTTTTGCTGCTTTGCATGGCTGCTAAAAAATAGCAGCTGCCTTGCATTGCTGCTACACGTAAGGTGTCTTGCCTTGCAGCTGCACGCAAGCTGTCCTGCCTTGCATTGCTGCTGCACGAAAGCTTTGCTTTCATGCCCCGACCTGTCCGATCGACACTCGTCGTCGCGCGTTATATTAGAACCACCGAGTTTCTATTCTTCGCCGCCCCTTTTGGCCGCGCCTTCTCGTCGCCATCGGGTTCGGCCAGTACCGCCAGTTCTTTTCGCGCCACCACTCCCCGGCTTCTCCACTCATGTTCTGGGTTTGGCCGCAGGATGTGGACCGCCTCGCCGCCGCATTGCGTCGGTCTTCCGGTGCTTGACCCGTTCGGGGTTGTGCGAAAACCCCTGAACCCCGGTGAGCACCTTGCCCTTCTCGAGTAGCTCACCTCCTTTTTGCCGAGCTATCCCCGCTTAATTTAAAACCGGGTCATTTATTAAAGATTCAGTCAGCTCGTAGTTTTAGAGCTAGTCTGTCAGTTCATCTTCGCATCAGGGTTTTCCTTCAAAAATAATAATAATAATATAATAAAATAAATATATAGCAAAACCATTTTAAAATAATAATAATAATATCATTACTTGTACTGGTAGCCTGATTGTACTGTGCTTGGCTTGTTTGGCATGTTAGCGTCTTGTGTCGTTTCCGTCGAAGGAGGACGACCGCTGAGGGCACCACCGCCGAGGAGTACCGCTACTGAGTTCTGAAACTCAAAGCAGTCCTTTGGCGCATATTGTCTATAGCCTTTGTTTTCATTAAAATATTTTATTAGGAATTTATAAATATGCATGCTAGTTTTAAAATGTTAAAACTAGTTGAATCTTGACTAGCTAGACCTACTTATGATATTGCTATAACAACCAATTATTATAACACTAGGTGTAGCTAGATTAATTGTTATCCACTTTCCATTGGACTTAGGTTGTTTAAAATAAAATGCCCATAAAAATAAATCATGTTATAGTTCATGTTTCTTTGGAAATGTCTTTATGAACTTGTTTGGAAAATAGCCATCGGAAGGACACGATGCTTGAGATGCGGTATTCTTATTCCTCTCCCCTCAAATATTCCGACTAGGAGGAACTTTCACCCGAGAGGGTGCTTGCATGCACCGTGTTGGTGTTTTCTAACACCGCGGATTTTGTGAATCGGGCTTAAAACTGTTCCTCCTAGTCTAAGGACTATTCATCCTATGAACCTCTGAGCCTAGCCTTTTAGTACAACCTCGGGTCCTGGAATGGGACAGGCCTGTTTCCCGGTCTTCTGGCTCTGTTGTGACCTCCTGGCGGGTAGCAATCAAGTCGGAACCCGGGGACTCTGTGGCTGAAAGCTTCCAAGGAAGCCTTCCGAGGGTAAAGTGTACCCCTCTGCGAGTTAAAAGCTGTCATGACAGTAGTGCTCACGGTCATGAGCCTTGTGCTTAGTGTTCATATGGTAGCCACTTCTTTTATAAAATTGGGGTTTCTTCTAAAATAATTTGGCAAAGGACCGCCATTCAGATTTTACTATTGGGACCGGTCGTGAGATGAATATGGTTCGAACCTAGTCTGACGACGGATGGCTAGAAACAGTCCCATTGGCGAATGACCGAGCCAGGAGCATAGTTTGCGAGTCGTCGGAACGATTCTGTTCGGCGAATGGTGAGCTAGACAAGATTGGAGCCCTGAAAAATGATGTTATTAAAACCGCATTTTTAACTCACTAGAAAAAATTGTTCAGGGTTTTTCTGCAAAATACCAAAGCCACCTTTGTACTGAGCTATCATATCGTTTCATATCCTTTCCCCTGCTGAGTATTAGTACTCATCCCTGTTTTCTCCCCCTCTTTTAAAATTTCAAAAGGTGAAGAGACGGGATTCGACTCCGAGACGGATGATGGGGACTATGACGAGTCGACTACGAGGAGTCTTCGGAGGAGTGAAGCTTAGGGTCCGTTCCTCTGATCAAGATGCTGTGGGATTACAGATCGAAGAATAGCTGTATTATGGGTTTAGCCTATGTTCTCCGCTGTGTACTCTGTGGTTCAGCCTGCGTGCTGACTTGTATGTAAAATAATGGGGACGAGTTCCCCGACCATGTACCTTGTATAATTATGGCAATGTATCACTCTGTTGGCTGTGTGTACTAGCGATGATTCTTGGGACTAATACAGGATGCAGGGAAGGGTTCGGTCTTTTATGGCGGGTCCCGATGTAGTGGTATCGAGCAGATTGCTCGAGGGCGAACCCTTAGAAGACCTCCTTAAGGCCTCCGTCTCTATATAAACCTATGTTGGAAAAACTCACCTTACCCCTTTTTACTCGACTCTCCTCTAACTCTCCTTCTTGGTTGTGTAGATGCCGCGTTAAGCCGAGGTTTGGGTGTGAGCTATGGCGGTTTTGTTCGCCAGCTGCTCCTCATGCTCGGTGCCACAGGATCCAGACCCCATTTTTCACGGCGCCACCACCACTCGTGGAGGACGCCATTGCTGGATGGTTGGCGTGACCATCTTTGCGCAGGGACTTTGCCGTTCGCAAGGACCCGCGCGTTTCAGTGCCACGCGCACCCAGTGCTCGGATGCCATCCAGGATGCTGCCCGGCTTGCCCTCCTGCGACTCCGCAGCATCTTCACCAGGCAGTTGAGTCGCACGGCGTTCCGCTATTTCCTCGCTCGAGTGCCACATGAACGGTACAGCCATGCTCGTTCGGCCGAGAGCGAGGCTGACCCTACCATCTATCACCTCGACGACGCCTACGTCAACTCACTGAAGGAGATCGACACCGTCTACCAGACCGTGGCCACCTTGGCTGGGGTCGAGAAGGAGAACCAAGAGCTCAAGAAGCGTGATTCGCACCACCTCATGGAGAAGGCTGCCCTTCGCAAGAAGATCCGCCTCCTCGCACGGCAGAACCAACGCCTCCGTGACCATCCCACTACCGTATCTAGCACCACCACTACTGCTGCCACACCTGCTCGTGCCCCTGATGCTTCTCCAGTCGTACCCACCATCACCTCACTCCCTATTGCTGCCATGCCTGCTCCCGACCCACCAATTCCACAAGAGGATCCGCCCCTAGAAGGCATTCCTGCGCTCGCTCCCACTCGTGCCTTCCAGGACATAGCCGAGTTGCCATTGTTTCCACTATCCCTTCCTCTTTCTCCCGATCCTCGGCTAAGTTACCCTTCGGGAATCCGAGCTCCACCTCCCAGTGTGGACCTCAATAGCACTCAGTCCATGGTCTCATTACCCCCTCTGCGCGGTTGGGTGCCCCTGTTGCCCACCGAAGAAGAAGACGATGAACCCGAGGATGTCCTTGCCTACGAGACCGACTTCGATGAGTTCTAGAGTGTGGGTTGTGCCCACGTGGATCGTAGTTAGCGGTTGTGTGCCGGCCGACCGTATCAATAGATGTGATACGGCATGCCCTGCATGTATCCCATGAGTGATGTATTATTGTGATGCTGGCTTGTTAAAAAAAAAAAGGGTTTTCTCGAGCACTCGGGCCCACCTTGCCATCATCCGCTTCGGGAGGATTTGCCAGTATTTGCACCGGCCCCCTTTTGCTTGCTTTCCGCGGGACGAGCACGCCGACGGGACGCCACTATATCTCACCTCGCGTCGCTAGTGTGCGCACCGGGTGACGCATTCGCCAACCTCTGCGCTGAGCTCTGCTGCCTCACCGGCGATGGGGAAGACGACCCGGAGCAGATCCCCAAGCCCGGCCTCTGCTCCTAGCGAGCTCCAGCTATTCCTCGATGAGATGCGGAATGCCCCCATTCCGTGGTGGGTTCCTGTTGCTGCATTCGCCGCCCTTGTCGCCTGGATTCTATTCTTCCTTCCCCGTTAGTGCGTCTGTAGTAGCGTGTGTGTGTGTTGGCTTCAGGATTTGTAGTCCCGAAGTTGTATCTTGGTTGGGTATGTGGTTGTCAGTGTAATGCCCCTGTAATTGTATTTTCTAATAAATGGTTCATCAAGTCCCTTGGTTGAACCCCAATGATTAATTTTATGTGTGTGCTATGGAAAATTTTATACATACATTGGGATGTTATTCTCCTACTTTAGTTTATCTCGTCCTCACTCCTGCTCTCTCTCCCCAGATGGTTATCACCCGACGTGTTGGTCGCCGCACTGCTGGACGTGGCCGTGGTCGCGGTCGTGGTTTGAGACGCACGTTGGTTCCCCATGGCGACTCGAGAACTTACTCTTGATCCTCCTCGATTGCCAACCTGGTGAGCAGTTCGATTGGAGCTCCTCCGGCAGCTCCGCCTCAGCAGGCTGAGGTGCCGCCTCAGCAGCCACCTCAGCCTGTTGTGCCACCACAGAAGAATCCACCACTTCCACCTCAGGAAGAGCCAACACTCAGCCAGATTATGCAAATGCAATTCTAGCTGATGCAAGAGATGGCAAGGCGGGTACCTCCACTGCTCCGGTTCGAGCCCCATGACCACTTCCGATGCATCACAACACTAAGTTGTCGAGACTTCCTCCGCACCAAACCTTGGGAATTTCTTTGGAGAACTTGACCCCATCATAGCGAAGATTGGCTTTCAAAGTAAAAGAGACTCATCCTAGCTCAGTGTGGAGAACGTGAAAGTGTGATGTATGCTGTGCATCACCTGACTGGGACAGCTGCCAAATGGTGGGACAATTATTGTGATAATCATCCCAATCCTCAGGATATTGAGTGGGCTGAATTTGTGGAAGCTTTTGAGGCTACATTTGTTCCCAGAGGAGTCAAGGATATGAAAAGAAGGGAATTTCAGAACTTGAAGCAAGGCAGTATGAGCTTGAGTGAATACCTCACCAAGTTCACCCAGCTGTCTCGCTATGCGCCCAGGGAAATTAAGACAGAAGAAGATAAAATCTGGTACTTTATGGAAGGTATGGACCCAGAAATTCGGCGTGGAATTTCCTCAGTGGAGTATGAGACCGTTCAGCAAATGTTTGATAGGGCCATTGTGCAAGAGCATGTTGAGCGCCTTTGTGTTACTGCTAAGAAGCACAAAAAGGCTCACAAGAACAGTCACAGGGCAGAAAGTTCTAGGCATCACTTTAAGCGCCGCCGGGAGCACAAGTCTTTTGCTCTAGGCAGAAGCCGCACTCAGTGGTTGAACCCACGTCCTTTGGCTCAAGCTCCTCACCAATCAGCACCTGCTCAGCCTCCCAAGGACATGTCTACTGTCAGGTGTTTCTCCTGCAATCAGATGGGCCACTATGCCAACAAGTGTCCATCCAAGAACATGGCCCTGGTACCTGTCAAGACTGAGTTCGCCCCACAGCGTCCACCCGCTGCTAGTCGTGGACGCGGCGCTCCTCCACACGCCAGTGCTCCTCATGCTGTCGGAAAAGGGCGTGTTAATCATGTTACTGTAGAAGACGCCCAGCAGGATCCCAGTGCAGTCATGGGTAAGTTTTTGGTTAATTCAGTACTTGCCACTGCTCTTTTTGATTCCGGTGCAATGCACTCATTCATCACTGAAACTTTTGTTGCAAAGCATGGGTTAAAAGTGGGTGCACTAGAGAAAGCTATGGTCATTCAGTCTCCCGGGAAAACCATGCATACAGCATTGATTTGTCCCGCGGTTGACATAAGGATACAAGGTAGTAAATTCCTGGCTGACCTAGTGGTTATAGATTCTACAGGAATCGAGGTGATCTTAGGCATGGATTGGCTAGCTAAGTATAAAGGGCAAATAGATTGTGCCCATAAGAGAGTCAGATTGATGAATCAGGATGGGCAGGAGATTATGATTACCTCTAGCACTCCTACTGAAGATCTTATCCTTCTGCACAAGTTGGAAGCAAATACGTTGGATTCCATTCCTGTGGTTAAAGAATATCCTGATGTGTTCCCAGAAGAACTGCCAGGAATGCCACCTGATCGGGACATCGAGTTTGTCATAGACTTAGCTCCTGGGACAGCCCCTATATCTTAGAGGCCGTATAGGCTATCTGCCAATCTGTTGGCTGAGTTGAAGTCTCAAATAGAAGAGTTGCAAGAGAAAGGTTTTATCAGGCCTAGTGTTTCACCTTGGGGAGCTCCAGTAATTTTTGTAAAAAAGAAGGATAACACATTGAGGATGTGTGTGGATTACCGGTCCTTGAATGAAGTCACTATTAAAAATAAATATCCTCTCCCCAGAATTGATGATCTTTTTGACCAGTTGAAGGGAGCTTGTGTCTTTTCAAAAATTGATTTAAGGTCAAGATATCACCAGATAAAAATCAGGGAGTCTGATATACCTAAGACAGCCTTCACCACTCGTTACGGGTTGTACGAGTTCACTGTCATGTCCTTTGGACTGACCAATGCACCTCCCTATTTTATGAACCTCATGAACAAGGTCTTTATGGAATATTTAGGCAAGTTTGTAGTGGTGTTCATTGATGATATCCTTATATACTCCAAGACAGAAGAAGAGCATGAGCACCATCTTCGATTGGTTCTGCAAAGGTTAAGGGAACACCAGTTGTATGCCAAGTTCAGCAAGTGTGAATTCTGGATGGGAGAAGTGTTGTTTCTCGGTCATGTCATCTCGGCAGGAGGTGTAGCGGTTGACCCCGCGAAGGTCGAGGCCGTGGCCAGTTGGAAACCGCCTCGGACTGTGACCCAGGTCCGTAGTTTTCTTGGGATGGCTGGATATTACCGTCGATTTATCCCAGATTTTTCCAATAGAGCCAAACCCTTGACTACACTAATGAAAAAGGAAAAGAAGTTTGAATGGACATCGGCTTGTGAAGCAAGTTTTCAGGATTTGAAAAAGAAACTCACCACAGCTCCAGTTTTAACACTGCCAGATATTCATAAAGACTTTGAAATCTTTTGTGATGCCTCACGGCAAGGTCTTGGCTGTGTATTAATGCAAGAAGGGAGAGTAGTGGCGTATGCTTCGCGCCAATTAAAGCCACATGAGCTGAACTATCCCACTCATGATTTAGAGTTGGCTGCAGTTGTTCACGCCTTGAAGATTTGGAGACATTACCTTATTGGCAATAGGACGGAGATATACACTGACCACAAGAGTCTCAAGTATATTTTTACTCAGCCTGATTTGAATCTGAGGCAAAGATATTTGGTTGGAATTAATTAAGGATTATGACACCGGTATTCACTACCATCCTGGTAAAGCCAATGTGGTGGCAGATGCCCTCAGCCGTAAGATGTACTGCAATTCATTATCACTGCTTGAAGCTCAACTTGCCCTCCGGGAAGAATTTGCCGAGTTGAATTTGGGAATAAGAGAGTATGGCTCATTAAATGCCATGGAATTGCTACCCACCCTGCTCAGTCAGATCAAAGAAGCTCAGAAGCAGGATGCAGAGGTTCAGGCGGTGAAGGACCGGATTTTGAAAGGGAAGGCACCTGGGTTTTCTACCGATGCAGAAGAGGTATTGTGGTTTGGGAAAAGGATTTTTGTACCCAACAAAAGAGAGATAAAAAATATCATTCTCAAGGAAGCGCATGATACCCTTACCTCTATACATCCAGGAAGCACCAAGATGTACTTGGATTTAAAAAGTACTTACTGGTGGACAGGTATTAAGAGAGAAATTGCAGAGTATGTGGCAAAGTGTGATATATGTCGAAGAGTCAAAGCGAACATCAACGCCCAATTTGGTTTGTCGCAATTGTTAGAGGTACTGAATGGAAATGGGAAGAGGTAGGCATGGATTTTATAACTGGATTACCCGGACCCAAGCAGATTTTGACTCGATCTGGGTGATAGTGGACGGCTCACTAAAGTGGCCCACTTCATTCGATTCGAACCACCTATCTGGGAGATAAGCTAGCTAAGTTATACATGAACCGTATAGTGCATGCGCATGGAGTACCCAAGAAGATTGTATCGGATCGAGGTACACAGTTCACATCAAATTTTGGCGTAAATTGCATGGTTTGTTGGGAACGCAGCTTAATTTCAGATCGCCTACCACCCTCAAACCGATGGTCGACAGAGAGAGTTAATCAAATTTTGGAAGACATGTTGAGGGCTTGTGTGTTGGCGGACAAGACTAGTTGGGATAAACAATTTGCCTTATCTTTGAGTTTGCTTATAACAACAAGTTACCAAGCTAGCCTTGAGATGGCACCATTGAAGCCTTGTATGGCGAAATGTCGAACTCCTCTGTATTGGCATGAAACTGGAGAAAGTAAAGTGTTTGGAATGGATTTGCTAAGAGAAGCCGAGGAACAGGTTCAGTATGATCTGAAAGACTTAGAGCAAAGACCTGATCTAAGGCGAAGAGCTATGCAGACAATCGTCGTAGGGAACTCAAGTTTGGAGTGGGTGATTTTGTCTATTTAAAGGTATCTCCACTCAAGGGTATGAAGCGATTTCGCGTTAGTGGCAAATTGGCTCCGCGGTATATTGGTCCATTTCAAGTTACTGCTAGAAGGGGGGAAGTAGCTTATCGTCTCGAGATACCTGGCAATCTAGCAGATGTACACAATGTTTTCCATGTATCCCAATTAAAGAAATGTCTTCGGGTACCAGAAGAACAAATGCCAATGGAAGAACTAGACCTGCAACCAGATTTATCCTATAAGGAATACCCTGTCAGAATTTTGGATGTGGCAGTTCGGAAAACTCGGAACAAGACCATTCAGTTTTGCCGTGTCCAGTGGAGCAACCACACCGAGGCAGAAGCTACCTGGGAGCGCGAGGAAGATCTTTCCGCTGAGTTCCCGGATTTGTTTCCCAGAGATTAGGAATCTCGAGGACGAGATTCTCTTAAGGGGGGAAGGTTTGTAACATCCTAAATTTTTAATGATGTAATTTGGCATGTTAAGTATGTTTTAAAATTTTTGTAAAGGTAATTTTGAACAAATCTTAAATTAATAAAATTTTTAATGATGTAATTTGGCATGTTAAGTATGTTTTAAAAATTTTTGTAAAGCTAATTTTGAACAAATCTTAAATTAATAGTTCTAGTAGATTCTAGTATTCTTTTTTTCGCACGAGTTGATGAAATCCGGCTGAACTTTAAATCTCTAAAATTCTCTAATCTCTCCCGTACCGTCTTGCCTGTTTTCATTAAAATATTTTATTAGGAATTTATAAATATGCATGCTAGTTTTAAAATGTTAAAACTAGTTGAATAGTGACTAGCTAGACCTACTTAACAGTATTGCTATAACAACCAATTATTATAAAACTAGTTGTAGCTAGATTAATTATTATCCACTTTCCATTGGACTTAGGTTGTTTAAAATAAAATGCCCGCAAAAATAAATCATGCTATAGTTTATGTTTACTGGAAATGTCTTTATGAACTTGTTTGGAAAATAGGCATCGGAGGGACACGATGCCTGCATGCGGTATTCTTATTCCTCTCCCCCTCAAATATTCCGACTAGGAGGAACTTTCAGCCAGTAGGGTGCTTGCATGCACCGTGTTGGTGTTTTCTAACACCGCGGATTTTGTGAATCGGGGCTTAAAAACTGTTCCCTCCTAGTCTAAGGACTGTTCATCCTATGAACCTACGAGCCTAGCCTTTTAGTACAACCTCGGGTCCTAGAATGGGACAGGCCTGTTTCCCGGTCTTCTGGCTCTGTTGTGACCTCCTGGCGGGTAGCAATCAAGTCGGAACCCGGGGACTGTGTGGCTGAACGCTTCGGCAGGAAGCCTCCCGAGGGTAAAGTGTACCCCCTCTGCAGAGTTAAAACTGTCATGACAGCCGTGCTCACGGTCATGAGCGCGCGAAGCGAGTGTTCATATGGTAGCCACTTCTTTTATAAAATTGGGGTTTCTTTTAAAATAATTTTGCAAAGGACTGCCATTCCAGATTTTACTATTGGGACCAGTCGTGAGATGAATATGGTTCCGAACCTAGTACGACGACGGATGGCTAGAACAGTCCCATTGGCCGAATGACCGAGCCAGGGAGCATAGTTTGCCAGGGGTCGATCGGAACAGTTCTGTCTAGCCAATGACTGAGCTAGACAAGATTGGAGCCCCTGAAAAATGATGTTATTAAAACTGCATTTTTAACTCACTAGGAAAAATTGTTCAGGGCTTTTCTACAAAATACCAAAGCCACCTTTGTACTGAGCTATCATATCGTTTCATATCCTTTCCCCTGCTGAGTATTAGTACTCATCCCTGTTTTCTCCCCCTCTTTTAAAATTTCAAAAGGTAAAGAGACGGGATTCGACTCCGAGACGGATGATGGGGACTACGACGAGTCAGACTACGAGGAGTCTTCGGAGGAGTGAAGCTTAGGGTCCGTTCCTACAGTCAAGATACATGTGGGATTCTGTATCGAAGAATAGCTGTATTATGGGTTTAGCCTATGTTCTCCGCTGTGTACTCTGTGGTTCAGCCTGCGTGCTGACTTGTATGTAAATTAAAGGGACGAGTTCCCCGACCATGTACCTTGTATAATTATGGCAATGTATCACTCTGTTGGCAACTGTGTGTACTAGCGATGATTCTTGGGACTTGTACAGGATGCACAGGAAGGGTTCGGTCTTTTATGGCCGGGTCCCGACAGGATGCCCAGCTCTACTGCGGAACCACGTCCGGTTGAGCGTCTGCGATCTCTCTCACGTAGAGGAGGAGGTGCCTGTCGATCGCGTGGGCATCCGTGTCGGTGAACATCACCCAGTCGAACAACCACAGCACGTACGTCTCAAGGTGTCTGGCCACCGTGCCCTCGTTCGCTTTAGGGTGAATGTGCTCCGCCTGTTCAACAAAAGTGGAAAACGATGTTAGATTTAAACGTGTGCCAAGTCCAAATGAAGAGAGCAATTTGAGAATTGCGTACCGTGAACTGCAGAATCCAACTCTTCGGCGGGCCGTGGGTCTCCGACTGTGGGAAGGGCCTGTAGACCCCAGCACCCGGGGCTCGGATGATCGCCCTGAAGCGCTGTAGTAGTTCCGTGCGCCACGCTGGCGAGACGTCCACGGCCACCACTGGTGCGCCTGCACACGGCAGGCCCAGCAGGAGAGACACATCCTGCAGGGTCGGCGCCATCTCCCCACATGCGAGGTGGAACGTGTGCGTCTCTGGTCTCCACCTATCGACCAGAGTTGCGAGGGGCAACCTGTCGAAGCTGAAGCGCCTCGTCGCCGCCTCGCGCTCCGTCACCTCGATCATCCGGCAAAGGGGTAGTAAGCCGGACAGGTGCAACCTGCGAACAGTTCAGATTTAGCGACATGTGATATTACAAAATATGTATGCTGTAACAGCCCAAAGCTAGCCTGCATATTGAAAAGTATTTTTGTAAGGATATGTATGATGATATGACATGGTACCATAAGATAAGTATGGTGAAAACGCAGAATTTCCTAAACTTTTGCATTGAACCTAGGACAAGACCCTTCGTCAGGAATAGGACTGTAATTATGTAGACTAAGGACCTGATCATGAGGGTAAGAAAACCTAGATAGTTACAACAGGATAAAAATACAAATATAAGAATACTTGAGGAAGAAAGATTCTTAATTACTAAAGAATTAATGAAAGGCCAGTTATTCACCCTAACCACTCTACTAAATTCAGGATCATTAGCAAAAAACCCTCACACATATAGAGGTAGATCTACATATATAAATATATGTATATCTTTTGTGCTTAAATTATATAGTTTGCCACATAAAATGACAACTTGCTAATGAGCTAGCTATCCACATAATTAGGTAAAATGCATATTAATTATCAGAAAAATTGCTGACCAAGCCTTAGAACCATTAGGCTACTTTGATCTGTTTTTGGACCAAATTGGACCTGGTGGGACCCACCCAGCCGATGAACAAACTAAGAACATGCCATATTGGCATTTCCACGAGCAGTTGGTGGGCTGAGGAGGATCATCCTCCTCTCTGCAAATCTCTGCTCCAAATCTCTGCGTGCCCGACGTTGGATAGCTTGGGGAACAGGCATTTGTCGCCTTGCGGCTGGCCGCACTTGCGTGAGCCGCTCCTTCAAGCCGGCGCGCCGCCGTTGCCCAATCCAGAGCCCTGCCGCTTTGCCATGTCCGGCCGACCGCATCGGGGAAGATTTTGACCCGCCAATCGAGCTCTTGTGCACCTGTGCACGTTTACTTGCTGCCCAGGACTGCCTCTGCAATGGCACTCGAGTGCCCCGGGCACTTCGCCGCCTGACAAGCCGCTCTGCGGGCCGCCGTCGCCAACCGGCCACGCTTGCTTCTCCAACACCCTACCGTGTCCGAGCTTCCCTTCCCGAGCGCCTGCTCACGCCTTCAATGCGGAACCTTGCTGGGGAAGCTCATATTTAACCGGGTTGCTCGATCACACACACACACCGTGAGCCCAAAAAAAACACCGTCGCGTCGCCGGGACTCTCCGGAGCCCTATAGCCACTGTTCTCGCGAGCTTTAGGTTCGCCTTAGCTCCCCGGTGCTCCCAGCCCAAGGAATCGAACGGGGAGGGGCCCACGCTCGCCGGAGCTCGTTCCTTCCTCCGCCCTGCCGATAAGCTCTTCTCGGCGATTCCTCCCTATTGAGTGAGTCCTTTTTCAATTCTTCGCGCCATTAGCCTCTGTGTAACCTTGTTAACCTTTCGCCCAACTTAATTTCACGTAGGATTCATCGAAGGCGTGGGGCACCGTCTCCCCTGTTTCCTGCCCTTTCGGCTCCACCGACGCCAGCTCATCGCAGTTCTTCCGCGACTCACTCCTCCGCTCGGTAAGCCCCCCGAAGACCCTAGACACTCCTTAGCAGTAAAGCTTCAAGCATTGGTGAGCCATGTTGCGTAGTTAGGCCCAAACCATAGCTCTCTTCTGCCGTAACTAGGATCGTTGCTAATTGAATGTGTTCCATAGAGGTTCTTGCTTAGACGTGATAAGGCTTGGCCCACTCTATTATTTCCCGCAAGAATCGCCGTCAATAATGGTCTGAGACGCTCTCTAACCATCATTTGGAGACCTCACCGAGTCATGGGAGTTGGAGAAGACCCGTGTGTGTGGCGCCGTCATGGGATGAGTCACTGACACCCCGGGGCCACAACGGTGGCTCACCATTTTAAAATCAACCGCGCGCCGCGATTGAGAGGCTGACAAGTGGGCCCTGGCCCCACTCGTCAGCATTAGTGGAGGCGCATTTTTGAAACCCGTGTTCGGTGTAGACGGGTTCTTGGATGGGATGCCCGGCCCGATCTTGTCTTTCATGAATTTTCCCACGATTTAATGTTTAAAACAAATAGGAAACTTAACAAAGGATGATTAATATATCTAGAACTCGTCCAAAAATTTTAGAAAAAAATTATGATAAATATTTGAATGCCTGGTTGATTTATTAAAAATAACAGAAGGAAATTGTATCATATAATTTTGCCCCTGTTTAATACTTAATCCTATTTTAGGATTTTCCTTTAGGGAATTAAACCCAAAAAAATGGATAGTGATTAAATAAAATAGGGAATGACCTTAGAAAAATCTGAGAATTTATCAAGTTACCATTTGTAATAGAACACACATTGTAAGATTTTATTTGGACAATTAATTCCGTTTTTGCCTACTAGATAAATAATATTTCACCTCATAACAATATTTAAAAAGGGATTTCAAAAAAATAAAATTGTCACATAAGCTCTTAAATTCATGAGAATATTCCAGGGGGACCTAAATGTAATTTAGGGGATTTAAAACAATTATTAAAAGATTTTAGAACTATCTATTAACCTCTAAGCACTTGTTTAGCCCTATTTACCATTCTCCTATATACTAAAACCGCAATAATACTTGATTTATTGCATGTACTAAATAATTTCAATTAAATTCTCAAATTTCCTGCAGGAATATTATTGAACCCTAGTGCCTTGTTAAAACTTTGTGAGCTTTATTGAACTCCGTAGAATTACTTAGCTAATTTCACTAAGAACAAACCCAAATACTTAGTTACCCTATGCGTATGAATAATCATGTGTTTTAATCCGCTCCACACCAATCCAAAAATAATAAGTATCCTTCTGAGAGTTGATGAAGAAAATACTTCAAACAAAAATCTATTTTGACTTATTACGTCTATTTGCTAAGTCTATGGGTAAATTATATAGGGTAGCAATATGCATTATCGCAAATCATCTTCATGACGCCTGCTCCACCGTTAACTTATGTAAATTTCTAAGCAATAGTAGACTCATGGAACTTCCTCGATACCTAGGATAGAACTTATCGCCTTTCAACAAATCGCTAGATTTAGCAAGAGCATATCATGCATCATGCCTCTATTGCATATTGGTGTTTATTTATTTTTCCTCGAATCTGTTCCGTTATTAGACGCCGAGGAGCCCGAGGGACCTTTTGAAGACCAGCAAGAAGACCCCCACTACACCCTACACCAAGGCGAGTTAACATTCACCCTCTAAGGGTTTGCTTTTACTAGGGAGAATCTTGATTTTCCCTAGTGCGAGTTAATACCTACCCTTAATAATGTTGCTTTTACTAGGGAGAGGATGCGCTTTCCCTAGTGCGAGTTAACATCTTAAACCATAATTGTGTTTGCTTTTATTAGGGAGAGTTAGCTTTTCCTAGTGCGAGTTAACACTTTAATGGATCATATTGATTCCCAGTTTTATAAAATATTTCATTTACAGTATTAAACTACATGCTTTTTAAGTAATATACTTGTTTGCTTAATCATGATATATCATTCCTTGTTATCATTTGTAATTGTTTTACCTTGATGATATTGCCTTGATAATATTCATCTGTCCTTTGACTTTATGAATGATTGCCTTGATAATCACCCTTGATAGCCAGTTAGGTTAAATAAAACAATTTTAGACTCTTAAGTCTTGGTTGAAATTTGCTTAGACATTGCTTAGGTCCAATTAATACTTTTTGGGCTTAAATTGGCCTCGGAACGGTGAACCGACATTCACCGGACATGATTACATAATGAACTTGGAACTGGAAATTGTGCCTGGCATGCCAGTGTGCGTGTGTTGTGGTTGTGATTGGGAAAGCGGATGTGGTCCGACTTGTGGTTAAGGTGGAAGTAGCATGGCTACTGGTGTGATGTGAAGTGGGCTATCATTCACAGACGCGGTGCTGAGAGGAGCGCGGGGCAACATGCGTAGCTGCCAATCGCTGCCACCAAGGGTGGTTCCGCCACATCGTGTGCAGGGCACACGGAGGAACGATAGCAGAAGAAGGAAGTGAATGTGAATGTGTGTGGGTGGCGGATCCGATGTGACTCATAGTGTGGACCGGACGGGTGTGCAGGAGGCACACAATGAAGTCGTGACCAAATGCTGCGGGATTTGGTTCCTATCACCACAAGCGTGGCCATCGCGCGGTAGTGCAAGTATTGGGGATTCAGAATAGTACGACTGCGGGCGCACCTGTCTCGCTGCCATGCTTGAGGTGAAGACAGTATCATGTCGTCATTCGTGGGATGATCTAGGTCTTACGTGACAGGGAGCCGTGACTCTAGTGCGGGCGTGGCAACCCGGCTAGGGAAGAACGGGCACTTCGCTGGCATAGGATCCACAACGGGTGCGCCACACCCGGGATATGATGGCGGGTGTGTGCAGTAGATCTAAGGACTGGTGTGGATTGTGGACTGTGGTTGGTGGAATGTGGATCGTGAAGTGTGAGATAAATTAATGAAAATAATGATTAGCAGAACTTTGGGTTAAAAATGCTAAGTCATAGGCTTTGATTTAGAAAACTTGCTTTCTGCAACAAATAAACCCCAACCTTTCATTTGAAACCTCTATCACTAAAATTGCATCAGGTTGGGTGTTAGCTCGCCAGTGTTTGGATGACACTGACCTCGCATTCATATTCTCTTTTAGATAGAGAATATGAGCAGGATCAGTACGCCTGCCATGAAGATGAAGGACAGGACTTCGCTGAAGACCAGGGCGAGGCATAGGGCGCCTCTCCAGTCGAGTGCTTAGGCATAGCCGGCATGAGACTCTTTTGCATCTCTTGGGTCTCCACACTCTGATCTTTTGAACTTTTTGACTATTTGGGCCAATGTGCCGTTTGTAATACTTAACAGCCCCTGGGGCTTAATACAGGTATTTGTGTAATATGTAAGACTTCCGCTTGTATGAAATGATTCCGGCGTGTGCACTAGTGTACTGATCCAGGGACTAGTGCAGATCATGTGGTGGGCAAAGGACAGGCCCCACAGAGCTGGTATCAGAGCATACGATTGTAGGAGCCCTAGACCTTGGCCGATAGCCTAAGATTATTTTAAGCTAAAAGGGGAGATTTCCTTACTGATAAACTTCACCTCTTTTAGAAAGAGTGCTATAATCTATCCTTCTGCAAGTTCTTATTTAAAAAGGTGCTAACTCTTTAATTTGTAAAACTATTTTGTAGATGGAGATTCCACACGCCGGATTTGCTGATCAGCGTTCCACTTTTGGGTACCCGTCTGGACCCCGAGGGGAGAACGCCCGAGTGCTGCAGGAGCTTACGGACTACTTGGGGTTTGAGGGAGCCCCCACCTACTTTTGGAGGCTCGTACGGACTTTACCCCGCCTCGCTTACGAGGTCGAGGTTAGGGTCTACTACTTGCCTGACGTCGTGGCACACCGATACCGGACAGTGGTGCCCCGAGACCAGCTGGATTTCGCCATCAGCGATGTCGCTATGATGGCAATCCAGGAGCTTCAGAGGGAGTACGCCCTTGACCTTGTTGGGGGACCTTTTGCGTCTCTGCTGGACGCTCCCCTCCACTTGCTTCCCGGCCTAGGAGGGGCCGAGCACGAGGAGCTGGACCCAGAGCTTCTCCGCCTTGTCTGTCTGCACCGTGGAGCTGGACACGCTCGCCGCGGAGCTCTGGAGGAGATCCAGATCCTCCACACTTCTCTACGGGAGTCGGACACCTGCGCCCGTAGCTCCTACCGCCAGGCCTACCACCTCTCCTGCCACCTCTAGGTCTGCAGACGGGAGAGGGATGAGGCCCTTGCTGAGCTGGATCTGCTGGATCCTGCTCACCACCCTCGAGCTGGGATGGACCATCCCGGTCCACTCCCAGGACCGCCTCCACCAGCACCACCGCACCCCTCAGGCACGCGCTCCCGTTACCCAGCGGAAGAGGTGCTTACCCCCAGGGCCTTGGTGGGGATTCCCCGCCACGACCCTCCACTGGAGGCTCCTCAGCCTCTAGCACCTTCCACCAGCTCTTCTGACGCCGCTCCTTCGGTGTTGACCCTGGAGGACTACCTCTACGCTCCGGGGAGATACCCTGCAGGCCGTCCGCCGTACTCCTACTCTCGTCGTGCCCGTTAGGGCGTAGCAGCAGGATGTACTACTTTTGTTGCCTAGCTCCCTAGTGGAAGCTAGAAGTAGTAGCTAGAGATGTAGCTCAGGAGTAGACTACACACAGCCTAGTCGGTATTCCGTAGCTTTTGCCACGCCGTAGTAGATGATTGGCGTGAACTGCTTGTACTATTTAGTCCGCCTTGAACTATGTATGGATTTGATTTTCCTCACTTATGATTGCATTCGGATCTTTTCGCCTTTTTCTGAACATCATGCATGCATATTAGACGTTGTATTTGAATTAGTAGAGATTATGCAGATGGCTCGTGGGCGTGCTGCCGCAAGAGGCCGAGGCGCCGGCGCCGCTAACAACCGGGACCGTGGTCGAGGCCGCGGCAACTTACCCCCGCCACCTGCTGGGAATCCTACCACAGCACAAGTTATGGCGTATCAGGCCCAGATGCTTGGAGCGATACTAGAGTGTCAACAAGTTGCGCAGCAGGACGCTCAACATCGCCAAGGATCCAAATTGGCGGATTTTATGAGAACCAAGCCCCCGACCTTCACCTATGCCACCAAACCCACAGATGCTGAGGATTGGTTGAGGACAGTTGTCCGCAAGCTGAACCTAATCCGATGTCCTGATGAAGACAGGGTGTTATTTGCCACCCAATTGCTCGAAGGACCCGCCGAAGTGTGGTGGGAAAACTATCTTGCTACCCGCCCTGAGGTGGTAGAAGATGAGGATGAGGAAGTAGCGGAGGCTGATAACAATGAAGAACCAAGACAGGATGCTGCCAATATTGCGGAGGGAGGTGATGAGAATGCAATTGGAGAACAACAGGAAGTACCAAACCTACAAGCTGCTGCCCAGAATATACCTTGGGCTGAATTTCAAAGAGTGTTTCGGGAAAATCACATTCCCCGAGGAGTGCTCAGAATGAAGAGACAAGAGTTCCGCAATCTGCGGCACGGAAACATGACGGTCAATGAGTATTTGACCAAGTTTAACCTGCTCGCTCGATATGCTCAGCAAGACATAGCAGATGATGAAGAAAAGATCGACAAGTTTTTAGAAGGAATGGCTCCCACTTACCGCTCTAAGCTCATCCTTCTCGATCTCACAAATTTTCATCAACTAGTGAACAAAGCTCTCATTCTGGAAAAGGAGCTAAAAGGAGAAGAAGCTAGCCGTAAGCGCAAGATGGAGACACGAGTTGTGCAGGGATCCAGCCGTCCTGGACCCTACCGCCCCACCTATCAGTCAAGGCCACCGCCACCGCGCACCCAAGACTATCCAACACGTACCTACCAAGCTGGTGGTAGCTGACCCGCTCCTCCTCCTGCAAGAAGGCTTACAACCCAGCCCGTTCACTTCTTAACAGAATTCCCTCTTAACAGATAATGCCCAATACTTCACTGCATCCATAACGGCCTCCTTACTAGGGTACATGGATCCCTATGTCACTTCGTTCTGATGGTAATTCCATGAAGTTTGGCCACTTTGGTTCACACATAAATCTTGGAAGTTGTATGAGTTCCACTCAGCTAGGACTGGACGATCTCCAAAATTTGCCTTATCGTCTGAGATGTCCTCCTCGGGTACTTGCTCGTGCGCCTCATCCTCGGCCTCCATCAGTTGTACTACCACTTCAATTTCTTCCCTCTCATCTACGAGACTACGGCACCGGTCGCCTCATCTCTTCTCGGGTGCACATTACCAACCTCCTCTGTCTCCTCATCTCCGCCTATATCTTCCACTGCCTCCTCGGTGCTCCCTGCCCCCTCACCCTCTTCTGCCTCCTCTAGCCCTTCTTGACCAGTGGTTTGCAGCGTCTCTTGCACCGGTGTCTCGTTTGAGCTACCATTTTGTTTGAACTCTGCCTGAGCAAGCAGCAATAGAGGAAAGCGGCGTTCAATAGCAATCTCAACATACCGCCTCCAATTCCGTGTACACAATATCGGCATCAACTCCCAAAACAAACCGTCCCTAGCACGACTGACCACGGCCCTAACCTTCATCACATATTCTTCTGAGTTAAGCTGGAACGTCCGTAACAACCAGTTTTGTAAACCACCAAACGTTCTCTCGGTGGGCCTCGATATCCCTAGTGTTACTGATTCCAAATTACTAAGATCCACCCCGTTTGGACCATACATAATCTCTCCGTCCCTATATTGAATCTGGAAATATAACTTCTCTCACATTTTTCCTATAAATAAACCATTGAACGCAAATTATTACAAGTGGGCCTAATTTATCTACATGTATCCTGAACATTAAGTCGTCCATATTTTTCCCCCATCTATAGCTCGCCGGATGAGGATCAAACCTATGTTTGTATGGCCTAAAGAAAATATTCTCTGATAAATCAGGACGAAGCTATCATTTTAAGTCAGACATTTTTCACATCTACTTATTAAGTCCGAGCAGAAATCCCGCTCCTAAAAATATCATCGTTATACCCTACACATTGAGTCGTCCATAATTTTTTTTTACGCCGTCTATAGCCCGCTAGATCAAATCTAGGTTTTTATGACCTAACCAAAACATTGTCTGAGATAGCCCTAAACCCTAACCATACCATATAGGTCAGGAAAATCATGACAAAGCCGAAACATTGTCTGGTCTAAAGTCATGGAAATTTTGCATCTACTAATTAAGTTCAACCATTAATCTCGCTTCTAAAAATATCATTAATATACACTAACCATACTGTATAAATACCGTTCAAAACCCTAAACCCTAGCCCTACTAATATCCTAAATATCTCATTTGACTATATATACTAACTACTTTACAATTGCTATCCTACCATGTTTTCAGTAAAACGATAATACTAGTTGCAAAAAAAAAATACTTCAAAGCGCGGGTGTCGGCGACCACTCTCTCTTTTTTTCTCTTCTCTTTCTCTCTTTCCCCCTCTCTCTCTCTCTCTCGGTCTTGGGCTCGGGCTTGGGCAAAAATGGTGCGTGGGCAGTAGCGCGGCGGCGCGCGGCGCTTTATATGGGCAAACTTCTCCAGCCCAAAGGACGATTTTATCCCGCGCCCAAACTTCGCCACCCGGGATGACGAATTTTTGATATGTCGCCGTATGGTATGGTGACACTTGGCCCCCTCGGTGGCGGGGGCGGCCTGCATGGCCTTAAAATCGCCACCCTGAAGGGCGATTTTTTTATGAATCGCCATTTCGGATGGTGATTTTTGGTTGCCGCCCGTTGGGGTGGCGACAGGCACCTATTTTTTTTATTTAATGGAATATTATTTTTTATTTTGAATTATTTCTAAATATAAAAAAATAAAATTCCCATATCAATACACTATTTTGGGGCTGAGCTATCGATTCACTGGGCCGGCTTATCTTACCTCCACCCTCTAAAAACATCTTGAGCAGAGACTTTGAAATAAAATCTTCTTTATACTTAGAGTCTCTTGTTTTTTAGCAAAGTCTCTATGTTAGACTCTAAATTTAGAGTTTCTCCTTCCACTTTATATCAATCTCTATAGTTTCTCTGGATAGAGGACCCGATTTTAAAGGCTGGATAGATAGTGTAAAACATACCTATGGAAAAATATACATTTGGATTGCAAAATGGGTGCTTTGATGGGCTCACTACTGGAGATATAGGCATCACAAGGGGCACATCAGAAAGCACGCGTGGGATAAGTTGGCTAGCAGGGTGAGGCGTGGGTCACGAGAAAGGTGAGGTCCTGGATTTAAATCCCACTCCTCCCAAAAAATTATTTCTCTTTTTAACCGGTACCTAGCAGTATTACAAGCAGGTATAAAACCGCTTGTGATGCCCTGGAGTACATCACAAGCGATTGCTTACAAGCGGTTCGAAAACCGCTTGACCCCCCACCTCTCCCCTTTATTGTAATTAATCTTCATTCCCCTGTACATAACTTTCTTTTCCCTATAATGAACTGACAGAACTTCGCGCAAAAAGAAATACTAGTATTTTTATCATTTTTGCTTTGCTTTTCCTTCTTTTTCATAATGGAGGAGTGTTGTTCCTAGATACGGTTTGATTGCCCGCAAGGGGATGCAACATGTGTTTTCAAAAGGCCTTCAATTGTTTACAATCCATGCCTTGGCTCAAGTATTGGCTCACATAGAGATTTTTTGCCCAAAAATAATAATAAATATGAAAATGCCACCTTTTTCACGATTTGCACAAATGTCAATCCATTGCTGACGCGGTACAACAACAAGCGGGTTGTCGCGACATGTGGTATTGCGGCATTTGGGGCCTGATCTTGGCGTGCACACGGCAACCCGGTTGCCGCTGTACCATGTCACGGAAACCCCACTGCCGCTGTACCGCAATACTAATAGAATAACAAAATAGGATGGGCCACACTGTTGCAATATGACTACAACCTAAGAGGAGCATCACGAACAAGAAAAATAATGGATAGTTACAACTTCACGTCTACTGAGTGCATCAAGGCCACTTTCCCCTGGCTTATGCCTTTGGTGGAGCTTGTCTGGCACGACGTGCCCTCTCTCATTTCCTCTCTATCTCTCTCGGCCTTCTTCTCCTCTGCCTCCTTCCTATGTGCCTCCTTGTGTGCGGCATAGCGCTACTCTTGAAGCTGCCGTCTCAACTCCTCGTTCTGGTTGGCTTGATTAAGGAGCCTTTGGTCTTTAGGGTTGATCTCCATGTCAAACCACTGATCAAATTCACACAGTGGCGGAGATGACTGCATGGAATATAAATTAGCAAAGTTTCACATAGAAATAATGCGAAATACGTATGATTAGTACAAGCTGGAAATTCTTCATGCTCTTCTCCGGTAGGTCGAAGACATAGTTGCGACACTTCCAATACCTCCTCTTCCAAGTTGAAATTTTCCAAGGGCGGACAAGCCTACAATCATCTCCACATATGCACATCGGTGGGACAATCCCATGAGGCAGGAAGAGGTCCTGGTACGCTGAATTGCATGGCTAGACCCATGCACCTGTCCCTTCCATCGCTTTCCCCTTTTCCTTTCTGCTTGTACATCTCGGCATTGTGTGGTTGTGTGGTTGTCCTCACGAATCCAGCCCTATTTATAACCATCGTGGTGGAGAGATGGACGAGGTAGGGATGAATTATTGGAGTTCACGAATGGCCCGTAATGTCTCAGCAGGCAATGGCACGTGGAGTGTCAAGAGACAATTCAATGTGGTGTGTTAGCCCGTTTGCATGTGCTGCGTTAGGCTTTCACCGATACCATGTGGGGTCTCAGGATCCACTTAAATGCGATGTCTCAGCCATTTGGCATGTGGTGCCTCATCCTTTTGCCGATTTAACAAAAACCTGAAATTGTTGCCACTTAGGGGTTTTCATCGCCTTGCCGGTTGTGACATCCTCATTTTCAAAAAAAAAACATTTGCATTTTGCATTTTTCATTTGCATAAAATTTGTTAAAATTTTACAACCCCAAAAATGAGCAGGTCACCATTTTAAAATATTTTTATTCGCAAGTCACCCAATACATGACATATTTAAAAGTCACTTCCTTTTCCAAATTGCATTTGCATTATTAATTTGTTTTTAGCAAAAACTAATTTGCTATTTATTATTTTAATTCATTACAAATCAATTTTATTTATCTCTTTTACCCCTCCTCACCCCTCTCTATTTCCATTTCTAACCCTAATTTTACCCCTTTTCCATTTTTACCCCTTCCCCTTCCTATTTCTTTTCTTTTCTCTACCCCTTTGTCCCTCCTTTATCCACTCCCTTCACTCATTTCCCTAGCCAGCCAGCCTCTCCTTCCTCACCAATAACTTCTCCCTCCCTGCCGCCGCCCCTTCGCCGGAGTCCCCGCCACCGGTGAGGCCGCCTCTTTCTTCCACCCTCTTCTTCCTTTCTCCTCTCCTCCCTTCCTAGTACTGCGTGTGTATGCATGTGCATGTGCGTGCATGCGGCTGCCATCATTGGCTTTGCTGCCGGCGAGCTCCCCGCCGGCCACTACCACCTCCTTTCCTCCTCCCCTTTCTTCTTCTTCTTCTTCTTCTTCTTCTTCTTCTTCTTCTTCCTACTTCCTTCTTTTTTTTCTTCCCTCTTCTTCCTTTCTTCTCGGCTGCATGTGCATGTCGCTGTCGTGCCTCCACCCGCGCGCGCCGTCGCCTGCCCGTCGTCATGCATGCATGCTGCGCCTTGCCGACGCCATGTGCTGCGCGCCACCTACGCGCATGTAGCCTCCGCCATGCCACCGCCGTCCTACCACCACCACCGTGCCGCCTTCTCCATCTCGTCGTCGCCGCCGCCGGCGAGCTCGCCGCGCCGACCCTCTTCTCTCTCTCCCGGCCGTCTCTCTCTCTCCCCCATTTATCTCTCTCACCCCTCCTCCTCCCGATCTCCTCTTCCTCCCTCCCCTTCTCCATCGCCGCCACCGTTGCCGACCTTGTGGCCGGTGCCGCTGTCGCCGCCCTGCCGGAGCCTCGCGCCGCTGCCTCCCTCTTCTCTCTCTCTCCCTCCCTCTCTCTCGGTCTCTCTCTCTCTCTCTCTCTCTCTCTTATTCCATGGGATAAGGCCGTTTAGGCCGACCCACTTCGCGCAATGCGGCCCAACTGCACTTAGCCATTTCCATTTTCTGGATTTTCTAGAAAATAGAATTTATTGTTTATTTCAATACGAATCCATTCGAACTCTGAATCCAGTGATTCCAGTTTCTAAAAATTTGTAAAAGTCATATCTATTTCTAGTAATTTTTATGTAATTTTTATATTTATATTTATATTATGTTGTTTTCTGTTATTTATTGTTATTGGTCCATTTGCGTGCGCTAGATCGTGCGGGCGATGAAGGAGAGTATCTCAACGCCACCGATGTCCAATAAGACCCAGGAGTCCCGGAAGGCAAGTCTTTCCCCTGGAATCCTAATTTCTAGATTTTGCTAAAACGCCGGACTAGGTAAAGGTCAGTCCGACGTGAATGGAATTTTGAGCAGTTGAGCGCTGGACTGGTAATCTGAATATAGAGCATGGGTCCGGCGTGAAAGGAATTCTGTTTGTAAACTATTTCTCACTTTGGATTGAAGCGCCGGACTACACAGTAGTCGGTCCGGCGTAAATGGGATAGGACTAAATTGGCGCCGGACTGAGTAAAAGAAAATGATGTTTGGTCCGGCGTGCATAAGAAAGTGTCTGTTTGATTTTTGGAAGACTTTGGTAGGGGAATTGAAATGACCTTGACTCCAAGAAAGTTCTAACTAGTCTTAGCATATGAACCAATGTAAGAATTTATGGATAACCCTCCTTAATAGTATGGCTAAAAAATAAAAGAGCTCTAGCTAAAGCTTCAAACAACACCCAAGCCTAAACTAGCAACAATGGTCCTTAATCTTGACCTTTTTTCTTGATGCCGCATGTCTCCCAAATTGAGTTGATTCCATCACTAGGAGTCTAGGCTTGATCATCAACACCAAAACCCCATAATAATTTTCAAATAAAAATTAGTGGGCCTAGATGCTTTGACTAGCGAGGAGTGCGAATCATGAAGATCGCCATCTCTGTGGGTGAGTCCAGAAGCCACCTAAGTGAACGGTGTTGTCGGTAGGCCACGTCGTCTAGCAGCATCTCTGTACTAACGTCCTCCATACCTGCATTGCAATGAAACAGTGAAAGAATTTGTTGATCTTATCGAACAAGAAACAGTTAGAACTAATACAATATTGCAGCATTTTTTGACTGAGTTAAATGAACAAATATATTCGTACATATTGCAATAAAGTTGGATTGAATTAAGATGAATAAAAACATTCGTATATATTGCAGCAAGGTTGGACTGAGTTGAAATAAACAAATAAATTCGTACACGCTACAACACAGTTTAACTGAATTAATTAGAGTAAATATAGCCATATAAGATCATAGTGTGACAGAGTCAAGTATAACAAATATATTACTGAACCATTCATTCATTAATCTTGTTGCACTTCACGCTGTGGACATGTTTCAACCCTAGCCAACTTTCCACGCATTGCAATGAAATTTATAATAAGACAAGTGTGTGTGTGTCTATATATAGCATAATTTTATGAAAATATTCATTCAAATGCTATAAACAATCAATCGCCTCTCCACCGGATCCACGTATGTAGGACTTCGCAATGGATTGCCCTAGACTCGGCCCAGCCCAGCCCAGCTATGTTGCACAACTTCCTTTGCGACTCGCCAATCTCTTCCACAAGCCGAGAGAAAGGAACAATGAGAGTTTTCAAACGACCATCTGATTTTGTAATATTGATAAAATATAAATATGTTTTTTTAAAAAATTCTTTAGGGGAATACCAAAAGCATGATTCAATTTGGGCGTTTTCGTCGAACCAGGAGTTGGCCTTTGGTCCAGAGAAACTAGTGGAAAGTGAAAACAGCCTGCAAACGCCAAACGTGGGTCATGGGGGGCAAGTGTAGTTGGGCTGGGCTGAGTTTAGGGGAGTCCATCGCTAGTGCTGGCCAATGGGCTGAACCGTGCCGGCCTTGTTCGGGCCTGGTTCGGTTAGGCCCGGTTCGGTTTTGGTCCGGTTACTATGCAAACCAGGCCAACCGGCCTGAGTTGATTCACTTCTTGAATCAGGCGAACAAGGTCGCCCGGTTTTGGTTTGGCCCATTTGGCCCGGTTGGTCCAGTTCGCATATTATATGTCCAAAAAATAAAAAAAACGAGGATTCTAAAAATGACAATGGAAATTCGTAAAAGTGATTGAAAAAATTGCAATATATAGAAAAAAGTGATTAAAAATTTGCAATATATAGGAGTTTGAATTTAGAAATCGAAGGTACAATACTCCGGGCCTAAACAGATTTAACAAGGGCGGCGGCCGATTAGCATAATGAACCGAGCCATCACTATGCGAACCGAACCTGGCCGGCCGACGAGCCTAAGGTCAGACCTAGGTTCGGTTCGCCAGGCCAAACTGGGCCGGCCCGGTTCGTTTCTAAACCGAACCGGGCCAGGCCGCCCGGTTCTGCCCAAAATTCCTGGCCCATTTGGCCAGCATTATTCATCTCTAAGTCCAGACGACCAACATCATTCGGAGTAGGGGTAACCCTAGTCGATTGGGATTTCCTTTCGTCTTCGCCGCGCACTGCCACTCACCCCTCACCGCTCGCCGCTTGCCTCCCCGAGCTGTCGGCCATGGCTTTCTCGACCACCACCTCTTCCTCCCTACCCGACTGGGTGATACTGGATCGATACGTGTTCAGCAGGGACGCCGGTTCCTTCCGCAACGACGACGACCCGAGTGTGGTCTCCGGCACCAACTCTAGAGGTGACAAGTTCCACGTCTGGTTCCAGCTGGGTGCGCCGCCACGGGTGTCCCGCCTCTACCTGCCATCGGGTGCCCGCCCGACGGATGTTGACGCCCGCCTCCAACCTCCAACTGCTGTTTGGCGTCGCCACGACGGATGCGAACCTTCGCGTTGTCGCCTCCCACCGCGACGCGTTGTTACTCCAGATGCACTACATCATTTCCAGCCCCGGTGGCTACATCTACCAGATGATCGAGTACTTCATCTACAGGGCCGGTGGCTCCCGGCCATCTCTGGCACTTCTCCCCTCTCTCGGCGGTACCATGGAAGAGATCGAGGCTCGAATCGAGGCGAAGAACTACGACCACACCTGTCAGCGCCTACGCAGGATGGAAGGCCTGGACATAGGCGTCCTATGCTGCGGCGAGGAGGTCGCCGTCGCGGAGCTTCAGATCACCCTGTCGGAGGTGGGGCCTGAGCTCCACGTGCTCTACCCATCTAGGTCCAACAATTGGGAGGTCAAGCGGGCGGAAATCATCGTCAACAAGGAGGGTTTTGATTTGGAGCAGTTTCTTTTCGACTGGGAAGCCCAGACGGTTGTCCCCTTCGGGAACTACATGTGCTGGATTGATTATACTTTTGGTGTGCTGATGTGTGACTTGTTCGATCACGGGACTCCCAACCCCAGGGTCTACTTCCTGCAGTTGCCGGACAATTTGCCTATCCTGGGTGGCAGTTGGAATGGAAGATGGGCAAATGTGTTCGAGACCGTGGGTGTCACCAAGGGTGAGAACATCATGAAGTTTGTTATGGTTGCCCGTGATGATGGCAAGATCGGTGAATACTTTCGTCCTGGTTCTGGTTTCACAATCACCTCGTGGACTCTGAGGATAGCAGAAAACAATATGATGCTATGGGAGAAGGATGCGATGGTTAAAGCTAATGAGCTATGGGATCTAGATGGGTTCGCAAAAGTTCCTCATGAGCTATTAGAATTCCCCGTAGTCAGCATGGATGATCCCAATGTAGTCTACTTTGTGTTGAGGGACAAGCAGTATGCACATGTGATGGACCACGATGAAACGTGGCTTGTGGCGGTTGACTTGAGGAATGTGGCGGTGAAGTCAACGTTTCGGTAACATCAATCCGAAAGAACTCACTCAAGAGGAAGCTGACTTTGCCAAGCGTAAACACCAGGACTTCCAGACATTCCTACCCGCTGAGTTCTCGAAGCACCTAAATCTGCATGGCACCAGGTAATTTCACAGTTCTCTCTCTAGTCTGGTTATTGCATTGTTCCACTCTAATAATTTGTCTACTGCAGGGCATGCAATCAAGGTGAAGACAACTGTGATCTTTCCATGGCGTATCATCGACGTGCTCCGACAAGAAAATTTGGCTCTTCCTAACAGCATTGTGCACTTATTCTAGCGGTAAGCATTCAAGCAAGGTGAAGAAAACTGTGATCTTTCCATGGTGTATCATCAGTGAGCTCCAAAACAAAAATTTGGGTTTGGCTCTTCCTAACAGCATTGTGCCATTGTGCACTTAATTAGTGGTAACCATTGATATGCTAGAAAGTAGCTTCCAACTTCTCTTCTGAATGCTGTTGGTTGCCTAATCTAGGACTGCCCCCTTCAACCCTGATTTAATCGCCTCTTCCTTAAGCAGTGTGATCTATTCATACCTTAGGCTGTAACTTAATCAATGCACAACTAGCTTCATGAAATGTTTGCTTGATAAATGAAATTCTTGCTCCTTGTCCAAACATAAAATTGTACTTGCATTACTATATTATTGCTAATCTGTTTATGATCCTGGTGATGAGCCTTAAAACTCTATCTTCAAGATATTTAGTTTGTAGACTTGTTTCTTCACTTTTAATTGATTATGAAACATTTTTGCAGGCTTTCTAGTTTTACAATTGATCCAAGATCTGTAAGTTATTTCATGCCATGTTGTTTGTTTTGACTATGAGATCATTAGGAACAATCATATCTGGTCATTGTATTAATGAGCACTGACATGCTTGATCGCTATTGATCTTTTCAGCTTAGTAGATCTTAGTCATTTTATTGGCTTATATAGGATCATGAAGCTATTGACTTTTGCATGGTGATCTTTTTTATATATATAATAGTCAGATCTAGCACCCAAGAGTATAATCTGGAACTAGCACAGTAGCGTCTATATTGCTAGTATAGTTTTGGGGTACTTTCTTTTGCTCGCTCTAGTCTTGCAATATACATAGAACACCTCATACATTTCGGTTCTTGTTAAGACTTGTTTCTTCACTATTGATTGATTATGAAACATTCTCTAGGTTTCTTTTAAGAAAGTTGGAGGCACGCTGTCTGGTTTTACAATTGATCCAAAATTTGTAAGTTTTTACCTCTCTTGCTGACCAATAATGAATTGATTATTACGCTTCTTTCCATATTCATTCAATCAGTCAAGTTGCTAGGCGTTATTATCCAGCGGGTGATCCCCAGGTCTGATACACAAACTAGGTTCACAATTTTAGTCCCTGCAAACGCAGACCCCACACTGAAAATTAAGCAGCCAGGTTGAGGTATTGTGGTACTATGTCGTGCACCCCGGTATTTCTACCGGCTTGAATGACCGAATACTAGTCTCAGAAGATCATAACTAGTATTGCACTCAAGGACATTTGGAATATCATCGCAGGCATTGAATTTAACTAGAATTTAACAGTTTACATAGCATAAATATCATCCCAGTTGACATAGACATTCACATAGTCTTGTACAGGGCATAGTTCAATAATCATAAAGAAAACACAGCGGAAGACTCTGAAAGCGATGATACTCCGAGGTTTACCCAGAACGCGTAACTAATCACCTTGACCCTCTTGGTCACAATTGTCACCGATGTCGTGATCTTCTCCTGAACAAATAATCCGTGATCCATATAATGAGTACACGGCTACCCAGCCAGCAGTCCTTAATAAATGAATGCAAGGTCAAAAGATGGGTTTGCTTATTTTACTGAAACATCACCTATCTACTTGTTTATTTATTCTTGATTCATTGAACACATTATGACACATTAGCGTAGCCAAGGGACGGCTAACCAGCTCAGCACACGACGAGCGTAGTCATAGGAACGGCTAACCATCTCAAAAGAGAGGTAATCCCTGCCTACACTAACATCAAGTAAATTAATTAAAACATATTGGACTACCCTGTGAAAACTCCTTTCCCCCGTCCATAACCGCGGGCACGGCTACCATAATAGTTTTAACTCTGCAGAGTGTGTACACGTTCCCCACAAGCCCTGTCTCATCCCGAAGGAGAAACAGTACAAAACCGTTCACTGCTTTCACCTGTCCCTTAATGTACCCTTTCTTTTGGTTTCGCACCCCACACGCTACGCTTCGATCAGGCCGACAGCCATGCGCACTCCTTCAGCCGGACCTGATAGCGCACTGTATGAGGTTAGCCCCCATTTAAGCCATTCGGAACCGGTGATAGCAAGTCACGTCCATCCACTACGAGTACATCGGAAACTAGGTTTCCACAGCTAATAAGTCAGGGCTAGAAGGCACAAGTGGCTGTACGGTTCAGGTTCGGTTTGGTAGTCACAAGTATACGGTCCTTATATGATAGAGGAGACCTGCACAACACAACCACATGTCCAAAATCCGCTTCTTCTGGGTCTCCTCAAATCAACACACACCACGTTGATTTTAGTTGATTAGGTTTATCCAAAAAGAGCACCACGAAGTCGAACTTCTCGGATACCAGTTTAATAATGAGTGAAACCTATCAACTACCAATCCCAGAGGCAAGGCTAAGCATCTATACAAAGGATAGGCTAGGAAAACAGTACCAATCAGGCTATCAATGGTAGGCTACGTCATATTAGTGAAAGACTAATATGAAATCGGATCAAAATAACACATACGATGATAATTAAAGCATGCAATTCAAATTAAGATGAAATAAATAAATTTTAGCAAACTAGGAATTCAATATGAATCTAGCTTGCCTTCGAAGAAGTTTGGTTCTGGTTCTCCTCCTTCGAACGGCTCCGAAACGTCTCCCGGACAGCAGGTGCACGTCGGTTCTAGGCGAAAAGGTAAATAAACAGAAATAAATAACAAACATACAGAAAATAGTATGATAACAATATATAAAATTTTTGGGATTATTTGTGATTTTTGGGCTCTGGAATCACCTAAATCGGAGTTCGGAAACTCCCTAAACAATTCCGGGAAGTTTCGGGCAAATAGAAAAATCCCTGAAAAATAATAAACCGGAAAAAAACCAGGTAGACCTTGAACCGACACGTGGCGCTGATGTGGCACGGCTCGGGTTTTGGCTGATGTGGCAGTGACGTGGCGACACGTGGTGCTGACGTGGCATGTTCGGCTGACGTGGCGCCGACGTGGCGACTCGTGGCTTGGCCTGCGACATGGCAGCTGATGATTGGCCAAGGGCGCTGACGAGGCGCGTTGGCCAGCTGTCGGCGCGCGCGGGCGGCGGGCTGACGGCGTGGACACCGAGGTTCACCGGCGACCGAGGAACTCCCAAACTTCGGCGAGCCATAACTCCCTCAATTCTTATCCAAATCTAGCGATCCATATATCCAAATCGATCGTCTCGACAAGACCTACAACGTCCTGGCTTTAGATCTGGGGTTTGGGCACTGAAATTCGAGAATTACCTCGATTTGCTTCGGTTTTGGCACGGAAACCGAGGTACGGCTAGGGTTTCGTGGGGGCTTGGTGTGATGGCCGACCAGGGGACCTCTAGGGGGGTTTATATAGTGGTGGAGGGGGTTGGGGCGTGGTGGAGGATTCCTAATAGGGGTAGAGTTTGAGTTGGACTAGAATTAGGGTATTTTTGGTATAATAAGAGTTCTAATGGGCTTAGGTTTAGAGGAGAGGGGTTTTGGACCTAGTTTGGGCCTAATTAGGCTATCCCAGCCTGGTTAGGGCCTTTTCCTATTATTATTTTATGTTTTTATCTTTTATTTTCTTTTTATAAAACAAGTGACAGACTAATAATTTTATTAGGATGTCACAAATCCTTCCACCTTAAAGAAATCTCGTCCCCGAGATTTGGGAGTTAGTAGGGTTCTACTGGGACGGACGTGCAACGGACGTCACAAATCCTTCCCCCTTAAGGGAATCTCGTCCTCGAGATTCGACAACGATAAGGAGAGAACAGAATGGTTTAGAAAACATAGGAAAGAAAATTCTAATCTTCTATCTTGTAATCACATAACTACAAGCTTGATTGTCTTTCTCCAATTCGTTGATTTCAATCGCCCCATCTTATTGGAATGATGTTTTCCATTGAGCTAGGTTCGATCTGGACACATGGGTTATGGACCCATCACACTTCATTGCGCAACTCTAACGTTGAGTGTTGGTCCGCTCCTCCTTATGAGTTTTTCTAAGATTGCATATCTCCATGGCTTCCATAGATTTGATATTGATGGTAATCCGCTTTGATCTTATTCTTCCCAACTAACTACTTGTGCAAGTAGGGAAGAGAAAGATTGTAGATAAGAGAAAAGAGGTTTCTTGGAGATAAGGAAACTATACGGGGAGTAGTAACTATATAGCCTAGTGACATCTCTTGATTTAAAATAGTTTTGGAAAAAAAAATTTTATGCACTCGATACAAAAGTCCAAGTGAGAAAAAAAATTTCACACCTTTGATCAAGTACTCACAACATGGTGGCACGTAGATCCCAAAATAAATTGCAACTCGGTACATTGTTTATATAAGAAATCAACAAATTAGTTGTTATAATAGTGCTATATTATTAGCTAACTTAACCTTCATACTTAGGAAGTATTAGGTTGTGTTACAAAGCACCAAAAACAAATCAAATCCTATATACTAGGTTCATTTTATTTTACTTATTTGCAAAACCTTTTTGAACATACCTCAAATCTTCACGCATCATCTTCTTCGAGATTTTGCTGTTGCAGACTTCGCTCCATCTTCAACTCTTCAGATCTTCTTGTAGTTGCGATGAATAAAACAAAGCAATACACCAAACACTCTAAACTAAATAATCAATTATCTTTATTACCTTACGTAATGAATAGCCGTATCTCAATGAGAAAACCAAATATTGATACGGTCTACTCCAATCAACTTTTTATGAAGGTATGATCGATCTTAGCAACACCTAATTGACTTAATCTTGGGTCTTTTTTCAATTCAGGTACTTGCTCTTCTAGGTCTTCTTTTCTTGGTGTAGATGTCTTTTTTTCTTGGTGTAGATGAAACTCTGTGCTGGGGCACGTCGATTCTTCAACTTGGTTTGACATGTCTTGACAGCGACACCTGATTTCTTGGACTAGGTTTATCCAACTAGGTTTTGAAATAGATAAGTAGTGAAAATAAAAATTTTGTTGAATCAGATGAAAAGGAAAGAATCAAGAATGAATCCAGAAGGTAAGTTAGGAAAGTCGAAAGCATAGAATTCCTATATAGGAAAGAGACTAAATCAAATAGAATTGTATAGATAAAGATAAGAAAGTAAAGATGCTTTTAAATCTTTTTATTTTAATTCCGGGACTCTAATCCCTAACCTAACTGAGCCCATGCTGTGTCGGACTAGGATTGTAGGTGCTCCGACACAGGGACTCTGGCTCCCTGCTGCTTGTGGCTATCTGTAATGGAGACCGGTCCTGCCAGGCTGATTACATGTCCATATTTTTAGGATGCATTGTATGCTAGGCTGATCCTATGTAAATGGTAACCTATGAGGCTATGACAATCATGCTAAAGTTTCATTACGACTGTGTTTAAGAGAATTACTCATGAGTTGGTCCCAAACATGTCTTGATGTCAATTTTTAAATGATTATTAGGCCAGTGATGATGTGGTACTGTCGTCCTGCTGTATAGGTGATATATAATAAAGTTTTGTTGTTTTTGCAATGTTATCAGATGATGTCTTTTGTTCATTCATATGAATAACTTTTTCTAGAGTGTTGTATTCTAATAAATTAATACTTCATCATTTGATACTTTAATGGCCTTCTGCAGCTAGCCTTTTACCCTTCTGTTAAATCCCACAGATAAAATTCTTGTTCTTTGTCAAGACAAAAAATTTTACTTGTACTGCTATAAATTATTGCTAATCTGCTTGTGATCTCAGTAATGAGCCTTAAAATTCCATCACCGAGATATTGAGCTTTGGTAACTTGAATGATGTGATAAACTTTTTCTCCTTTGACAGGCCCCTTCTGGAGATTACATACTATGGAATACCTTAGAAAGTGCTATGAATGATGACGGTCAATGTTCTTCCCCAGGGGCCATGTTTTGTTGTTAGTTCTTTGCTGTGCAGAGCTTTCTAGTATGCCTCCAGTGGTTTCTAGGAAAACATATCTTTTTTTGTGAGATTGTTCGATATACTGAGCTTATTAGATATAACGATTTCTGCAATCATGTAGCTTGATGTTATGGTCGCATGTTCTTACGAGCAATCGTGTAATGCAACTTATTGAGAAGCTGTGTTTTGCTACTATTAAAAAAAGTTCAGAAAATTTTTTAAAAATAAGCTCAATTTTTTATTGAAATATCTCTTATACATAAAGATTGGTCACCTGTGGCACTTTTTAAAAAGATTCTATAGAACGCATTACCACCTGCAACCTCATTTTAACAGTAATAATGATATTTTTGCAACCCAGGTTCATTGAATGGAAATATTTTTTTTTTGTCGTATAATTGCATGATGCCATTGCGATTGGAATCGAATGCTCGAATTGCTATGGTAAGCTTGACTGGGTACAAGGTATAGGGCCTGCCAAATCCACCGAAGGATTATTTTCGGCTTATGTGTTTCTAGGAGTGACAATCGGGTTAGGTATCTCCGGGTCCAACCAGTTTAGACTCGAGACATGAAACCTCTACCTCTACCTGAATCTGGACCTAGACCTGAAGCCATTTACGGGCCCATACCTAGACCCGGTGGCTACTAAGCATGTAGCCTAGGGATCAGAACTATCAAGGACAGCCATCTTTATTAGTTTTGTCTACCTGAATCTAGACCTAGACCTGAAACCATTTACGGGCCCATACCTAGACCCGATGGATACTAAGCATGTAGCCTAGGGAAGAACTATCAAGCACAATTATCTTTGTTAGTCTTGTTTGAAATACGAGAATTTTTCATAGGATCGAGAAGAATTGAATAGTTTCGCATCAAATTCTTGGTTCTAAACATAACATTATTCCATCTCTGTAGAGCCACCAGGTAAAAGAAATGCTCTTGTTTCATTGTGAAACAGTTTACCGTTTATGGGTTTTTGTCATTCTTCGGTTTCTCAAAGGCATTCTTAAAATTGTCAAAGACGCTTTTCAAAACTCTCAAAGTCTAGTCGAATTAAAGGAACGGTTTTTCAAAACTCTAGGATCCTAGCATTTGAACCGATCCGCCTTTAAGTTCGCATGCCATACCAGATAGTTATTCAAGATATATGCAACTGCAAAGTTGCAAAATCAAATATTTGCAAATCTTTGATTTTTGCAAATTATGACATGTGGGCCTAATTCACGTGTCGTTGATGCATGAAGTGATAAATCTCTGATTTCATAACTTTGCAGGGCCTAATTCATGTGTCATTGAGGCATTCTTAAAATTGTCAAAGACGCTTTTCAAAACTCTCAAAGTCTAGTCGAATTAAAGGAACGGTTTTTCAAAACTCTAGGATCCTAGCATTTGAACTGATCCGCCTTTAAGTTCGCATGCCATACCAGATAGTTATTCAAGATATATGCAACTGCAAAGTTACATGTCGTCAAAACAATGATGAGATTTACGAAACTGGGATTTTTATCCAGTAACATGTAAGGTATTGCCACAAGTGATCAAGAAAGACAAGATGCAATAATGACAATAAGGCATATAAAGCTAAACCGGATAGAATAAGGCACAATAAATTATTTGCCTGCCTTGCACAAGAAAACCACATCAACATCTGCAGTTCCGCGTCACTATGAACGCACTACAGGATATATGTCAACATCAAAAGGCAAACAAAGGAAGGAAAAAAAAGTTTGCCTGTCCATCACTTCTTTTGCTTCTTTCCAGGCTTCAGCTTGATAACTTCGTCGATGTACAATACGCCTCCGGAGGTTTGCAGCTCCAAACGGTGCCAGCAAATTGGTGCAGCATATTATGTTGGGTTTAAAGCAGAATACACGGACAGCAGGTGGAGCGGTGAACTGCACTTCGTGGCTGTAGCCCAGTTTCAAAAACAACTCACGCCCTTCATTCTCTGCCCTTGCCTTGAAGCCAACTCCGACAAGTTTCAGAAACCGGAAAAACTTAGCTTCCATTGCAGGTGTAAGGAACAAAGGTCTACACAGCAGTAAAATATATGGTGCCTAGTTACCTACAGAACAAAAGATGATAGAGATTTCATCACAACATTGAAAATTCATATGGATGTAGGAGCCATGCAAGCATACTGCCATTTATTGAGATGGAAGCAAAAAGATAGACACTTTATTAATTGTTTCAGGTACACAAGAGCAAGAACACACTCTAATCAATTGTTTTCCAAAACACACTAAAACTTGAAAAGCAAATAAATGAGGCCAACCCATATTCTCACATCATGTGATATGAAACTTACAAGTTTCATAACTATTACTCAAATACTGACAATGATCAGTAATTATAAAGCACTACTATTAATATTTCGTCGAACCATCCAAGGTGCAATAGGAAGGCAAGCACAAATCAAAAGGCATGCTTGTAGATCTTATCCAAAATAGGGAATAACAAAGATTTCCAGGTTAGATAGTCAAGTAGCATGCCGTGAATATAATAGCTGAAATGATTCTAAATCAGAACAACAAAAAACACCCATCAGCACCTCTAAGGGAGATTTTTTTTGCCTTTAATCTTGTTTTGCAATGTTTGGGCCCATATGTCCATGAGACAAACCCAGTGGCAAAAAAAGTGAGATGCATGCACCTATTAGTAAAGAAAACCAAATTTCCCTACCTTAAATGGTACAATTTTCCTACCTCATCTTGGA
Source organism: Olyra latifolia (assembly GCA_036346145.1). Lineage (NCBI taxonomy): Eukaryota > Viridiplantae > Streptophyta > Magnoliopsida > Poales > Poaceae > Olyra > Olyra latifolia. The sequence goes on from CM070533.1 coordinate 35,528,405, forward strand.
TAGGCCTAAATGTTCAAACTCTCCTTCCCCTACCACCTCCAAAATGGACTACTGAAGCTTTGGAAGCAGCAGTGGAAAGTGCACCAACAAAATGGTCTCGTGCTGATCAGGCGTAACTACAATACGTCGCTCCAAATGGTGAGAAATCCCGTTGCGAGCGAAATCCAGTAGTTTTTCCGCTGACTGAACCTTCTGCTCAAATGCTGTCAACGTTTTACCCACATGCACATATGGTTCATAGCTAGAAGATTTAAAATCATATGTTTCTATAAGCACGTCATTCAACCATCTGGTGGTTCTCCAACTGTCAGTGTATGGAAGCTTTGCAAGAATCATTTCCTTTTGCGCAGGACGTAACCTGTGCTTGACTATTTCGTACATCCTTAGGAATGCCCAGCCCTGGTCTTCATGGAAGATCGGTGATGGGTGTATTCTATAGAGCTTCTCCTTGCTCCTGTCTTGTTTCTTGATCAAATTAAGCAAGTGTTGGATGTCCTCCGGCATTGACCAGCTGCCAAATAAGCCATTGATGACACTGAATAAGCTCTCATATAGGCTTCTTTTTGCCCTAAAAGTTGGAGGCGTGCTCTCGAGGTGTTTGAAGAGTGCTTCTGCGGATTTTGTTACCACAATGTTTGACTTGTTGAATGAAGCAAAGCAATCTTCATCCTTAAGTGTTTCCTGTACAGCCACTATCAAAGACTTTATGAATGTCTTGGTGGCATTTGGGCAAATAGAGTACGCCGTTTGCACCAAGCTTCCAACAATTGGGTAGTCATTACATGGTGCTGTCACCACAATGGGATTGTTTGCTTTGAACTCAGCCACCGATATGTAATCATTGGGGACATCCAAATCCAGTTTTTCATCCACATACCGATCGTAGCTATAGCATCTCTTGGTTGCACAGAAAATATAGGGATTAAATGTAAAAATTAATAGATTCTCAATCTAAACAGGAGTGTTTACCTTTTGAAAGATTGTTATTAAGCAATGAAAAAGCCATACTGCTACAGTCCAGTGAGATAAGGAGGTATACCGGTCAGTCTGAATGAAAGAAAAAAATTGGAATTATTTACACTAAACGATCATACATGAATCAAGATACCACATGGGCACTTTACAGACTCTAGACTACTAATGACCAACACAACAAAGCATTGATTATGAAAGCACATAACACATAAGACATTACAAAGCATATTATGCATATATGAAAGCCTGTGCCAGTTGATCACCAGCCCAGAACAAACTGGAGAGCATGAAGAGCTTACCAAGACAAAACCTTACCAACTGCAAATGGCATATGTACCTATATCGAAGATGGTTACATATATGGCTACATGGATGCTTGATATTGAAATCAGTAAGTATCCTTGACATAGGTGAAAACTTAACCAAGCATGAATGTTAAATAACAACAAAACCTAATCAAATATCTCGTGTCAAAACAGAGCTTATTGCATTTTATTAATTAGTCTGAGACTTTGATCCGTGAAAGTACACATTCACGTTCTAACTAAAATAGGGCTTATTGCATTGTTTCTTGGGCAATTTGCATAGGTCGATTTTGCTCTGCTTCCCTGGAGAGGAGAAGGCCGTGCGCGTGTGCACCTCCAACACCACGCTCTTCCAATTTGTTTGCTCAAGTTAATCTGTAACATGCAGGTTTAGTTTTTGAGAATCAATATGGGACTCCTGTTTTCTACCGGCTGGATGTGTACGATATGCACGCGTCGTACTTTAATTTGCATTGAAATTGGGACATCAGGATGCTATCGTAGGAGCTGATGAGGTCTAGAACTACCATATTTGGAATGTCAATGAATTTTGGGATGAATTGACCGGGCTGATGAGGTCTAGAACTACCATATTTGGAATGTCAATGAATTTTGGGATGAATTGACCGGGGGGCTGGTGGGCTTATCTGCTCCAAGCCATTATTTTGTTCATTATTTAGCTATTTATACTAGAATTAGAATCTCTACTGAAATTTTCTGGTGCTGGAATAATTTACAACACCAGTAACTTCGACACACCAGTTGACAAGGAATCTTTAGTGAGAAAATATGTCAACAAGCTTATTTTCTTATGGAAAAAATGGCGGCCAGCAAGCTCCAGGAGTCCGGGACACATTGAGTTGGGGCAGCCTGCTAGTTTTTCAAACAAAGCAGCATCTCCAATCATGTGAGGAAGATGTCATAGTAATCCATAAGGCATGAACCGATGCACTAACTAAACCTGTCCAAAGGCGCAGGTCAGTGGCTTACCACTTAGGCCCCAGTTGGCAGATCCCGGCGGAGCGGAGGTCACAGGTGCATAGGCGGCGCCTTTCAGGTAGCCCGTTGCCGTTGGCCATCGTGGACCCTCGGTCCGTAGCCGTAGGTGCGCACGGGGCAGCGGGCACGGGCGTACGGCACAGCGCCCTTGCGGAGGTACCCTCAGCCCTCGCGCTGGCAGACGGTCTGTCGCAGTGAGTGGCGGCGCAGCCGAGCAAGAGTCGAGGGTATGCGACGCGACAGAGAGGGGGCCGGGACCAGAGTCTTCCTCTCCTCACCGGAAGGGTTCCGACTCATTGGCCCACGTGGCCCGGCCACGAGTTCTGGACACCAAAGATTGATTATGAAACATTCTCTAGGTTTCTTTTAAAAAAGTTGGAGGCACGCTATCTGGTTTTACAATTGATCCAAAATATGTAAATTTTGCCTCTCATGCCCAACAATAATGAATTGATTATTATGCTTCTTCCCATCTTCACTCAATCAGCCAAGTTGCTAGACGTTATTATCCAGCGGGTGATCCCCGGGTCTGATACACAAACTAGGTTCACAATTTTAGTCCCTGCAAACGCAGCCAGGTTAAGGTATTGTGGTACTAGCTCAATCTTTTAGGCCACTGTTTTTCACCGTTTGAAATCAGGCAGTGTCACGGCTTGCGATAAATCTCTGCTGTTACCATCAAACAAACACGCAATCCCAGGGTTTGGGGCGGCAAGCCGCAGTAGAGGAGAGAGCAAGAGAACAGTGGAGGGATTTCAATGCCTCAGCCTTCAAATAAGCTAGAGTCCCATTACAGTTAATGATCCAGAAGAGATTGAATTACAGCTACTATTTCTATCCTTTGGCCTTGTTTGTAAAGACCAATCCTGGCCTGCGGATCCTGCCCAAGATTAATCATTCTCAAACAAGGCTTTAAGGGGTTTATCCTAATATAAATATGATTCCGGTATTAAACTAACCTGGACTCTGATCCCTATCCTAACTAAGCCCATGCTGTGTCGGACTAGGATTGTAGATGTTCCGACACAGGGACTCTGGCTCCCTGCTGCTTGTGGCTATCTGTAGGGGTGGGCAAAAAATACCGATACCGAAATACCATACCGAACCGAAACCGAAATACCAAAATTTTCGGTATTTCGGTATGACGTCGGTAGCGGATTAAAAAATGTTCGGTATTTCGGTTCGGTTTTGGTATGAAACAATGCAATACCGAAATACCATTAATACCAATCTACCCTCACATGGCTACAGCCCAACTGCCCAACCCAATGGCCCATAGCCACAGCCCAATATTTCCTATGTGCACATCCGCACATATGCATCCAGCACCAGCCACGCAGGCTCATAGGTCACAGCCGCAGCCCACTCCCACCTCCCACGCGCACGCATCTCCTCCCAGGCGGCGACGGCGGGTGCTCCTGGCCTCCTGGGAAACCCTAGTTCCTAACCGCGCGGCCGCGCCTGCGCCGCCCTCGCCGGCCGCCGCCTTCTCCCCTCCGTCCGTTCCTTCCGGCCGCCGTCCTCCCCACCGGTGGCCGTCCTCCTCAGTCCTCAGACGCCTGCGCAGACGCGGCACGCCGGCAACTGCCCTCTGCTTCCACCGGCCAGGCCGCCACTATCCGGCGGCCTCTCCTCGACCACCGTCTCCTCGACGCCTGCTCTTCCTCCGTCCATCCCCACCGGCCGGCGGCCGCCATCTTCGACGTCCCTCTTCTCACCGACACCGTAAGTAATTTAGATCTTGTATTTCCTTATTCATTTTTGCCTTTTTGGTACCGAAACTGGCTTTGTTATGTTCTTGTTTGGTGTTTCTTGCTTGATCTACAATATATAGATGTCTGAAGATCTTAAGGGATCTGATACTCAAATGTCATTGGTTGACCCCAACACGGAGACTCCCACTGCATCAGTGACTGAGAATAAGAAGCAGGAGCCGCAACAGAGAGAATCGAAGAAGAGAAGAAGGATTGAAACTAGGTCTGTCGCATGGGAGAGTTTTGAGAAGATTGAAGTCGATGGTGTTGTTGTGAAGGCCAAGTGCAAGTACTGTGGTCGAGAGGTCCGCTGCATTTCAAAGACTAACGGTACATCTTCTCTAATTTCCCACTTGAAAACCTGCAAGCGTAATCCTAATAGGTTCCAAGTAAGTGGTCAAGCTACTCTTCAAGTAGAACCAAATCAGGGTGAATGTGCAATTTCAACTTGGAAGTTTGATCCTGATGCTATTAGAGAATCACTTGCTGAAATGATAATCACTAATGAGTTACCATTTGCATTTTGTGAACGTGAAGGCTTTAGAAAGTTTATGTCTATTGCTTGCCCACGTTTTTCTGTGCCATCTAGAAGAACAGCCACTAGAGATTGTGTTCGTATTTTCAATAATCAGAAAGACAAGATGAAAGAATTCTTTAAAACAAGCTGTGAAAGGGTTTCACTCACAACTGATACATGGACTTCAAACACGCAACAGAATTTTATGTCTGTAACAGCACACTTTATTGATAGTGAATGGAAGTTGCACAAGAAGATTATTGGTTTCTTTTTGGTGAAGGGTCACAAAGGGGATGACATTGGGAAATCCTTAGAGAAATGTTTAATGGAGTGGGGTATAGAAAAAGTATTCACTATAACTGTTGACAATGCAAGCTCTAATGATGGTGCTATCAGCTACATGAGAAAAGTCTTGAATAATTCCAGGAATAGCATAGGTAGAGGCAAGTATCTACACATGAGATGTGCTGCACATATAGTGAACTTGATAGTTCTTGATGGCCTTAAGGAAGTGTCAAGTTACATTCAGCGTATTCGTCTTCTTTGTTAAATTCATTAAGAATTCTCTGCTAGATTAGCTAGATTTAAGAAATGTGTTGAGTTGGCCAAGGTTGATAGTAAAGCATTCTTGTCACTAGATGTGTGCACTAGATGGAATTCTACCTACCTTATGTTGAATTCTGCAGCAGTATATGAGCATGTGTTTGAAAGGTACGGTGAAGAAGACCCATACTATCTGTTAGAATTAAGTGGGGATAAAGCTCCTGGGGTTCCTGAGAGTCGGGATTGGGAAAATGCAAAGAAACTGATAGAGTTTCTTGGTCATTTTTATAAGTTGATTCTCCGTGTTTCCTCCACACAACGTGTGACATCTAGCATCTTATTTCATGAAATTGGTGATGTTTTGCTTTTGATGCGCCAATGGTGTCATAGTGATGATACTATGCGCAAGGAAATGGGTCAAAGGATGCTAGAGAAGTACTACAAGTATTGGGGGGATAAGGACAAGTTGAATATGCTGATTTTTATTCTTTGTTGCACTCGATCCACGGTTCAAGCTTTCTAATTATACAAATATTGCTATTTTGGAAATGTTAGGTGAGCAACAAGGCAAGGAAGTGTGGACCCTGCTCAATGATACTATTAAGCTATTTGTTTGATGAATATAGAACCCTATATGGTCCAAGTGATAAGTCAGCCCAAAAAAGTGATCAACAAGAACAATCTGAAAATACTGGGCTGATGAAGTCACTAATTGCTGCAAAGATGAGGATGACACATGGTGGAATTGGCACTAGCAAGAGTGAGCTTGAAAAATATCTTGGTGAAGACAATGAAGAGGACATTCAGGATTTTGATATTCTTGGTTGGTGAAAGTGCAATTCTCTTAGATTCCCAATACTATCTCACTTGGCTCGTGATGTGTTAGCAATCCCTATCTCAACAGTTACATCTGAATCAGCGTTTAGTACGGGCGGACGTGTTCTTGATGATTTTCGGAGCTCTCTCACTCCTTTTATGGTGCAATCCCTAGTTTGTACACAAGATTGGTTGCGACGTTCTCTTCCTATCAATATTGAAGAAGACATTTCAGATTTGGTCAAAATTGAGCAAGGTAACTAAATAGATGACTTCATTATTAGATGTTTAGTTGTTTACTCGCATCTTGCTTATTGAACATTAACTTGTTTCTTATTCATTTCAGCTTTGACTACAGAAGAAGATGCATGCAATACTTCCAAGGCAAAGGCCACAAACAAGACCAATAGCAAGCCTCCGTTGTCTAGCAAGAAATCTGCTACAACTTCTGCATCTTTATCCGCATCTACCAACAAGTCTTCAACTAACTAAATAGGTATGTCGATTTCTCATTTTGTTGATTTTCCTTAGACCATATGCTGATATTGTTGTTCTGGACACTTGGATTAATGGGCAGGGTATTGTACATGCTGGTGCAGTGGACCATTTGTGCTTGGCTGCTTGCTGTCCAACATGTTGGCTGCTGTCCATGCTGGTGCAGTGGACTATTTGTGCTTGCTGTCTGTTGGACAGACTATTGGTGCTAAATCTCAAGTGGTTGTTGCTGTCCAGATGTAATCATGTAATGCTGCAATGCTGTTATGTATGAAGTATGAACCTAGTGTGGTTTGATTTTGTGAACTTGTGATAGTATGTCTGTATGAACTATGAAGTATGAACCTAGTGTGATTTGATTTTGTGAACTTGTGATTTGTGAACCTATGTTGCCAATTTGGCATGTTGCTTATGTTATTATCTATTGTTTGTTGAACCTAATTACCTAAATATGTATGAACATAGCTGTTATTATCTTTTATCTGTCTTGTTGGCAATTTGGCATTCTGACGAAATATCGAAATACCGAAATACCGATACCGAATTAGTTCGGTATTTCGGTTTCGGTAGAAGAATTTTCAGTACTAATTTCGGTATCTACTGTTCAAATACCGAAGTTTTTAAATACCGAAAATACCGAACCAATAAAACCGAAAATACCGAATGCCCACCCCTAGCTATCTGTAATGGAGACCGGTCCTACCTGTCCATATTTTTAGGATGCATTGTATGCTAGGCTGATCCTATGTAAATGGTAACCTATGAGGCTATGACAATCATGCTAAAGTTTCATTACGACGTGTTTAAGAGAATTACTCACGAGTTGGTCCCAAACATGTCTTGATGTCAATTATTAAATGATTATTATGTCAGTGATGATGTGGTACTGTCGTACTGCTGTATAGGTGATATATAATAAAGTCTTGTTGTTTCTGCAATGTTATCAGATGATGTCTTTTGTTCATTCATATGAATAACTTTTTCTAGAGTGCTGTATTCTAATAAATTAATACTTCATCATTTGATACTTTAATGGCCTTCTGCAGCTAGCCTTTTACCCTTCTGTTAAATCCCACAGATAAAATTCTTGCTCTTTGTCAAGACAAAAAATTGTACTTGTACTACTATATATTATTGCTAATCTGCTTGTGATCTCAGTAATGAGCCTTAAAATTCCATCACCGAGATATTGAGCTTTGGTAACTTGAATGATGTGATAAACTTTTTTCTCCTTTGACAGGCCCCTTCTGGAGATTACATACTATGGAATACCTTAGAAATTGCTATGAATGATGACGGTCAATGTTCTTCCCCAGGGGCCATGTTTTGTTGTTAGTTCTTTGCTGTGCAGAGCTTTCTAGTATGCCTCCAGTGGTTTCTAGGAAAACAAATCTTTTTTTGTGAGATTGTTCGATATACTGAGCTTATTAGATATAACGATTTCTGCAATCATGTAGCTTGATGTTATGTCACATGTTCTTATGAGCAATCGTGTAATGCAACTTGTTGAGAAGCTGTGTTTTGCTACTATTAAAAAAAGTTCAGGAGATTTTTTAAAAATAAGCTCAATTTTTTTTATTGAAATATCTCTTATATATAAAGATTGGTCACCTGTGGCACTTTTTAAAAAGATTCTATAGAACGCATTACCACCTGCAACCTCATTTTAACGGTGATAATGATATTTATGCAACCCAGGTTCATTGAATGGAAATATTTTTTTTTGCCCTATAATTGCATGATGCCATTGCCACTACAGGAAAAGACCTTATTCTCCACGGCCAAACATATGGTAGACAGCCAAAATACCTCATCGACCAAAAAGAGCTTAAAGTCAACAGCCTGACCATCAGCCGTCCACCCTAAACGTGAAAAACCGCGCCATCCATCCCGCCTGCTCCTACTGAAACTTAGGGTCGACCCATACGAAAGCAAATCCACCATCTGATAGCCTCGGCGGCCCACTTGGCCGTCCACCTTAACGCCGGTCACGCTCCCGCCCGTCCACTTTAATGCGAGTTAGGGTCGGCGGCCCATTTGGCCGTCCACCTTAAGCTGGCTTCCGGGCCCGTGACGCACTTAGGGTCGGCGGCCCACGTGGCCGTTCACCTTAACCGCGCCCCGTCACATTTCCGGGCCATGACGCACCTAGGGTCGGCGGCCCAGGTGGCCGTCCACCTTAACTGTGTGCCCGTGATGGCTGTCGGGCCCAATTGGCAGTGAGAAATAGCTTAGGGTGGACGGCTTACGTGGCCGTCGACCCTAGCTTATGGTGGACGGCGGATGCGGCCGTCGACCCTATTGGCCCGAGCTAAATTCCACTCGAGCCGCTGCATCCTGGGTGCGCCAAATCCAAGTTCCTCGCTGTCGCCGGAAAATCCGCCGACAGTGAGAACCGGCGCCCCTCCCCGGTGATGGAGAGGACGCCGAGAAAGAGGTGGTGAGAGAGCAGAACGCTCAGTGAATAAACTAGTGCTAATGTGTATGATCAGAATGCTTGCCCTCTTTCATTCATGAGCTTATCTTTTTATACAACTTTAGGGCCAGGGTTTACAAACATGAGAAATACCCAAAGTGCCCTGACCCATGAGGGAATACCCAGATTACCCTACACTCTGGATCGTCGATCCCACAATCAATGGCTACAATTGTTTTCTTACAACCCACGTTACCCTAAACTGTAACATGCCCTCGGGGGGGCATACTCTGACAAAGTTGTTGATTTGATTTGATCCGATTCGTTCTTGTCAGAGGCTGTCGCGAAGTCTTCGTCTTCTGACCTGACTTGTGAAAGATCATTCTCGGTCCTCCCGAAGAGTCTTTGTGAATTCCTCGTCTAGACACCCTTCTCTACCCTTTGACGGAAATCGCGAGGACCCTTCATACTTGAGATATACTCAGAACACTCTACCCTTCGCGTATGTCCACGCCTTCCATCCACGGTCTGACTTGAAGCTCATCTTGGATAAACTTCCTCATGCTCCCCTTCAGTTAACACTTTACGCGAAGGATCCTCACAACATCTTCGTGAACATCCACCTCTCCCAGAGATGGGTTGGCTGTCCCTACAACAGAAGCCCCTTACGGTCACGTCGCCACCTCGCCGTGGTGTCTGGCCGGAATATCTAGCCCCCCTTCTCCACGCCGAGGTGGTGTTCCCGAAGATGTTGTTTCTTTCTGTCTTCATTGGTATCTTCGCCGATTGATGTGACTTGGACTAGACGTTCTGATGTTGTCAGTGTTTTCGAAGTCCGTGCGTTGATCTTGTCCGTTAATGATCACACGCGTCATCGTATCTGCAGGCGCCCGTTGGGATTTTCTCTTTATATATATTTTTTTTCATCTGCGCCCATTCGGCTTCTCAGCGGCGCATCACCACCGTTGATGTGGACGCGTGATGCTCATCCGTGTGATGGTGGTTTCTATATAAGGCTCTATGTTACTATTCTTCTTCCCCACTTGCTTTCTTCACACCCGTCGTTCCGGTTTCCTTGCCTCTGTGCGCTCCGTCCTTTGCCGCCAGTTCTTTTGCTTCTGTGCGCTCTGTCCCCCGCCGCTAGTCCCTTTACATCTTGCACATTTCATCCGCCGCCGCCAACTCTCTCGCTCGTGCTCCCTCCTCCGGCCGCCGCCTGCTTGCTTTCGCTTCCGTGCTCCTGCCGTCAGTAGATTATCGCCGGTGGTTCGCCGTCGTTCTTCATCGCCGATTACTTTCGCAGGTACGTTCCTCACCCGCCTTTTTGCTTGCTTTTGGGTATATTTGTTTTGGATGTTTGGTGAGTTTGACTTCGACGAATTTGGCCGGCGAGATTTTTGCGTCATTTGCCATTTCATTCATACTCCGATCCCCGCTTTGTTTGAATAGTAACATTTTCAACTTTTTGTGCAGTTTCCTTCATCTTCCATGGCGCCGAAGAGAATTCTAAGCCCGGCAGACCTCGCGCGGCTGTTTTGGGAGGTGGGGTCGTCTAGGATGACCTCGGATATGCTCTCGAAGGTGTCGGACGGCTCCTTCGCTGATGACGAAGACTTCAGATTGCCAGGGCAAGAGACAACTCCTCAGCCAAATGCCGACGAGGCCGTCGTCTTCCACTCGCAGGTGCAAGCGGGTCTTCGGATTCCCTGCACTAGCTTGGTTGGGGAAGTCCTTGAGCTGTACAAGGCGCAGCTCGTACACCTCTCCCCAAACGCCGTGGCACGGCTTGCTGTGTTTGAATGGGCGTTGCGGAGCCATGGAGCGCAACCCAGCGCCCGAGTTTTTGGTTTCATTCACGAAGGCCAGTGGCAAGGGAAGACCAGCGGCAGTCCCTTCGGTTGTCTCAACTTCGTGGTAAAAGCGGCGCACCTCGCAGATTTTCCGTCACTAGCTACAACGAAGAAGTGGGACGGCGCTGCGGGGCTAAGCTGGAAACTATTCTGGTTTTACCAGAAGGTTGATGAAGCTGATTCTTCTCTGAGGTATACCCCAGGAGCAGCCGACTGTATCAAGTTTCCAGTAGAAAAGCTCAACGGTTCCGAAGAGGCACAGAGATTGCTACTCCAGAGGATCAGCAAACGCTTCTCAATGTGTTCTCTTGCCGAGGAGTTTTATACCGCCAAGGTGGGGCCGCTGATGCGCTCCTGGGAGAGACGAGTGATTGTGGATGACGGGGGCGACCACCTCTCCTTACGCGACAAGGACCACCGACCTCGGAGGTTGGAAACGACCGCGGAAAGGGCCGCAGGGATGTTCGGGCCCTTGCGCTCAGAAGAAATCGCGCGGGCTCGCGAAGCTGGGGTGGACACCGCGTCAACCGTATCCTCGGGGTAATTACCCCCTGGACAGAGCCCGAGCCGAAGAGGGCTGGGAAAAGGAAAACTGCCGAGGGGACCACTGCAAGCCCGTCTAAGCGTCCCCGTGGTGAGTATTTTTCTTACCTCCATACACCTTTTTTTTTTACTATTCTTCGAATTCAGCTGCAAGCGTTGAGGACGAGGAAGGGGATGAAGAAGAGGTTGAAGAGGAGGGCCACCTGGTCGAGGACGATCACACTTCACCGGACGCGCAAAGCGCCGCCAGTGGGGGAGATGATCCCCTAGACGTCCTGGTGAGCAAAACACCCTCGGGACCCATAGATCCCGAGTATGGCTCCAACGAGCTACAAGATAGTCTTGGAGCTGGGTCTCTTCCTTCGGGCCGAGGCCCCGTAACTCCTGATAGGGCCTCCTTGGATATCCAAGCAGAGGCCGATGACTATACTGCCGGCTTCGTTGTTGACACGGAGTTTTGGTTGGCCGATTCTCCTCCCACTGAAGGTTAATCACCGATCCTTAGATCTTTTTTTTTTGTAAGCTTCTTATATTTTTCTTTTCTTCAGATAGAGTTAACGAAGAGCCACCCTCGGCGCCTATCCTCGGGGCTGCTGATGGCGACACCAACGCTATCTTGGCCTTGGTGGCAACTGCCGTTGCCGAGGTGGGGCCTTCGTCCTCTACCCCCTGTGCGCCTGGCGCTGCTCCTGCGCTTGGCGCCACTTCTTCGGCAGCTGCGACAACTATAGAGGGTGGAGCTTCCCGAGCTACCCCCTTGCCCAGTGCTGCTCCTACCTCTGGGGATTGCTTTGTTGAGCCCACCGCCATCCTCCGTGATGAACATCTGGACTCGATCCTCAGGGGGGGGGTGCCTTCGTCAGTCCTCGATCGTTGCGAGGCGTTCCCTTTGCTGGTGAACATGCGCAACGTCGAGCTGAGCCTCGCTTGATAATATATACATTCTTAATATTTATTATGCTTTGTTTTAGAGTCTTCGTGTTACTTATGTTTGTATTCCCCTTTTCAGAGTTTAGTTTGGAATCGTGCTGCAGCGGCACAAGTGGTGGATCTCTCGGAGAAGTGCGTATCTCTCGAGGATCGCGTAGCTACCCTTGACCGAGAGAATCACACTCTTCGGGAAGTCAGTGTGAAGGAGAAGGAGCTGGTGACCCTTCTCAGTCGAGAAGGAGCAGATGGAATAGCGTGCAAAAACCGCCGAGGAGGCTCTGTTGCGCTCCGCACCGAAGTTCGAGGTTCAACAAGCTGAGTTGGAGTCGTCGCGCAAGGAATGCAATGGCTCTGTGACGAAGTGAGAAATGGGGTGTGGAACTTGGAGATCTTCGCAGCTCTGGGCGAAGGTCAAACAACAATTGGAGGCCTTTGCAAGCGGAATTACTCTTTTGAGTCGGGCTTTTGCTAAGGAAATCACCAGACTGGATCAGAGTGTGAGTGCCCCGAAGAATCCAAATATTGGCGATCAAATATTTGAAGGAAGCCATCGGGACCTTCGTCGAAGGGTCTTTGCGTTATGGATCTGACTGCGCGGTCAGCTCTGTTTCCGCCCTTACAGCGAAGCTAAAGGGTGTTGGGTGCACACACTTTTTAGGTAACTCTTTTTCAAGTGTGCCCTACCCTTCGGCCTTCAATGCCAGCTCTTTCGACCGTGGTTCCCGCCAAGTTGTACGGGATTTTCTTGTTAATTTCTGGCGAGCCGGGGGGCCAGCTTACTGCCGTGCTTTCATGGCGCATGCGAGGAAGCAGACGTCTTCAACTCCTCTACCGAGGATCGCGGCCCTCAGCGTCAGCGATCTTCCAACAGCTCCTGTTTCTCAAGCTCCCAAAGATTTTTCAGATCCTAAGGGCAAGAGACCAGTGGAGTAGCGTAGTTGCAGTTTTTGAGTTGTAGCTTTTCCTGATGTAATACGTAACCTTTTATTTTCTAAGTTTTCCCATTGTGTAAGCGAACATGTTTAACTATATGATGTTTTGCTGTCATTTAGCCTAAGCTCATTGCTTTATCGCCTCGTATATATCATTAACGTAGTCGGTATTTTCGAAGGCCTGTGTCCGTTCCAGGTTGTGTTTTGGGTGCGCGAAGGCGCGTGGCCTGCGACGCACATGATTCGGGTGCTTGGCGCGAGTGCTCTTGGCCTCGCGCCAGCCCCTTAGCGTTTTAGCGCGTTATACCTTCGCGAAGGCTCGTGGCCCGCGAAGCATACCATTCGGGTGCTAGGCGCGAGCGTTCTTGGCCTCGCGCCAGCCCCTTAGCGCATTGTACCTTCGCGAAGGCTCGTGGCCCGCGAAGAATACGATTCGGGTGCTTGGCGCGAGCGCTCTTGGCCTCGCGCCAGCCCCTTAGCGCTTTAGCGCATTGTACCTTCGCGAAGGCTCGTGGCCTGCGAAGAATACGATTCGGGTGCTTGGCGCGAGCGCTCTTGGCCTCGCGCCAGCCCCTTAGCGCTTTAGCGCATTGTAGCTTCGCGAAGGCTCGTGGCCCGCGAAGCATACCATTCGGGTGCTTGGCGCGAGCGCTCTTGGCCTCGCGCCAATTTCTTAGCACTGGCGCGATTGTACCTTCGCAAGGCTCGTGGCGCGAAGAATCGATCGGGTGCTTGGCGCGAGCGCTCTTGGCCTCGCGCTTGACCCTTAGCGCTTTTAGCGCGATTGTAGCCAGCGGTGGTGGCCCGCGAAGAATCGATTCGGGTGCTTGGCGCGAGTGCTCTTGGCCTCACGCCCACCCTTAGCGCTTTAGCACATTGTACCTTCGCAAGGTGGTGGCCCATGAAGAATACGATTCGGGTGCTTGGCGCGAGTGCTCTTGGCCTCGCGCCAGCCCCTTAGCGCTTTAGCACATTGTACCTTCGCGAAGGCTGGTGGCCCGCGAAGAATACGATTCGGGTGCTTGGCGCGACCGCAAAGAATACGATTCGGGTGCTTGGCGCGAGTGCTCTTGGCCTCGCGCCAACCCCTTAGCGCTTTAGCGCATTGTACCTTCGCGAAGACTCGTGGCCCGCGAAGAATACGATTCGGGTGCTTGGCGCGAGTGCTCTTGGCCTCACGCCAGCCCCTTAGCGCTTTAGCGCATTGTACCTTCGCGAAGGCTGGTGGCCCGCGAAGAATACGATTCGGGTGCTTGGCGCGAGTGCTCTTGGCCTCACGCCAGCCCCTTGGATAGTCTAAAAATGTCTGTATGGGAATGTTCCTTTTCTTCATTTAATTTGAAGTTACATCGTTGAGATTACATTCCCGAAGGATTTTTCCGGTCGCAGCCGGTTGTCTGCGCGTGAGCCTCGTTAAAAACTCCGCTCGTAAAACCCGTTAGGGAAAAAACCGAGTCGGAGAAAAAAGAGTACTCACCGCTTTTACATTCTTATGGGTAATATTTAATCAGACTCTTCGCGTTCCAAGTATTTTGGACCGGAGAGCCGTCAAGGTTGGAGAGATGAAATGACCCTTGTCTTGTCTGCCTGTGGACGATGAAGGGTCCGTCCCAAATAGGTTCTAGCTTGGATGGCCGTTGTGGCATTCTTCGAAGGACCATGTTCCCTTCCTGGATTTCCCGTGGTCTTACACGCTTGTTGTAGGTTTTGCTCATTAACTCATTATACTTCTCTAAGGCTTGCTTTGCCTTGAGCCTGTCTTTCTCAACGGTATCGATTGGTGGTTGCTCCATAATGTTGGCTCCACCCGTTATGACTCGAAGGGTCTTGGCCTGGATTTCAGTAGGTGTCACCGCCTCTTCGCCATACACCAGTCTAAAGGGGGAATACCCCGTTGGTCTTGTGGGTGTTGTACGAATTGCCCAAAGTGTCTTCTCCAATTCTTCTGGCCATTTTCCTTTTGACTCATCCACTAATCTTTTCTTTAGTGATTTCATGATATTCTGATTTGCCCGTTCTACTGCGCCATTTGCTTGTGGGTGTCCCACCGAGGCATAGCATATCTTGATGCCGAGGTCTTCGCAAAATAACTTGAATTTTGATGAGATAAAGCGTGAGCCATTATCACCACTATCTCTTGAGGTATGCCAAATCTGCATATCACATTCTTCCAAAAGAAATGTTGAACTTTCGCTGAAATATTAGTCAATGGTTGCTTCAACCCATTTGGTGAAGTAGTCAATCGCAACAATAATCCATTTGAAACCTCCCGAGGCCTGCTTGAGCTCTCCCACAATATCAGTTCCCCACCTTGCGAAGGGCCACACTGGGGATGATGGCTGCAAGTTTGTTTTCAGAGCCTTCGGCTGGTTTGTCATCCATTGACATCCTCGACATCTTTTTACAAATTCCTCTGCGTCGCTGTTGGCCGTTGGCCAGTATATCCCCATACGCAATACCTTTGCTGCTAGAGCTCTTGGGCTTTGATGCAAACCGCAGACTCCTGCATGGGCTTCTGCCAGCGCCTCCTTTCCCTCTTCTTTAGAAACACATCTCATCCATGGTGTGCCAACTCCTGACTTGTAGAGAAGGCCATCCATCATTATGTACGTCCTTGCTCGTTGTTTTGTTGTGTAAGCTTTTTTGCTATCCTCCGGTAATTCGCCATCACGAATGTACTTGACGATGATCGTTCACCAATCTTCATCTAAGGATCGTGCTATAAGCTGCACCTCGGGACATATAGCTGCTCGTGATACTGCTTCATAAAACACCCCCTCGGGTATTTTTGTGAAGTACGCCGCTGCTTTTGCCAGCTCGTCTGCTCTCATATTCTCTCCTCTTTGTATAGCTTTCATAGAGATTCCCTCGAAATGCTTTTCCATTGTTCTTACTGCTTCTAGATACTTTGCCATTTCGGTATCTTTGGCTTGAAAATCTTTTGTGATTTGTCTTTCTATTAGCTTTGAGTCGGTGTAGACAACGACTCTTTTTGCGCCGAGTGACTTCGCTTTCCGAAGACCCAACAGAAGTCCTTCGTATTCCGCCGCGTTGTTTGTCGTTTTAAAATTTAGCCTCAAGGAATACTCTCTACTTTGTCCTTCTGGGTCAATTACAATCGCCGACGCTCCGGCCCCTTCTGCTGTAAAGGAACCATCGGATTTAATGCTCCACAAGGGAGGTAATGCTGGTCCATCTACCGAAACTTCGGCTGACCATTCAGAGATGAAGTCGGCCAGTGCCTGAGCTTTTATAGCTGTCCTCGGCTCAAAGGTGATGTCGAAGGGTGCTAGTTCAGCAGCCCATTTTGCTATTCGTGACGTGGCATCTTTGTTCTCGAAGATAGATTTAAGAGGGTATGCTGTGAGTACTTTGATCTTGAATTCTTGAAAGTAGTGCCGTAATTTTTTTGATGCCATAAGTAACGCATAAGCTATTTTTCCCAGCTCAATATAGTTTCTCCTCGCCCCTTGCAACGATTCCGAGACGTAGTATACCGGCATTTGTCCTCCCCCGGCTTCATCTTTGACGAGGACTGCGCTGACTGTAAAGTGGCTTGCTGCCAGATATAAGGTTAGATATGCTGCCCCCTTCGGGCTAGCGAGTCATGGTAATTGTTGGAGATAATCCTTCAGCTTCGCGAAAGCGTCTTTGCATTGCGGCCCCCACTCGAAGGGTGCTGTCCCCTTAATTGTGTTGAAGAAATGTTTGTGCTTTTCTGCAGCCTTTGGGAGAAATCTTCCTAGGGCTGCCAGCTTTCCCAGGAGGCTTTGTGCTTGTTTTTTGTTTTCTGAATCCTTCATGCATTGGATTGCATCTATCTTCTCTTTGTTTGCTTCTATCCCTCGATGTGAAACAAGGAATCCCAGCAACTTCCCAGTTTCCACCGCGAAGGCACATTTTGTCGGATTTAATTTTATACCTTCCGCCCGCAAACTAGCGAAGGTTTCTTGAATGTCTTCGCAGTGATCCCTTCTCATCTTGCTCTTGACGACAATGTCATCGACATATGCTTCCACGTTTCTTCCCATCTGTTTTGCCAGCACCTTCACAATGAGTCTTGCGAACGTCGCACCTGCATTCCTCAGACCGAAGGGCATTCTTTGGAAACAGTATGTGCCGAAAGGCGTAATGAACGCTGTCTTCTCTTCATCTTCCTTTCTCATATATACTTGATGATAGCCTGAGAAGGCGTCCAGGAAACTCATTAGTTCGCATCCCGCGGTCGCATCAACCAACTGGTCGATTCTTGGCAAGGGAAAATCATCCTTCGGACACGCTTTGTTAAGGTTTGTGAAGTCAACACACAATCTCCAGGTGCCATTTGACTTCTTTACCATTACAACATTTGCAAGCCACTCCGGGTATGCCACTTCCCGGATGACTTGAGCTTGACGCAATTTGTCCACTTCCTCCTTCGCTGCTTCTTGTCTGTCAAGCCCCATCTTCCTAAGTTTTTGTTTGATTGGTTTGGCATCCGTCTTCATATTCAAATAATGTTCTATTGTTTCTCCGGGAACTCCTTAGATTCTCTGGCGTAGCGAAGATGTCACTATTTTGCCGGGCACGTTGATGACTTTTTCTTCTTCTTCTTTGGAGAGGGCAGTTCCAATAGACACTGTTTTCTCTGCATTTTCCGGGAATAGCTGAATCTTCTTCGTTTCGCTTCGGCCCGACACTGGGCTTATAGCCCTTCGGCTCAGATAGAGTCAATCCTCTCGGTAGTCTGGATTGGCTTAAGTTTCGGTATGCCTTGGAGCTCATTCTTCCGTGCCGATTATTGGCATCCTCGGACAGTAACGACGCCCCCTTCGGCTGGCATTTTCATGCAGAGATAGTTATGATGTATGATTGCCCCGAAGGCATTAATAATTCCTCCCCCGAAGGCATATCAAAGCAGATACTTTTTGTTGTCTTCCTCTTGCCTTCGCGGAAAGTGACAGGTAAAATTATTTGGCCGACGGTAGCCACAGGTTCCCCTCTAAATCCTATCAATGGCATGTTTGATGGTGTTAGCTTATCTTCAGGAATGTTGAGCTGTTTGAACGCACTCAAAAAGATGATGTCCGCTGAACTTCCTCCATCAACCAGCGTCCTTTGGACGTCATATTCAGCAATCTCGGCTGTGATCACGAAGGGGTCCTGATATGGAAACTTCACGCCCTTGGCGTCAGTTGTATCGAATGTTATCGGCGGAGCTGGAGTTGGTTTGCTTGTCACTGAAACGTGCGACACTTCGCGGATAAACTCTTTTCTCTTCCTGTTTGATGGGAGATTCAACGAAGAGCCTCCGGTGATGACGTGGATGACTCTTCGGTTTGGCTCCTCGACATTGTGAACCCTCTCGGGGGACCTGCGGTATTGATTTCTCGGACGCTAGTCTTGTCTTCTTTGTCTTTTCTAGTTCTGGTAGTTTTCGCGTTGTGTCTTGACGTCTCTGCAGTCCTCGGTTATGTGGGAATAATTTTCCCCATGCACCGCACAGTACTTCTTTTCTTTAGTTTCCTGGTTGCCTCCTCGAAACCTGTCATTCCTTTGATAATTTTCTCTTTGGTAATTGTCATTTCTTCGATCATCCCTTCTCGTGTTATCTCTTCGATTGTTGTACTCCTCTCTTCGGGGATTGTAATCCCTTCGAGGATGGTCCCCTCTTCCATTGTTGTCACTGGATCTTCGCTCCTCAAACCGCTTGGGTTCAATGTTGCTTACTCTCTTGTTAGAATTATGAGGTTTTTTGATCCTCTCTGAGTTGCTCTCTTTGTGGTTATTACGGTCTTTGTTTGTATTGAGTTGGCCTTGCCTCCTCAAATTTTCCTCCTCTCCCTTTGCATATCCTTCAACCTCATCGTAAAGAAGCGCAGCTGATTGCGGAGGGTCCTGAGTTAGCTTGTGTAGAAGGGGTCCAGGTTGAAGACCTCTTCGGAATGCATTGATTACCGAAGAGTCAGAAACATCCCTTATCTGGCATCGCACAGCAGCAAATCTTTTATAGTAATCTCTTGTGCTTTCCTTCTTGCCTTGTTCCAAGGCAAAGAGGTCCCCTTCCACCATTCTTTGGATATAATTTCCTTGAAAATTGTTAGCGAAGGCATCTTTGAGTTGGTTCCATGAATGTATGGACCCTTGTGGCAATGAAGTGTACCAAGATAACGCAGTACCCTTCAGGGTTAACAGCAAACTCTTCGCCTTAATGTCGTCATCTCCTCCTACTGCTTCAACTGCTGTATCATATACATCCAGGAATTCGTTTGGATCTGTTTCTCCTGAGAATTTGAACACACTTGGTATCTTGAATCCTTGGGCCATTTTTGCCCGAAGGTATCTTCAGAGGCCCTTCAATGACCTTTTTTTCGGTTGTACCACCATTGCATTTCGCCGATGTTGCTCCTGGTTCTCTTCTGGGTATGGTACCCTCCGGGGCACGTAATTTTGTTGGGGTTGCATTGTCACAAGCTCTTTTCAGAGCAAGTCGATTTGTTCTTCCAGCAGCCTTCTCCTGTCTCGTAGGATATTTTCAGCAATTGTAGGGTCTTCGTGTTGATGCTCCTGCATGGGATGGGTGGGTGGGTTTTGCTGCATCCCCTCTCGAGCGACTCCACTGGGTCCTGGCTCGTCGAATCTCCCCCCGCCCACGTCCGGGGCATCTTGGCTCTGGTTTCTCCAGCCCTGCAAGTTGATGCCGGGAGCTCCTAGAGTGTTTCCGTCGGGTCCTTGCGCCGGCGCGCCCTCCCGCCGACGTTCAGTCGTTGGCGCAGTAGCGACCGCCCTTTGGGCCGCTCCCTCCATCGACTCGCCAGTGATGTCTCGCTCGCCATGGGTTTGGCGCTCCTGCCCTGCGTACGCTCCATCGTGCCCCGACTCCGGTGGCTCGCCACCAGCAGCTGCGACATTCTTCCTGTGTCTAGCCATCACTGCAATCGCCCGCCTCTCCCCACGGACGGCTCCAACTGTCGCCGGAAAATCCGTCGACGGTGAGAACCGGCGCCCCTCCCCGGTGATGGAGAGGACGCCGAGAAAGAGGTGGTGAGAGAGCAGAACGCTCAGTGAATAAACTAGTGCTAATGTGTATGATCAGAATGCTTGCCCTCTTTCATTCATGAGCTTATCTTTTTATACAACTTTAGGGCCAGGGTTTACAAACATGAGAAATACCCAAAGTGCCCTGACCCATGAGGGAATACCCAGATTACCCTACACTCTGGATCATCGATCCCACAATCAATGGCTACAATTGTTTTCTTATAACCCACGTTACCCTAAACTGTAACATGCCCTCGAGGGGGGCATACTCTGACAAAGTTGTTGATTTGATTTGATCCGATTCGTTCTTGCCAGAGGCTGTCGCGAAGTCTTTGTCTTCTGACCTGACTTGTGAAAGATCATTCTCGGTCCTCCCGAAGAGTCTTTGTGAATTCCTCGTCTAGGCACCCTTCTCCACCCTTTGACGGATATCCCGAGGACCCTTCATACTTGAGATATACTCAGAACACTCTACCCTTCGCGTATGTCCACGCCTTCCATCCACGGTCTGACTTGAAGCTCATCTTGGATAAACTTCCTCATGCTCCCCTTCGGTTAACACTTTACGCGAAGGATCCTCACAACATCTTCGTGAACATCCACCTCTCCCAGAGATGGGTTGGCTGTCCCTACAACACTCGCCGCCGCTGCATCCGCCTCTGCCGCCGCCGCCGCCGCCGCCGCGTCGCTTGCGCCGCCGCCGCCACCGCGTCTGCTTGCGCGCCGCCGCCTTGTCCAAACATCTTGCGGCGGAAGAAAGGAAGCCGAGGAGAGGAGCACGCCAAGCAACGCCGCAGAGGGCATGTGGCCGTGGGTGGCGAAGGCGGCGCTGGTCAACGGCGCCGGCGCCGGCGTGGCCGCCATCGCCTCCTTCGACGACCCTTGCACGAGCCTCAAGATCTGCGCGCACCTGCCCCCACGCCTCTTCCGCGACGCCGTCACCGCCGGCACCATCACGTTCGACTACCAAGATACTCCCTCACGGGGCCTCGAGCGAGCACTCCGCGATCGCTCGGCGCCAGGCAAGCCCACCTCCGCTCCGCCAACCGCCTCCAGGAGCTCGATCCGCAACGGCGGCATCTACATCAAGCTCGGCCAGCACATCGCGCAGCTGGTACGGAAATTGGCCTCTGTATTGGCACTATTGTGACGCGATTGCGCACCATCTTGCTGTGGTCATTGATGGATTTGTCTGTGAGATTGCGTGATTTTGGTCGCTGTTTGAAGTTGAAGCTTGAGGGTTTGCCGTTTGTTTGTTTCTTCCAGGAGTATGTTGTGCCGGAGGAGTACGTGCAGACGATGAGGGCGTCTATGCTGAAGAGATGCCCGGTCTCATCATACGTGCAAGTCTGTGGGGTGTTCGGGAAAAAACTTGGAGAATCGCCAGAAACTGTTAGTTCCTTGCCATCCTCCTTGCATTATTGCTTTGAGTAGCAAGCACATCTTGCTGTAGGGATGTTGTTGATGCAGAAGTTTCACCATGATTATTGGTGCTGTAATAATTAACAAAACCCACAATCCAAATGACCAGTGATTAGTGCATTTGTCAGGCACATTATTGATGCGTAAACCAAATGGTGTTCTTGTCAATTGGATTTATGCATTGCTTGTTAATTAGAAGCTCCTCTGACATTAAATTTCTTGTTCCACTTGTCTTGTGGTGTAGGTTTTTGCAGAATTTGATCCTGTCCCACTTGCAAGTGCAAGTTCACGCTGCCAGAACGCATGGTGGGCAAAAAGTTGCTGTTAAGGTTTGTTCCAACAAAAGGCTTGAATTCATTTAATCTACTAACACTATGTGAGCTATATATATGGATATGAATTGTGAATGTGTATGAATATGAATTGTGATTGTGTATGGATATGAATTGTGAATATGTATGGATATGGATTGTGATGAGTATGGATATGAATTGTGAATGTGTATGGGGTGTATATATGGGGTGGGATGACTTTTGTTGCAGGTGCGGCAGAAGCAGCTGCCAATTGAATTTTAAAATTTTCGGACAAATGGGATTTTTTTTACCACTAATTAATTAGGGTGGACGGCCTTCTCCACGTGGCCGTCCACCCTAATGTGTGTCAGCTAGCCCTCTCAGGCTTAGGGTGGACGGCCAGGTAGCAAACACCGTCGACTCTAACTGGGGTGGGAGAAGGCCGTCCACCCTAATGTGTGTCAGCTAGCCCTCTCAGGCTTAGGGTGGACGGCCAGGTAGCAAACACCGTCGACTCTAACTGGGGTGGATGGCCACCTGGAAAAGGCCGTCCACCCTAAGCCTGGATGGCCGCTGACACACATTAGGGTGGATGGCCACGTGGAAAAGGCCGTCCACCCTAAGTTAGAGTGGACAACTGTCTTTATCGTCAACCGTAGTATTTCGTGTCCGCGCGCTGGTTCCAGTTATGGTGGATGGCCGTTATTTGGCCGTACCCAACAAGCATGTATATTCTTAGGTAATGAATGCAAGACTAACAAAGGATTAGAGATGGTTATTTTGCATAAAAACACTTTTAACAAACCTATCAGTTGTAAAGCAATAGTTTAAATCAACTTTAAATTCATTTCTTTAACTCATGTTTTCTCAACATAGCAATATAAATGACAATCGCTGTCAACTCTACTAGAAAACCTTAGCAATACATTCCCTGTAATGCACCGCTCGGCATTCACTGCCCGACATTCGCTGCCTGGCAATCCCTGCCCTACCTTCTACAACAATTTAATTATTAAAGGGTGAGACTAACAAGTAGAGCTGCCTAAGCCCGCGCTTGACCGTGAGCATGGCTATCATGATAGTTTTAACTCTGCAGAGTGTGTACACTTTACCCATGGGACTCACTCAAGAGTGAGACGAAGCCATTATCCCTGGTACGTCTAGAATTGAGGATGCCTCACTAAGGATTCACCCTAGGCCGCTTCATCAAGAAACCCGAAGTCCCCTCGTGTGCCAGATGGACATACGGTGCTGATCAAGCACGCCTACACCGCCATGACAACGCAAAACTAGATTTCCCAAGGTAACAACTAAGATATTACCATTATTAACACCCATGGCTGTACTGTTTTGCCCAATCAGTCCATCCACGAAGTTCGGTCCTTAGAGCGACCGAGGTGGCATACCACAAAACATACAACCACCCTTCATACCACCACCTCGAGTCTACTCATGCCATGTTGATTTTAGTTGGATTAAGTTTTAACCAAAATCATACGATAAAGAGTAGATTCTCACTACCAACATTTCAAATGATTTTCCATCATAGTAATCATCTAGATTTCCCATCGTAACAACTAAGCATCTAGCGTGAGTAAATTCAAGGATGGCAATAATGCGAGATTAATACATACTAGGCGACAATGGAAAGGTAACCGTGCTAACAGATGATTAACACGGCATCGGATGTAACTAATGTAAACATGTAAATTATAATTAAAATTAGCATGCAAGTTTAAAAGAAAAACTATGAATAGTAAAAATGAGAGAAAACAAGTGGGTTCGATATGAATCTAGCTTACACCTTGATCCGAGTAGCTCGTCCCTAGATAATCAGCAGCTAATTCTCCTCCGGAACCCTCCACGACGTCTACACGCAAATCGAGCCACAGACGAATTAATAGCAGCAAATAAAATTCAGAAATAATGAAATAAATAAAGTACATAGATTAGATTAAACGAAGGCCAATAAAATTGGTTTCGTTCGAATCGGAGCTACGGTTTGGGAGAAACAAAAAGATGAAATGTTATTGTTCATGATGAACCGTGCCCGCGGTTGACTGGGTTTGACCGAAGGATTGAAAAGGCTGGCTGCTGCTAGCTCTGTCTTCACGCGCAGAGAACACAAGAGGAAGAGAGAGAAAGGAAAAGGGGAGGGAGAGAAAGAGAGAGAGAGAGAAGGGAGATGGGTGGCGGCAAGGGTGGCTCTTGCTCCAGCGACCGGCGGCAGTGATCGGTTCGGCGGCGGCGGCGGCGGCTGGCCGGCGGTGGCTCCGGACGACCAGCGGCGCTGCGGCGCTGCCAGCGGCAGTGGACAGCTAAGGCTGCGACGGCGACTCTGGCGCTAAGCGGCGGCGGCGCGGCGTGCTCGGCGGCTCGGCGGCGGCGGCGGCGGCGGCGGCTGGTCGGGCTGGCGGCGCGCAGGGCGATGGCAGCGCTGGCGACACTGGCGGCTCGGCTGACGGCGCGGCACGGATCCGTGGCAGCGGCGGCGGCTGGCGGCGGCGCGGTTGCGCGGCGTGCAACAGCAGCGCGCTCCGGCGTTGAGCAGCGAGGCGGCGGAGTCCAGCGGCGGCTCCCGTGAAGACGACGGCAACAACGGCTCACCTCGTCGGCGAAAGCAGCGACGGCGACTCCTTCTTCTCCCCCCTGCTCTGAGATGAGATGACGGCACCGGCAGGCTAGGGTTTCGGGCAACGATGGGTGTTACGGCTGACGGGTTTGGGGTTTTATACTGTGTAAACAGTACACGTGATTTTGGGCTTGATTTGGGTTGGGAATAATGCCCACACAGGATTAACCCGTGAACGACTGAGATTAAGTCAATTTTAGGATGAGATTAAAACGGAATTAGGGGAAAGAGACAGAGTTCTAGAAGGATTAGAGATAGACAGAGTTAATTAGTATTAAAATATATTTTTTTGTGAAAATAAAATTAGGATGTCACAAACCTCCCCCCCTTAAGAGGAATCTCGACCCTGAGAATCGGAGGTGCTAGGGAAAAGATCCGGGAACTCTGCTTTCAAGTCCTCCTCTCGCTCCCAAGTAGCCTCTTTTACTGAGTGATTACTCCACTGAACTTTGCAAAACTTTAAGGTTCGGCTACGGGTGCATCTTTCTGCCTCTTCCAAAATTTTAACTGGGTACTCAGGATAAGTCAAATCCTCTTGCAGGTTGATATCATCCATAGGCATCTGTTCCTCAGGAACACGCAGACACTTTTTTAGTTGAGAAACATGAAACACGTTATGCACATTTGACAACTGCGGTGGCAACTCGATTTGATAGGCAACTTCTCCTCGCTTCGCTAGCACTGGAAACGGTCCAATATACCTTGGTGCTAGCTTGCCACTGATTCTGAAACAACGCAACCCTTTCATTGGTGATACCTTCAGATATACATGATCTGCAACATCAAAACTCAATTCCCTGCGCCGCTTGTCAGCATAACTCTTTTGACAGGACTGGGCAGTCTTGAGCTTCTGTTGGATTTCTTTTACTTGTAGCTTGGCCTCCTGCAACACTTCTGGTCCGAACAATTTTCTTTCTCCAGTCTCATTCCAATATAGAGGGGTTCTACACTTCCTTTCGTACAACGCCTCAAAAGGTGACATCTGAATGCTAGCTTGGTAGCTGTTGTTGTATGAGAATTCCGCGTAGGGTAGGCTTTTGTCCCATTCCTTCTTGTTAGAGAGAACACATGCTCTCAACATATCCTCCAATATCTGGTTAGTCCTTTCGGTTTGGCCATTAGTCTGCGGATGATAAGCCGTACTAAACGCTAGATTGGTTCCAAGCAATGAGTGTAATTTCTGCCAAAATCTGGAGGTGAATTGAGTACCTCGATCGGAAACAATCTTCTTCGGCACCCCATGCAAACATACTATTTTGGCGACATAAATCTGGGCGAGTTTATCGCTCGAGTAGTCGGTTCTTACTAGTATGAAATGGGCTGATTTGGTCAACCGATTCACGATAACCCAAATAGAATCATACTTCAATCCTGTTTGCGGTAAACCGGTTATGAAATCCATTCCGATTTCTTCCCATTTCTACTCAGGTACTTTCAATGGCTGTAGTAAACCAGCTGGCCTTTGATGTTCTGCTTTTACTCGCTGGCATAATCACACATTGCAACATATTCTGCAATTTCTTTCTTCATACTAGGCCACCAATATCGCTCCCGTAGATCCAAATACATCTTGGTGCTTCCGGGGTGGATGGATAAGGCTGAGTCGTGGGCTTCCTGCAAAATCAATTCACGAATCTCCTTTACATATGGTACAAGGATCCTCTTCCCATACCAGACAACACCTTCCTTGTCCATAGAGAATTCGGGGGCTCTTTCCAAGATCATTCGCACAATCACATCGATGGTCATTTCAGCGTTTTGCTGGTGCTCTCTGATTTGATCTTCTAATGAGGGCTTCACTTCCAGGGTATTAAGATACCCTCTCTCGACTACTTCCAAATTAAACTTTCGACAATCCTCCAATAGTTGATTGTAGTGGTTCTTCCTGCTCAGAGCATTAGCTACAACATTGGCTTTGTCTGGATAGTAGTGTACTCCCAAATCGTAGTCTGCTATCAGTTCCAGCCATCTTCGCTGCCTCATGTTCAGATCAGACTGAGTGAAAATATACTTTAAACTCTTGTGGTCCGTATAAACCTTCGTACGGTTTCCAATCAAATAGTGCCTCCAAATCGTCAAGGCATGAACCACAGCTGCGAGCTCCAGATCATGAGTAGGATAATTCGACTCATGTGGTCACAACTGTCGCGAGGCATAGGCGACGACTTTGCCTTCTTGCATTAATACACAACCGAGTCCGTGCTTAGATGCATCACAGTAGATGTCAAAACCTTTGTGTATATCAGGCAAAATAAGCACTGGGGCAGTGGTTAGTCTTTTCTTTAGCTCTTGGAAACTTCGCTCGCAGGCATCCAACCAAACGAATTTGGTCTCCTTTTTCAACAGTTGAGTGAGCAGTCTAGCTATTTTGGAGAAATCGTCAATAAATCTCCGATAGTAACTAGCCATTCCTAGAAAACCACGGACCTTGGTCACTGTCTTCGGTTGTTCCCAGTTTAGTACATCTTGGACCTTGCTCGGATCAACAGGTACTCCTCCAGTTGAAATAACATGTCCGAGAAATGCTACTTCTAGTAACCAGAACTCACACTTGTTGAACTTGGTATATAACTGGTGTTTTCTGAGAGTCTCCAACACAATCCTTAGATGTTCTGCATGTTCTTCTTCATTTTTAGAGTAGATAAAAATATCGTCGATAAATACTACAACAAACTTGTCTAAAAATTCCATAAACACTTTGTTCATCATGGTCATAAACTGCGCTGGGGCATTTGTCAGGCCAAAAGACATTACGGTGTACTCACAGACCGTAACGAGTTGTAAATGTTGTCTTCGGAATATTCTCCTTCCTGATTTTAATCTGATGATATCCCGACCTCAAGTCGATCTTGGAGAAAACTTGCGCTCCTTTCAGCTGATCGAACAAGTCATCTATCCTAGGCAATGGGTATTTGTTCTTGATAGTGACTTCATTCAATGAGCAATAATCTATACACATACGAAGTGTATTGTGCTTCTTCTTCACAAAAATTACGGGAGATCCCCAGGGCGAACAGCTGGGCTGGATGAATCCCTTCTCCTGTAATTCTTTGATCTGTTGCTTCACTTCGGCCAACTGATTAGCATTCATACAATACGGCCGTTGTGAGATGGGCGATGTTCCGGGTGCAAGTTCGATAACGAACTCCACGTCTCGGTCTGGTGGCATACCTAGCAAATCATCGAGGAATACATCCGGATACTCACATATCACTGGAACAGACTCCAAAGCTGGCGGCACTGACTCTATGCGTAATCCTTTTAGTTGGTTCACCACACCAGTAGGTTTGAGTTGCACGGATGACACAAAATTCACCTTAGCTCCATCTGTGTTGATAAGAGTGATGGTTTTTCTGGCACAGTCGATCTGTCCTTCGAAACGGCTCAACCAATCCATTCCCAAGATTACTTCTATCCCAGGCGATTCTAGCAAAATAAGGTTCGCCTTGAACTTTTCTCCTCCGATTTCTATTTCTACTGAAGGACTTGCAAGCGTTGCTCTCAGCTCCTTTCCTGGGGATTGCACTATTAGGGGTTTCTTTAGAGGCAAGACTTTTCACCCATGTTTTTCTACTAATTCTTTAGATATAAAGGAATGCGACGCACCAGAATCAAATAGAACAGTTGCAGGTATGGAATTAACAGGAAACGTACCTAGCACAACATCGGGCGCTTCCTGAGCTTCTTCGGTCGTCACATGATTCACACGGCCTCTTCCCATAGATTGCGGCGTCATTGGAGTTCGGGAAGCATGCGAGTTGGCCCTTCTTTGCGCGTCTGGCAGTGTGTACCTCCTGTGTTGGCTTGTGCTGGTGACGGGTTGTTCTTCTTCTGGGGGCAACTGTGAGCATAGTGACCCATTTGCTGACAATTGTAGCACTGTATTCCTGGCGCAGTTGCAGGGTTCTTGGCTGGTGGTGCTACTGAGTTCTTGCACGGTGCCTGCTGCTGGGGTGGAACAGGTGCACGGAACATCGGGGTTGAAGGCTTGTTCCCCTGCTGCTTGGGTTGAAACTGTCCTGTGCAGGGATGCGTGTTGCTGGGTCCCTGCTGACTTTGGAATGCCATCCTCCTCTTCTTGTTATCTTCACTAAGCTGGCGCTGAGCATCCTCCTGGAGCAGTGTCATATTGACCAATTCTTGGAAAGTACGGCATCCATGAGAGACCAGATTGACCTTCAGAACAGGGTTCATTCATTCCATGAACCTTCATATCTTAATTGCGTCGTTTGCGACATCTTCCTTGGCATAGCGAGCAAGTTGAATGAATCGGTTGTGGTACTCCGATACACTCATATTGCCCTGGTGCAAATTCTGAAATTCACGCCTCTTCATCTCCATTACTCCAGTGGGAATATGCGCAGTGGTGAATGCCTCAGAAAATTCCTCCCAAGTGATGGACTGCACGTCATGATGAGCCTCACAGTAATTCTCCCACCAGTTGGCAGCAATTCCCTTGAGCTGATGTGCAGCGTACTGCACACTTTCATAATCGTCACAGTTGGCCAAGTACAGCTTGCGCTCGACCTCCTTAAGCCAGTCTTCTGCATCGAGCGGCTCTACGGATCCCGCAAACGTTGGAGGACGGGTCCTCATGAAATCAGCATACTTGGACTGTGGCACCACATTGTGTGCGGCAGCTGGCAGGTTGTTGAGTTGTTGTTGCATAGCTTGCAGGACTTGCAAATGCATTTGCATTAGCTGCTGAGCTGTGGGCTCTTGAGCTACTGGTGGTGGTAGATTTCCTTCACCGGCAGCGCCTTGCGGTGCCTGGGGGTTTTGTTGCTGTAGCTGCTCCTGAACATTCTCGTCCAGTCCTAGGGGTGGGGCAGCGGCAGCTTGCCCGCGACCACGACCACGGCCTCCATGTGGCGCCTGGTTGGCAGCCTCACCACGGCCACGTCCATGGCCTCGGGCTCCTCTGGCCATCTGACTGCTTGAGAGATAAGAGGATCAGAGGGGTTACTAATAGGAAAGCAACTATGCGGAGAGATAGTGACTGATATTAAAATATTTTTTTAAACACTACAATGTAAGAACCAATAAAATCCAAATATTTAAACCCTGCGCACATAGTGCCTAATGCCTATGTCACTACGAGTTCTGCTCACGCAACTAAGGTCGCATGGCGGAAAAATTCCAACATACACAATCACCAATCAACGTGTTGAATATACGCATATATACAAACATCTAGAAAATATTTAATGGTGTAAATTGGTGATAAATTACATTTTTATAGAATTAGCTCCACATTTTCTTTTCCTTTTGAAAAACAAAAAGAGGAAATGATTACTCATCACATTTTCCTTTACATATTTACAAATACAAGTTATAGCTTACTGTTTTGCTTACTGTTCACCCCTTTTTGGTACTGTATCATGTACAGTAACCAGGGTTGTACTTATAGAAATTCCAAATATTCTTACTACCTAACAACCTTGAGCCATAAATATGTTTAAAATCATTTTAATTCGTCTTATTAACAGTGTTATTTTTACTGCAGCTATTTTATTTTGATATTGCTATCATTATTTTTTCCCATCTATTTTTTTGCGAGACACTGTACTCGACAAAAAACAAATATTTACTTTGCCGTCTTTTAGCTACAATAGGCTTATAACTACTAAAGTTATTTAATTTGTACGATAACAATGTTTTTTTTCTTATAACTCTATATTTTCAAAATAATAATCTTGCTGCAGCACTGTGGCATGACCAGTGCGCGCAAGGAAAAAAAAACTCAGTTCGGGTACTGTAGCAAAACAGCACGCGATTTTTTCCCTGCATCTTACCTCTTAAGTACACTTGTAGAATGAACAGTGCCTGAGATTTTTTTTTCCAAAACAAATTTTTTTGGCTAACCTCCGTCTTCTTTTTCCTTCGATGAAATAGCTCCTTCTCCTATCCTTGAATCGCGTTTGCTTAAACAGTAACTCGCAACAAATTTATCCTAAACACCAAACTTTTATTTAGCTATTAACTAATACATATAATGAATAGCTGTGTCATTAAAAAAAACTTGACACAATCTATTTCACACAACTTTTATAAAGTACGAACTAGAACTAACATAAACCTTACTTAGCCAACACTATAACCTAAACTTCGGTTTAATCTATGGAAGGATGCTCCTCGGTGGCTTCTTTAGAACTTGCTCTTCAGGGTCTTCCTCTTCTTCTTCAATTTCAACGGTCTTGGTGGTGCTGATCTCTGGTGTCTTGCATGAGGTGTAGGGCACAAACTAGGTCTGAATTTGAGAAGTAGAGGCAATAAAGTTTTTGCTTAAATAGACGATGTGACAAGAATGAGAGAACGTTAGAGGATAAGTAGAAAGAGATGAAAGCAAGAACCCTAAATAGGAGAGAACTAGACCAATAGATGTAAATGGAGACAGATAGAAGCAACGAAGTTTGTAAACCATTTTTTTTATAAAATAAAACCATAGGGCTTCCAAAAACTAGCTAGCGATTCCTACAGTCAGCTCGGCTCTAATACCAACTCTGTCGGGACCCGGCTCAACAAAGCCGGTCCCTTTGTGCATTACGGTACTAGTCCCAATGAATCACAGCTAGTACGCATAGTTAGAGCAATCTGGAAGCACACCTTGCTGTTCAACGATTAACAAAATAAAGTACTTTGGCCACAAACGCCAAATATTACAATATTTGTCTTAATATAAATAGTAATAAGCGGAAGATAGAAATTAAAAAGGTGGCTTGGTAAACCCATCCATACGCCACAGGCATCTGACTGGGGATACACTAGTAGCCGAAAGCTCCATCATCGTTCCCTGCCTCGTAATCCACGTACTCGGCAGAGTCGTCACCTGCGTACAGATCTGAAGAACAACTAATGAGTATGGATAAACCATACCCAGCAAGCATGTATATCCTTAGGTAATGAATGCAAGACTAACAAAGGATTAGAGATGGTTATTTTGCATAAAAACACTTTTAACAAACCTATCAGTTGTAAAGCAATAGTTTAAATCAACTTTAAATTCATTTCTTTAACTCATGTTTTCTCAACATAGCAATATAAACGACAATCGCTGTCAACTCTACTCGAAAACCTTGGCAATACATTCCCTGTAATGCACCGCTCGGCATTCGCTGCCCGACATTCGCTGCCTGGCAATCCCTGCCCCTACCTTCTACAACAATTTAATTATTAAAAGGTGAGACTAACAAGTAGAGCTGCCTAAGCCCGTTCTTAATCGTGAGCACGGCTATCATGATAGTTTTAACTCTGCAGAGTGTGTACACTTTACCCATGGGACTCACGCAAGAGTGAGACGAAGCCATTATCCCTGGTACGTTCAGAATTGAGGATGCCTCACTAAGGATTCACCCCAGGCCGCTTCATCAAGAAACCCGAAGTCCCCTCGTGTACCAGATGGACATACGGTGCTGATCAAGCACGCCCACACCGCCATGACAACGCAAAACAAGATTTCCCAAGGTAACAACTAAGATATTACCATTATTAACACCCATGGCTGTACTGTTTTGCCCGGTCAGTCCATCCACGAAGTTCGGTCCTTAGGGCAACCGAGGTGGCATACCACAAAACATACAGCCACCCTTCATACCACCACCTCGAGTCTACTTATGCCACGTTAATTTTAGTTGTATTATGTTTTAACCAAAATCACACAATAAAGAGTAGATTCTCTCTACCAATATTTCAAATGATTTCCCATCATAGTAATCATCTAGATTTCCCATCGTAACAACTAAGCATCTAACGTGAGTAAACTCAAGGATGGCAATAATGTGAGATTAATACATACTAGGCGACAATGGAAATGTTACCGTGCTAACAGATGATTAACACGGCATCGGATGTAACTAATGTAAACATGTAAATTAAAATTAAAATTAGCATGCAAGTTTAAAAGAAAAACTATGAATAGTAAAAATGAGAGAAAACAAGTGGGTTCGATATGAATCTAGCTTGCACCTTGATCTGAATAGCTCGTCCCTAGATAATTAGCAGCTAATTCTCCTCCAGAACCCTCTGCGACGTCTACACGCAAATCGAGGCACAGACGAATTAACAGCAGCAAATAAAATTCGGAAATAATGAAATAAATACAGTAGATAGATTAGATTAAACGAAGACCAATAAAATTGGTTTCGTTCGAATCGGAGCTATGGTTTGGGAGAAACAAAAAGATAAAATGTTACTATTCATGTTGAACAGTACCCAGCTGGATGTGTACGATATGCACGCGTTGTACTTTAATTTGCATTGAAATTGGGACATCAGGATGCTATCCTGGGAGCTGATGAGGTCCAGAACTACCATATTTGGAATGTCAATGAATTTTGGGATGAATTGACCGGGGGCTGGTGGGCTTATCTACTCCAAGCCATTATTTTGTTCATTATTTAGCTATTTATACTGGAATTAGAATCTCTACTGAAATTTTCTGGTGCTGAACTAATTTACAACACAAGTAACTTCGACACACCAGTTGACAAGGAATCTTTAGTGAGAAAATATGTCAACAAGCTTATTTTCTTATGGAAAAAATAGCAGCCAGCAAGCTCCAGGAGTCCGGGACACATTGAGTGTTAGAAATAATCTTGTTGTTTTCTTAATTAGTTTAATTTCCAGTCAATTGTTGCTTTTCTTGTTGCTTGTAATGCGGCATGAATTCTGCTCGTGGGATGGCACGAGACTGTAGGAGTTCATGGCGCAAATAGAGCGAGGCAGTTGAAACCATGCAGCCGTTGGTGTGGGATGGCGCACCGGCAAAAACGGATCATGGAGGAGCTAGTCATCGCAAGTTAGTTACTGAATAAATAGAAGAAGAGAAGACTGAAAATGCTGCTCAGTTTTACGCAGCGCAATCCTCGTGTGTTCACTCTGTTCTGCTAGTTCTCTCACTGCCGGAGTTTTGCAAGTTTAGCCACAGGAACTCGCGTGCGTTTCCAACAGAGAGTGAGAGATATCTAACATTTGGTATCAGAGCAGGTTATCCTACCTGTGAAGATGTCAGGCGAGAAGCGTCCAAAGGATCCCAAGACGCCGGCACTTCCCCTAAGGTCCGTCGGCGAGAAGTCGGGCGGCAGCGGGGTGACGACGCGGCCGGTGAGGGAGCCTGCGGGGACGACGACGTACCCGACGCTCACGAGGACCAACTACGGCGACTGGGTGCTGCTCATGAAGGTAATCCTACAGGCTAGGGGCCTGTGGACAATCGTGGAAGTTGGTGGTGAAATGGCCGATGAGGCTAACTACCGCAAAGACCGTATGGCGCTGGAAGCAATCCTTCGCGCCGTACCTGCTGAGATGCTGGCGTCCCTTGCTATCAAGAAGACGGCCAAGGAAGCATGGGATTCCATCAAGACGATCCGCATGGGTGCTGATCGTGTGCGCAAGGCAAAAGCGCAGTCGCTGCGGAGGGACCTCGATGGCATTCACTTCAAAGACGGCGAGAGCGTCGACGATTTTGCCATGCGGTTGACTGGTTTGGTGAATAACCTGTCGATCCTCGGCGACACCGTTGATGAGGAGAACGTGGTGCGCAGATTTCTGCGTGCAGTCCCACCCAAGTTTTCGCAGGTCGCACTCTCTATAGAGACGATGCTCGATCTGGAGACTCTAACGGTGGAGGAGCTGACTGGAAGGTTCAAGGCAGCGGAGGACCGCCTTGAACTCGACTCTGGTTCAGGTGCTGGTGGTCGTCTCCTTCTCACGGAGGAGGAATGGCAAGCCAGGTTGAAGAAGCGTGAACATGATGGCTCATCCGGGAGTAGTGGTGGTCACAGTGGTGGCTCCAACAACCACGGACGGGGCAACAATCGAGGGCGCGGCAAAGACGGTGGCTCACGCGACGGGAAGGCGAACAAAGGCGGTCGTGACATCTCCAAGGATGAGTGTCGTTACTGCCACAAGCTGGGCCACTGGGCTCGAGATTGTCGCAAGAAGAAGCGTGAGGAGGCGAACCTCACACAAGCTACTGAGAATGACGAGCCAGCACTGCTGATGGCTCAAGAAACTACTGCTCAGAACCATCATGAGTGTGTTGGTGGACAGGTCCTTCTGAATGAGGGAGATGACACGGGTCGGCGTGGTCACCAAGCAGTCCAGCGCGGTGAAAATGGCCACGGCCGGCAAGACGGGACATGGTACCTCGACACCGGCGCATCAAACCATATGACAGGAAATGAAGCCGCTTTCTCTGAACTAGACTGGGGCATTGGAGGCTCGGTCAGGTTTGGGGATGGCTCCATCGTCTACATACGTGGGCGCGGCTCGGTGATCATCGACAGTGCTGCTGGACAGCAGCGAATCCTCACCAATGTCTACTTCATACCCCAACTGAAGAGCAATATTCTGAGTCTCGGGCAGCTGGACGAAGCTGGGTAGCAAGTGTTGATCGAGGATGGCACTATGAATGTCCGTGACAACCAGAGACGGCTCATCGCGAAGGTAAAGCGCACAAACAACAGGTTGTATGTATTGTCGTTAAATCTTGCAAAGCCGATATGTTTGTCAGCGCGTCTTGATGAGGATTCATGGCGATGGCATGGACGGTTCGGCCACCTCAACTTTGGCTCACTCCGGAGATTGGGGAGTCATAGCATGGTCCGAGGCCTTCCCAAGATAGAGCAGGTTGATCAAGTGCCTCTCAGGCAAGCAGCGCCGAGCACCATTCCCTCAGGAGACAAAGTACAGAGCAGAGCACAGACTAGAGCTTGTACATGGTGACTTGTGTGGACCAATCACGCCTGAAACCAATGGAGGGAAGAGGTGTTTCCTACTACTAGTAGATGATCTCAGCCGTTATATGTGGTTAACATTGCTGAGATGTAAAAGCGAAGCTCCTGCTGCCATCAAGAGGTTTCAAGCTAGTGTTGAAGTGGAGACAGGGAGGAAGCTTCAAGTGCTCCGAACTGATCGAGGTGGAGAATTCACATCTGTGGAGTTTGCTGAGTACTGTGCAGATAAAGGGCTTAAGCGGCATCTCACGGCGTCGTATTCACCGCAGCAAAATGGAGTCGGGGAACGCCGCAACCAGAGCATTGTTGCCATGGCTCGCTGTTTGTTGAAAGACAAGAAAATGCCAGGAACATTTTGGGGAGAAGCAGTGGCGACAGCGGTTTATATCTTGAACCGTTCTCCAACTCGTAGCGTTGACGGGAAGACTCCATTTGAGGCATGGCATGGATACAAACCAAATGTGCATTTCTTTCGCATATTCGGTTGTGTAGCTCATGTCAAGAACACCAGGCCAAACTTGAAGAAGCTTGATGATCGCAGCACACCCATGGTCTTCATTGGATATGAGTCAGGCTCCAAGGCATACCGTGTGTATGATCCAGCCACCAAGCGAGTGCATGTCACACGGGACGTCGTGTTTGATGAAGAAGCGAGCTGGAATTGGGGTGATCAAGGAGCTGAAGATATTGGCGAGATGTTCACTGTAGAGCATTTTGTCATCAGTCCTAGTAGCAGCAAGACACCGGCTGAGGGGAGAGTGCAAATTGATCTGGAAACGGCGAACGATGGCAATGAACAGACCTGCAATCCACAAGTTTCAGAGGTGCTGCCATCAACTCCAGAGTTTGTGACACCAATTGCAACACCTTCAACTCCTTCAGCGCCTGGCAAGCAGGCCACAAAATTTGTGTCTCCACCAGTAGAGTTGTCACCCTCCATGATGGACACTGATGAAGGGCCATTCCGTTTTCGATTGGTAAGAAATCTGTTTGGTGATGCTACTGTGGGTGAGCATGAACCTGGAGAATTACACTTGATGGACTGTGAAGAGCCAACATCATTTAATGATGCTGAAATGGATCAGAACTGGCGTCATGCAATGATTGAAGAACTGCAAGCAATTGAAGCTAACAATACTTGGTCCCTAGTTGACCT
The DNA here is from genome assembly GCA_036346145.1 of Olyra latifolia. Classification (NCBI taxonomy): domain Eukaryota; kingdom Viridiplantae; phylum Streptophyta; class Magnoliopsida; order Poales; family Poaceae; genus Olyra; species Olyra latifolia. The sequence goes on from CM070533.1 coordinate 35,564,739, forward strand.
TCCTGAAGGACATCGAGCCATAGGGCTCAAATGGGTGTTTAAGCTCAAGAAGAATACACAGGGAGAGGTTGTTAAGTTCAAGGCCCGTCTTGTTGCGAAAGGGTATGTGCAGCAAGCGGGAATTGATTTTGTGGATGTTTATGCACCGGTAGCTCGTCTGGATTCAGTACGGTTGCTGATAGCCATTGCAGCACATCTGAACTGGGAGGTTCATCACTTGGATGTGAAATCGGCATTTCTGAATGGAGACTTAGAAGAAGAAGTCTACGTGGAACAGCCACCCGGTTTTATCTGTGAAGGTCAAGAGAACAAGGTTCTGCGACTTCGCAAAGCGCTCTATGGACTCCGTCAGGCTCCGCGAGCATGGAATGCTAAACTGGACAGCACCCTCATATTTCTTGGTTTCAAGAAGAGCTCTTCTGAACCTGCAGTATACACAAGGGGTGCTGAAAATGAACATCTGTTGGTTGGTGTTTATGTCGACGATCTCATAGTCACTGGTGCACTGTCATCTGAAATCAATAAGTTCAAGCTGGAAATGAAAAGCCAATTTAAGATGAGTGATCTTGGCCTTCTCAGCTACTACTTGGGCATTGAGGTGTGTCAAGGGGAAGGAAGCATCACACTCAGTCAAGCAGCATATGCAACAAAGCTGCTGGACAGAGCAGGTATGAGTGGCTGCAACTCAACTCAAGTTCCCATGGAACAACGGCTGAAATTGAGCAAAGCTAGCACGAATCCTCTTACAGATGCAAAGTTTTATCGGAGCATTGTTGGATCACTCCGGTATTTAGTGCATACACGACCTGACATCGCGTTTGCAGTTGGTTATGTCAGCCGTTTCATGGAAGCTCCCACATCAGAGCACCTAAGTATTGTTAAGCATCTCCTACGGTACATAGCAGGTACGCGTGAGTTTGGTTGCAGATATGCAAAGCAGGGAGGTGCTGAATTGATTGGATACAGTGATTCAGACATGGCCGGCGACTTGGATGATAGGAAGAGCACTTCCGGCATGCTCTTTCTACTTGGAAGAAATCCAGTTACTTGGCAATCACAAAAGCAACGAGTGGTGGCACTATCGTCATGTGAAGCTGAATATAGAGCTGCTACCTCTGCTGCATGCCAAGGTGTTTGGCTCAATCGTTTTCTTGCTGATCTGTTTGGTAAGCAAAGTGATGCAGCAGTAATTCGGGTGGACAACAAATCGGCGATTTCCTTGTGCAAGAACCCCGTTCTCCATGATCGAAGTAAGCACATTGAAACTCGATATCATTTCATCAGAGAACATGTCGAGGAGAAGAAGATTGCTGTCGAGTTTGTAAGCTCTGAAGACCAGCTTGCTGATATACTGACGAAGCCACTGGGACGCGTCAAATTTCAGAGCCTGCGTGCAAAGATCGGGGTTGTTGATGCAAAGAAGAACAACTAGATTAGGGGGGAGTTTGTTAGAAATAATCTTGTTGTTTTCTTAATTAGTTTAATTTCCAGTCAATTGTTGCTTTTCTTGTTGCTTGTAATGCGGCATGAATTCTGCTCGTGGGATGGCACGAGACTATAGGAGTTCATGGCGCAAATAGAGCGAGGCAGTTGAATCCATGCAGCCGTTGGTGTGGGATGGCGCACCGGCAAAAACGGATCATGGAGGAGCTAGTCATCGCAAGTTAGTTACTGAATAAATAGAAGAAGAGAAGACTGAAAATGCTGCTCAGTTTTACGCAGCGCAATCCTCGTGTGTTCACTCTGTTCTGCTAGTTCTCTCACTGCCGGAGTTTTGCAGGTTTAGCCACAGGAACTCGCATGTGTTTCCAACAGAGAGTGAGAGATATCTAACATTGAGTTGGGGGCTTGGGGCAGCCTGCTAGTTTTTCAAACAAAGCAGCATTAGCGCCATTGGCAAAGCTATCTCAGAAAAAAAAGGGGGAAAACCCTTGCAACCAAGCAAAAATCACCCACACATGGAATACATCGATCAACACCAATCCAAAACCTAAACTAAATTCAGGAATCAATAGCACGTGACGGGCTCTAAACTGATACACAGCACACACGATTTTACCTAACAAAAAGGCAATGTAAGAAATTCAGAGCGAACCTACATGCTACCCATTCAAAACAGAAACTCATAGATCTACCGACGATGCTGCCCTATATGCTCACATCTGAGGTGTTTGATGAACAAGCTGACGGGCTCGCTCGCCAGGCGACAAACTGGACGAGCAATTCGTCTCCACGTCGTCGCTCGCCGTCAAAATCACCAGTAGCTCGCCGGCGAGTAGCCCCCGTCGCCGCCTCCGCCTAACCACCGAAACCTTGTGGATGTGTCCCGAGAAAAATCATAAATAAAAACCCCTAAAAGCCGAGCTGTCCTAACGGGTACTGTTCCAGCACCACCCGATATCGGAAAAATCCGCACTAGCTAACACACGAATCTCGAAGTTCGACTGAAAACGCGTTCAATTATCAGCCGACTGATGGTTAGTTTGCGTGATAATTTATCCCTTTTTTTCTCTTTACAAGCATGAAAATATTGGGTCCTGTACGTTCCCGCTGGGCCGGTTAGCTTGGGAAACTGGGACACCCAATTTAGTGCATTTGAGTCATGAGTTCGGAGTTTTCATGGGCTACTTGCTGCAACACAGGAGAGGAGATAACGGGCTAAACGGCCATTTTGAGCGTATGATCAGCAATGAGTTTTTTTTAAAAAAAATGATCTGCAATGAGTTAACACAACGATGAGCAAGCTAATTCCTCTCAAAAGGATTGCAGGCTCCAGAATTTCACTCACCAAAATACGTTATTTACTTTCGGCTTTGTTTTCCTCACTAAAAAAATATTAGACTTCTCGTGCGTTATATATCAACTTGACCATGTTGCAAAAATCCTTATTTACTTTCGAACAAGCAAAGTGTCCCGCGCATTTGCGCGGCTACATTTGTGTCAAACTTTAAGAGAAATTTATACATTGAAAGATTCACACTCGTATTAATCATGATAAGCTCTAATAGAATCAATCTAAATCTCATTACGAATTTCTACTTTTTTAAAATTTCTGTTATTTTGATTTTTAATATAGTTGATACTTACTTTTTCTTTTATTTTTATTCAGTTTTCTATTTTTATTATGGTAAGCAGAGGAGGTAATTATGTGACATCCATGAGATTGAGCAAAGAGTTACAATAATAGAAAAAACTATTACAAGACAACTACACCTATAGATCGAAGTCATCGAACAAATAGTAGAAGCAGTATTAAGATCAACTTGCATTTCTCTTAGCTAGATCAAGCATTTGCAGTATGCATGGTACAACGCTTGTACTAGTAATACATACTAGAAATTTTATGCATGTTAAGGCATGTTTTTTTTCTTACTAGAGATGATGCACAAACATCCCAATCCAGTTTCGCCATCTTTCTTCTCTGACCTGCCACCGTGGACTGTATCTATAGATTTGCAAAAGCATCCAACGCCATCGTGGAGATGAATCTTGCACAACAACCCGTACCAAAGACATCGTCAAGGAAGTCACTGAAGGCAACCATCACATTAGGGAATCTTAGAAGATAGCTTATTAGCATATGAAATCGCTTCTTCGCCATCGATGAAAAAATAAAATGCTCCAAATTTCAAGTGCAAATATACAACATCAACTTACACGACCAAAAGAAAAGAACTCACCTATTTTGGAAGTAACGTAAAGAAGTCTTGTGACGTACAAACATGCTGGGTCATCAATAATTATTCAGGTAGAACAGGTATAAAATGCAACAAGATATGAAAACCTAGGAGAAAAGCAAGAGGCAAGATCGGATGATCGGTAAGATCGGCTCCCAGATGATGCAACATCTTGACGTTTCAATCAGTGATTAACATACTCGACGATTACTTTTGCCTTCCCAGCCTTCTTCAGATCTTCTGCTATGAATCTGGTTTTCTTCAGATCTTCTGCTATGAATCTGGTTGTTTCATCTGATGCAGGACTAACTCTGAGATGCACCTCTTGGATACTTGGAAGGGTGTCGATGCCGAAAAGGCCCTCAAATTCTTGAAACCGCATCTCAATCCTTTCCAGTTTTGGCATTGCAGCTTCTGAAAAGCTCAGCTTTGGTACAAGAGGCGCAAAGAAACGAAGCAGCTTGAGACCTTGGAATCCTTCTTTTGGGACGAAAATCTCCCCGTCGGTACCCAATTTGTTATCCTCAAGGATGTCTACTATGTCCTGGTCATGCTTCACTGCACTAAGCGAAAAGGTGAGGGAAAACAAGGAAGATAGATCTCGCAGAAGATCGAAAGTATCTTTTCGGAGAACTGTCACAGAAAGGGTTAACTTGTAGAGATTACTGAGTCTGGTGATCCACTGTGGGGGTCTTTTCAACTTGCCAGATAGCTCCAGGGCGATGAGGTATCTTGGAGGTGAGGACATGGAGTCCAATGAATTGATAAAATCAGATTGCTCATCGTTAATCTCCAAACTCTGCAAACCGCAGCTGCAAAGATACTCAATAGCGGAGCGCAGTTGTTTAAAGGTTTCACTACCCTTTTGTATTTGGAGCTTGTAAATGGCGAGCTTTCTCAGACCTATCAACTGATGGAGACTCTCTACAGCTGTTGTTGATTCCCCGACGATCTCAATCCCTGATAGTACACGAAGTGATTTCATTGCCTCCTTGCTTTTCATGGATTCATTACTTTTTTCTTGAGGCAACCTCAACCCTTTTCGTGGGTTTTTACTCCCACCAAGTATGCTACTGATCCGTTTAAGCTGCCCTATAGTGTTAGGAAGCTTCCAAACTTTTGTCTCCCTTGTGTCAAGGGTCTCTAAATACTCGAGTTTCTTGATCTTTGAAGAAATTTTGGCAATCCCTGTCCGTCGGAGTCCCAAATACTTGAGTACCAGCATTTTACATATGTCGTTGAAATGTTTCTCCTTCAAACCATTCCAACCCTCAAGATCTAGCACCTGTATTATTCCATCATTGAACGAATGGAAAGGCAGTGTGTTCAGGCTGCCAAACACGGTCAATGATCGCACTTGAGACAAGTTCATGCCTTTGGTTGAACTTCCATGCTTGGAACCACTGCTTTGCATAGAGAGTCGACGAACTTTATTGCTAGGCGCTGGCATCAGCCAATGGCCACCAACAACAGTAATAAAATTCTCTTCACTTGATTTTGACACAATATATTCAAGAACCATGTCATGAACTTGAAAGGTTTTTACCATTCCGTTGCTATTGTGCTCCACAGGACGTACCATCTTCCTTCTCATGAGTTGATTAAAGTATGTATCTGCAACTTCCTCCTCGGTCAGCCCTTGCTTCTCACTAACAAAACCTTCAGCTATCCATCGCCGGGTCAGTCGCTTCCTACTAATTTTCCAACCCTTTGGAAATATGCTCAAGTACAATAAGCAGGTCTTGAGATCTGCTGGCAAATCATTGTAGCAATAATCGAGTATCCTTGTAACCCCATTCAGTGTAAGAGAAGTCACTGGCTCTGGAAATAATGATTTAGAAACTTTCCTCCAATCATCATCGGTTTTGCTTGGGTTGCAGGCCACAAGACCAGCTATGGTGACTAAGGCTAAAGGCAACCCACCGCACATTTTCCATATCTCTTCAGGTACTTTCTTCAGTACTTCCTGGCCACCTGTGCTGCTCTTGACTTCAGAAACACTCTCGTCAAATAACCTTTTGGACTCGTCATAATTGAGAAAACCAATTGTATGGGCGAGATCGACATCATTTCTTGGAGAGCATGCTGCACCAACAGCTTGAAATCTTGAAGTTACTATTATTTTATTGTTTCCTGTATCGTCATCTGGCAAACTAATTCTGATACTTTCCCACGTTTTTGCAGACCATATGTCATCAATCAAGAGGAGATACCTGCCAAAAAATGAAAAGAAAATACTATAAAAAAATTAAATGTCTGTCATATGCTACCGCATATAAATCTATTATATATATATAACAAGGTGCAACGAAGCCACCACGTTAATCCTAAAATACTAGAAATTCCCACGTTAATCAAAAAATAGCTGAAATTTCTACGCTAATCGGATAAAAAAAAAAATCTACACCATCGATTGCAGTGGGGCCAGATTATAATAGTGTAGATCTGTTTCGTAGTAAAAGAGTTGTAATCGGAGAAGATTGGAAAGAGTTGGAATACGAAAAGATTAAAAAGAGTTGGATCTTAACTCTATATGTAGGGTTCCTATTTTCATTCTTAGAATTAATAGCCGATCCGATATTGCAGGAAGAAAAGACTTAGAGGCTGCCTGACACCCACGTGTAGCAAGAGCAGGTGTCCATATACACATTAAAAATGGATCACATAGAATCAAGTATTAGGTAATGGCTAAACAATTGCCGTGGTCATATTGTCAGTCATTACATCAAATCATATGTATGATGTGTACAACACAAACCGAGACTATGTTAATTTGGAGAAAACTTACGTGATCTGTGTATCAAAATTAAGCGTTCAACCACTTAGATTAGAAATGAACTATGGCTTATTTTCGTTTCCCAAGCCAAAACGCTTCAGCCTGAACATCACATTTGCTTTAAAATAAACCGAGACTATGTTAATTTGGAGAAAACTTACGTGATCTATCCTGTACGTGAATGCACTGGCTTTTTCTATGTGGCATAATTAAGCGTACAACCATTTAGTTTAGTTAGATTAGAGATGAACTATGGCTTATTTTTGTTTCTCAAGCCAAAACACTTTGGCCTGAACACCATCTTCGCTTTAAAATACTAGAAATTAGTACATTGAGCGAAGAAAAAAGGAAATATACACCATCACTTATGGTAGGGCTAGATTATAACGGTTTAGATGATTTGTTCGACGTTGAAAAATTGCTTTAAGTAAAATGTTAATGATGTTTAGAATAGTTCGAATATGTTAAGATTAATTATTAGTTTCAGTAGACAAAACAAACACCATGCTCTAAATTTGTGTACACAAGTGGGGGGAAGAAGTACCACACAAGGGAGTGTGCTAAGCTGCTCGACCCCGATGTCATCTATTTCGGCCAAAGGATCATATCAAGCGAAGAGTTAAGCCAATTGGATAAGAAGAGCCTTGACGACACCGACGTCATAAAGGAAGATCTGTTCGTGTGTACCAAGAACCCAAAGTTGAAGTCAACGATGACGGTGGTGGCAATAATGGAGAAGACAACTAGATCGAGGTCACCAACATGGCCAATGAAGGCCTACGAGGCAACATTGATTGTGATCACATTTAGTATGTTCCGCTGGAGTATGGATGACCGCACGATGGTCACAATTTTTTTAAATTGGAGTCGATCTCTTCACCCTCATTAGCTACACATAAAGAGCCAATGTCCCTCATAATTAACTAATCGAACACTCGAAGACAGATGCCTATGCAGTGATGCAGATCAAAATCTCAAGGAGGAGACACATGCAGTAGCTCGGAGAGGTGGCAAGAAGCAGTCAATAGGAGTGCAGGGAGGAGACACGCTTCTACCTTTGCTCTACATCTAATTAAAAATAAGGAGTACGCAATGGAAGAAAGATATGCAAATTCCAAATAATAGGAGTAGAAAGTAATAAAAATATTAATCTATTTCTTTTCCATTCTGATTCCTCTAATATTTGGGTGTGCAAAGCCATCATGTTTTAAAAGACAAGAAATTCCCATATTAATAGAAGAAAGGAGAAAAAACTACATCATCAGTTATTGTGGGTCTAGACTATAACGGTGTAGATATTAAATATGTTTTTAGTTGAATATAACATATCATAATGAATCTAACTAGAAACTAACAAATTTAGCCGTGCAAGTACGCATAATTATAATAGTAGATAGATCTTAAATTTGTTTTGAGTTAATTTAACAAAAAACTTACACCATTAATCATAGTGAGTTTAGATTATGACATTGTGTATCTTAAATATGTTTTTTATTGAATCTAATAGACTATACAAAATCTACCTATAGAGTAATGAATTTAGCCACGCAAATGCACATTATTATAATGGTTAGATCTTTAAAAAGTTTTATTTGAATATAACAGAAAATCTAAACAGTCAATTATAGTGGATCTAGATTATAAGCGTATAAATCTCAAATATGGTGGATCAACTTAAATAACTAAGAAGTTCTAACATATAGTTAATCTTATACAATTACCCTTACTTTTGTAACCACTCACTAAAACAATTTTACTCCAAATTCATATCACATTAAAAGTCACTTTAGAAATCTTGAATCACAAAACTATCACCAAAATCTTTGAGAAAATTTCCCTAGAAAAACCTTTACCAATATACTACCATTATAACAAAACTATATTAAAATTAGTCATCTCTTAAAAATCCACTTTAAAAAATATATAAATAATAATAATAAAAATAATAATAAATATATGATCAGAGTAGTGCAGCGGAAGCATAGTGGACCCATAACCCACAGACCTAAATTAAAATAAACTACCTTAACTTTAAAAAGTGTTTAGCCCAACTTAAAAATTTATAACATTTCCCAACTTAAACCATATTAATCTTCCGAAATAATCTTCACCATATACCTGATAAAATACTAAAACTATAATAATTTACTCTAAACATCTTTAACAAGATATATATTTCAATTAACTTCACCATCCTCACCACACACCTGGTAAAATACCAAAAATAAAATAATAATTCATTTCTAGAATATGTACAAATCTCATTCCTAGCCAACAAACTACCAACAACCTACCACTAATATTTTATAAATCATTAACCTTAAAATACAATTAAAATAATTTTTATATAACCAAAGATTCAAATTCACACTAAGTGAATCTCGGGGACGAGATTCTTTTTAAGGGGGTAAGTCTGTAACATACCCAAATTTTCAAATTCGGTATAAAACTTTTTCACAAAAATTATAAATATATTTCTATAACTATTCCTAATTTTTAAATAAGTTTCTAAACTAAACTCCTATTTATTCTCTAAAAGATATACCCTATCTTTCTTTTTCAAAAAATAAAAATCCCATAAAATAATAAATATTATTTCATATTTGGATTCTACTCATTTTTCTGGATTTTTAGAAATTTATCTGACATTTTTCTGAGCTTCCTATAGCTCTATATGAATTTTTAAAACCATAAGTAAATTCTGGAAAATGTCTTTCCATTTAAATCCGAGACCTTCCTTTTTAGACAACCTCTGGAATACGCTTTCCTTTTACGGAAATGCGCTTCCACTTAAACCATCCCAGCCCACTTCTCTCACTAACCAAGCGGACCCACTTGTCTTCCCCTGCACCTTAATTAGTCCGATGGCCCCCACAATTTTCCTCAAATCCAATGGCCGCCGTTGCTTCTCCTTCCTCCCACCCGCACCACCACCAGTCACCCCACCGGCGCCGCCATTGCCCACGGGAACCACTCCGCCGCCGCCGTTCCCAACCCGCTCCGCCCCCGTTTTGCCGCCACAAGATAACCCACGCTGCAGCCGACAACCACCGCTGTGTCATCGTCCTCATCCTCCCTCCACGGACGCCCAATCCGCCGCCGCCACCTTGTAGCGCCGGCACCGCCATGAGCTTGACGAAACTTGCCCGCCACTCCGTTTCGGCCTATAAATCCCTTTCCCCCGGCATCGCAACACCCCAAGTCCCTTTCGCCGCCCAATTTCTTCCCCTCCACTGCTCGGCATTGCCGCCACCACCTATTTCTTCTCCAACTCCGACCAAACTCCACCTCGCCGCCCCAATGCCTCTCTGGCCCTAGTTCCTATAGAGAAAACCCTCCATATCTCCCCGCGAAACCAACCCAACCCTTACCTAACATTATCATCCACTGGAGACCCCTTATCACCGTCGCCCCGTTACGCCGCCGCCATGACCACGTCGCCCCGTCGACTCCGACCACCCCGAGCACCCCTATGACCACTTAAAGCAACCTTAAACCCCCAATTTCATTATCCTACCTCCAATTGCTTGCCGCCGGTTCTCCTCCGCCGTCGCCGGCAATGTCACCGCCGTCCCTCCATTTTTCCCGCACCTTCTCCCACTGCCATATTGGCCCCACCCGTCAGCCCATAGCCTCGCCTGCACATGCCTCCTCTCCCACTGCGCCATGGGTCCCACATAACAGCTGCACAGCCACGCATCAGTCATATCGAGCCAAGCCCGATTAGCCCAGTAAGAATTTTCAAAATCTTTTCTATTTTCTATTTCTTCCTATACTATTTAAAGTTTTATTTAAAATATTAAAACACTTTTATAAATTCTACAAAAATTCATACAAATCTAAAATGAGATAAATAATAATATAAAATGTCATATTTATCCAATAAAATAACTTAGAAAAATCCTTTTTACTTTCTTTCTTATTTAAAATAATCCCAAAAATCAAAGAACTTAGAAACAAAATTAGTAAAAACTTCCAATATAAAAGTTACTCAAAATAATGTTATAAATCTAAAAATAATACCCATACATTTTTAAAACCTATAGAAATTCAAATTTAGATTTAAAACCTTTTCTTTAATTAAATTAGAATTTTCCTTAAAATATAAAAATTAATTATGCTAATAAATTTTACATAGCCCATTCAACTTATATAAACACTTCCGTATAGAAGTATAATGCCAAAATCAATTCTTTTTAATTAATACCATTATAAGGACAAATAGAAATATTAATCTTCCAAAATTAATAACAATAAATCTCTCCATAATTCCTATTAATAACCACCAATTATCAATCCCATATCCTAACCCTAACTTTATGCTGCCCAAATTACCTATTACTCCCTTACCCCTTTTTCTTTTAGAAAATATTTTCAAACTTATTAAAAAAAACGTACAACTCATCACCCTATTACCCCAGACCCTTTCTATTTATTTTGTCATTTATTTAAAGACTCTTCTTATTTGATATTCATTGGAATTTCTCTCTTTTTATAACGTATAGATGATGAACTTTGCTCTCTGGAAACTTTAGCCGTAAATGTCCAAAAAATTCAATAAGTGTGATCCGATCTTCAATTAAGGCATATTTTCTTATCCTTGATGCATTTTGATATACCTACATTTCTTTTACTTATTATTTAATGCATATATTTTCTAGTTATTTATTTATACATTCCAAGTATAATTTTTATCCAAGCCCGAATACCTTAAAAAGCCACCTAGAAATAATCAATCCCTGATAAAACCCTAGTGTAGGCAAAAACACTAAAATTTGATTATCTCATGAAAAGGTAAGAGAATTGGTCCATATAAATAAGTTGGGTTGGATAACTTATTTGATATGGAAAGGATTGTAGTTTGGGAGATAAAATGATTTCTCATATAAAGCAATTTGGAAGAAGCAGTTGTCGGCTTGGGCCAGGTACCCTAGGGTTAGAGGGTACACACTCAAGGACACCAGGTGGTCGAGGATGTGAACTCCCTGGAATCATTGCTTTATAAAAATATAGAAGCAGATTCGAAAATATCTTTATCTTTGCCATCTTGGGCCAGGTCACAGCATGTATGGCTGTTGGAAACACTCAAGGGCAACGAATGACGAGGTCATTCGTAAATTGTTTGCTTCTATAAAAACTTGAGTTTAAAATAAATAAGAATGACACATTGATCATCCATCCATATAAGAAAGCTGTTATATGGGTAAAGCTGGATAGGTTCTGCAGAGCTAATAACAAATTCATTAATAGACCTTACTTCGGGTATATGAAGTTGTGTTAAATGGGTGATGCCTCTCACATTTGTCAAAACTCATGAATTTGTTTTACAAAAATTGCTGTCTGGTTAGCAGATAAGTAAGGATGGAGAAAGATGACAGAATTTGTACTCTTATTATTAATTGTTTTAGTAATATAATAGGACTTTTAAAAGTTTAAAATTTGCAAATTCACCATAAAGCTTTGCCACACACTAAATCCTGTTTTCATATAATATTAGTATTATTCTCTCAAGAAACCTGCAAGTACAATTTGTACTTACCCACATTTGTGGGAAATTTGTTTATTTCTTGAACAGGATCCACTTTATACTCAAAATGGACATTTATGAAGAAAGGAATATACATAGGATCGATTTCTAAGGTTTACCTTATGATCAGGCTTTGCCTGTGGTATATGGGCATATGTATTTTCTTTTTATTACCAGGTTATATTTCCACCTCCATTGTAAACTATTTTGTAACATGTAATAAATCAAGCAAGCTGTACTATTTCTGAATGCAACTGAAATCCTGGACAGTTGGCATTCTGGACATTTTCTGGTAAATTTTTACCGAAAATTTGGTCCGTCACATATATAGATATAGCGGGATTGCAGATGAACTATATTAGAGATTACCCTGGACAATACGACTACAGATTCGTATATTTGCAAATGGCTCTTAAATTTTGACACAAATCTAGTTGCATAAGTGCGAGAGACACCTTGCTCAAGAAGCCATCACATTAATCCTAACATACTAGAAATTCCCTCATTAATTGTAGAGAAAAAGGAAGATCTAGACCGTTAATCATTATAGATCAGAATTGTAGCAACTTAGATTAAAATAAAGAATCCATATTGACTACAATAATAAAATGGATGCAATTGAAATTCGGAATAAAAATGATAGAAAAAGAGTTCATATTGACTATAATAAAACTAGAATTTATAGAAAAATAGTTCATATCAACAACAATAAAATATAAAATTTGGAATAAAAATAATAGAAAACAAGTCCGTATCAACTACCATGAGACTAGAAAAGAGTCCATATGAACTAAAATTAAAATAAAAAGAAATAAAGAAGGCATCGGAATCCTAATCAACTATATTGGGCATGGATCTATGTGGAAGGCATCTACTAACGTATGCTTGTACGTTATTAATGAATCCATACAAAATTCAAATTACTAACTAATTTGTATCATATTAGACATGAACAACTTGGTTGCTAATTTACAAGAAAACAATTAGAAGTTTACTCGTCCATTCAGCTCTTTCTAATCGCTTGCATGGAGTTGTGACTTGCGGGCTCATCACAAATCATGCCTATTAGTCATCCCTAGGCTTCGGATGGATCAGTGTTAACAACACCAACTCTCAAAGGCCATTTTGTGATGTAGCTACCGAGAGTTAGAGCGTGGAGATGTATGGTGATAAGCAGTTTTTTTATATATGTAACTCTAGAGATTAGAAGCACGAATTGGAGGAGGCAGTGAGAAGATCATAGGGAGGAGACGTGCATGATTGTTGTTGCCACAGATCGAAAGACTGAAGAGGAGATACGTACACGTTGTTGCAGATCGAAGTGCTCCAAATGTTAGAAGCCCGTAGAGAATATGACTCAGATGGGGTAAGAAGTAGAGAGTTCCAAAGCACAACAATCAGGGGTAATATAAAAGATCAATATATTTCTTTCCTAATTTTGATTTCTCACATAGGGTGCGGCAGAACCACCATGCTCTAAAGACAAGAAATTGAAACATTGATCAAAAATCAAAGAGAAAAGAGAAAAAAATATATACAATCCATAGTTGGTTAAGATTAACGGTTCAGATCTTGAATATTTTTGAACATATTGTACCAAATCTAGTGGCAAACTGACAAATCAAGCTGCTTAAATGTGCGGGTCACCATGCTAGTTATTGATTATATTGCAGGCCATAAAAAGCTGTCTCCAGGATCAATTAAATATTTATGTCTATTTTGATCTGTTATATCAATTTTGATGAAAGCTATTTGTTATATCTACACCATATAAAGCTAGCTGCAATATAATCGAAAATTTTGATCGGCGCTACCACTTTACACTAGAACAATTAACCAGAAAAAATAAAGAAGAAAAAGATCTATATTGCATATTCGTTGAAAGTTGAAACCATGTCATCGAACAGCAAATCAACAAAAAATGAAGGTATTAGATCGAGTTCAATAATTACTCTATTTTCAAAGGGAAAGTTTGCTAGATACCACTCTAAATTAGCTGCTATTACTATATAGCACTGAAAATTTGAGTCTTTGCCATACAACACTCTAAATTCAGAATATTTAGCCCTATACCACTATAGTATATTGTCACCAGTTAAAATATTCAAAACAAACATAAAACAATTTAGAAAATCAAAAAAATTATGAGATGCCAAATACAAGTGCATTTAACTACACCAATTTTGAATCTATAATTTAACATTTAAATGCCAAAATAAAATGAATTAAAAAAATTCAAAACAAATCAAAAAATTAACATAAAAAATTTGATGAGACAAATATGATTGTATCCAAACAATTTTGCTCATGCAATTCTAAACCAAACAATTTTAGCATTTGAAATACCAAATTCAAATAAATTTCTTCATTTTACAATTTTGTTTGTATTTAGAATTTCATAGGCCAAATTGCCGATATCAGAATTTGATGTGATGAATGAAAGTGCATTTGGCACCTCAGCATTTCTTCATATTTTTTTTTATTTTTTATTTTTTAAAGTTATATTTATTTTTGTATTTAAAATGTTGAATTATCGATTTCAAAATTTGTATAGTTAAATGCACTTGTATTTGGCTTCTTGTAATTTTTTGGATTTTTTGAATTGTTTTCTATTTGTTTTGAATATCATAAATGATGTCAATATATGATAATGGTATAGGAACAAATATTCTGAATTTAAAGTGCTATATGGTAAAGACTCAAATTTTCAATGCTATCTAGCAATAGCAGCCAATTTAGAGTGGTATACAACAAATTTCCCCATTTTCAAAACATATGTTGCAACGTATTAGCAAATGTGAGGGATTATTGAGAACCACCATGTTCATTTGAGAAATTAGAAATTCTAATTTGATCTGAAGAAAAAGGAATTCTAGTAATTCTGTTAGTGTTGCCTCTTAACTATTTATGATTTACTTATATATTTGTACAAAAACATTTTCTTAGGGAAAATTTTAGGTATGTCATTGCAGTCTAATTCTACCTTATCGTGCCATCACTCCTTATTTTGCAATTTGTGCCAGAAAACATTTTAATTCCAGTATTAATTGAAAAATATTTCCTAGCAACAATTGAGCGGGTGATTCGGCTTTTTGATATATAATAGTCGATTGGTAATATATAAAGAAGCTAATGAATGATTTGTATGTACCTTTTTTTAGCCAGGCATCGTTTCAGTTCTTGGACGAGTTGATCGCGGTTCATAGCTTCTAAATTGATCTTCTTCGCATCAGGGCTGCCAGCTTTGCCTTGCTGCCTGCGATCACGGATAAGCGGTAGGACTAGCTTCAATTTGCCTTTGATATATGCAGCTAGGTTCTTCTCCTCTAAGCTTTCTGCCCTGATGCCTTGCTGGTTACCATCGCTGCCCCGTGGCACGACTTGATTCAGAATACTCCTGAGGACTGCATCTTCGTCGTAGTTCTGAGACACTGTGACAGACGCTCGGCACTCGAATTCATTTTGGAATTTTTGGTACAATGCCGTGGCGATGGTCGTCTTCCCCACACCACCGAATCCGACTACGGACAGAATAGTTCGCTCCACATTAGATTTGTCGGTTACCCATTTTGCAAGCTTCTCCATGTCAGTCTTCATCCCCACTGGCTCCTTCGTGCTGACGAGCTGACGGCTTGCGAGCTGATGCTCAGCGATGTCATTATACGTAGCGCCTCTTGAGCTTCTGCTACTGCCGTCGTTGCTTGGGTTGTTCACTCCATATCTGCTGCGCCGCTCGGCGATCTGCTGCGCCCGGACCTTGAGGTCGGCAATCTTGGAAGCAATGTCGCGGCGAGGCCACCACGTGAGGAGCTCGTAGATTCTTGCGATGATGAAGGAGCATCTGGCATCGCTGATGGAGTCGCGAGGGAGGCGGTGGGCGAAGTCGTCGATGCAGTCCTCGACGTCGTAGGCCATGTCACGGATCTGCTTCATCCAGTCCTTCATCCGGTTGTCCTGGCCATCCGGGGTGGCGCTGAGGTCGCGGAGGAAGGCCTGCATGCTGGCGAGCTCGTCGTTGATGTACTGGATGTCGCCGCGGACGCCCCGGATGAGAGCGTACTCCTGGGCGAGAAGGCCGCCGAGCTTGCCCAGGAGGGATTTCATGGTGGCCTCGGAGGCACCTACCACCAGCTCCATCTTCTCTCTGTTCTTCGGAGTCGGATTGGCGTTGCAAGATCAAACAAACACCACCCGATAATAATTTACCTGCGCCCAAAAAAATTTGGTATGAGTGGAAGAGTCCGGACCGGCCATAGGTTAAAACGCAAGCCCCGTGTGATGAGACAGATTGCGATTTTTTGCCATCCCCACCAAGGTAATCTTACAAAATAGACCCCGAATCCCCTCAAGCATCTCATCCCATATCTGTGCAAACACTCCAAAAAGAAAAAGCAAAGTGTAGGGTCAGCTTTAAAGGGCAACTTATAGATCCATGCCATCAGTCACAACCTCAATGTACAATCATTGAAACAATACTTCTGGATATAGGAGCACCTTAGCCAAGCAAGCATCACCCTGAGAGCAAACGCTGAAGATGATATACTCTGGAGGTGGACTACAAATGAGTGTGAAAGCAAATGAGAGCTCTAGCAAAACAGACTGTTGTAACACCCCTCTCTCCCTTTGTAAATTATTCTCACTCTTGTAACTCACTCTACTTAATACATAAGGCCAGCTGAGGAAAATTTACATGTGTTCCCTGTCCCACAATCTAGTAAACATGTACTCAGATCGAGTTAGATAAATTATTGTAGATATCCAGAATCTATGAAAAAAAGGGAACACAACGAAAGATATTGCCTCTCTTACGTACAGTCATGAAATTGTCAAGACCCGGTTTACAACAAGGAAATTGAATTTCGGAGTAAAATATTCTACGAGAGGGATTTTACGGTTCTTGCTACCTCCGTGTACTTATTAGTACCACATCTCTATCAAACAGGTTCCAAGGGCATTATAGTATTTTTTTACTCCTACATTCCTTCTCCTCTCACTTCTCGAGCTGGCATACTCTATCGCTATTGGACTTCGGTTGCCAGCGCGTCGGTCACCGCTTGTCTGTGCCGCCCACTAAATTGCATCACACGTTGCTGCTTGGCCATCTGAGCGACATTTTCGGTCTAAGCCATGGTTCGCACAATGGTCACCCAGGTCGTGCTAGCGGCCTACGCCTTTCCGTTGCCTAGCTCCGTGCCACCGCTACGTATGATGTGCGTCGTAGGATGTAACCATAACTATCCTACAAATTGTGGCTGCCACCAGCTCTGTCGAACATGCTGCAGGGTGTGCAAGACGTCATTGCCACCTCGCGTGTGTCGCTACTAGCCATTGATCGCTAGCCATGGATCTAGGATACAAACGAGAGAGAAGATATGAGAGAGGAGGAACCGAGTAAGGGAAAAAAGAGAGATATTTTTTCGATCCTACTATAGCAAATCGACTGTCGGAATTAATTGTTAACTTATGACAGCTCGTAGGGACTATAGAAGATCATAGAGACTGTTTGGCAAAATGTCGGACTCCATGTTTGTCAGCCACAGGGCCTCATGGTGGCCGACCACATCAACTGTGCCTCGGCATGGAAAGAAGACCCGGGAATCTATATTAGGTAGTGGGTCCTGAGTCGGCATGGAAAGAAGACCAGGGAATAAGACCCGGGAATCTATTAGGTAATGCGTCCTGACTCCTGAGTCGGCATGGAAAGAAGACCCGGGAATCTGACGTCCTGTCAGTGTCAGCGGCAAAAGCCGGGGACTATTCTCGCGTGGCCGGCGACGGGAAATAGAAAAGTTTAACTTGGTACCGTACGGCCACTAGCGCGATTGCATCAGGGCAGAAACACCGGCAGCATGACTAGCCAGTTTCACGGAGCCACGGACTGCTGCCGCATGCACCATTGCAGCCCCCGGTCCCACATGCTCCCCCCCTCTCGCCAATTTGCTGGGAGCTGGACACGCATGCTGGCATCCACACTGCCATACCCGGGTCCCATACTCCCCCTCGCGCAAGCAGACCGCCCGGTTCGATTGCCTGAACGTCCAAGCCAGCCAGGTATCCGGTTCCGATTTAATCCGCCCCAGTTTTTTTATGGATGCGGAGGTTTTTAAAACTATGACGAGCAAGAAGCGGAGGTTTTTAAAACTAGTTGAGGTCCATGCTTCGCGCGTGGATTGGTAGAGAAGAAGGAGACGTGGATCGGTAGGACGCAGACGGGCGGGGTCGACGCGCTCGCGTGTGGATTGGTGAAGAGGAGGACGCGGATCGGGATGTAGGCAGCCGTTAGATTAAATTGAATGGTTCAGATTGTTTTGATGAGCCATCACTCATCACCACTACAGCCTTTTTAGGAGTAGAGATGACAAGCATTATTGGAAGTATTTCGTCATTACTGGCACTACTATAGAAAAGTATTTATGAGACGGTTATTTTTTATTATTTGAGACGATTTTGAAATGACTTATCTGATACCAGTCACAAAAGACTTCATTCATATAAGACGGTTTACAGCCATTTTATATAAGCGAGTAAATACGATGTTTTTTATACGCAACCGTCTTATATGTCTTATCATAGAAAACACTAAAAATTATACAAAAAACTAAAAATTGGTGCAAAAAAATATACTCTTCGACCTAAAAACTAGATTCTAGCCTCCTTTGGTATTATACACAAGTGGATCATTTATCAAATAAAATACAATTATATGTTCTATATTTTGAACCCATGATCTCTTGATTCTAACCTAACCCACCTAACCAATCCACCTCAAGTAACTTGTTGTCTGACATATGATGTGCAAGCCTTTGTATCCTTGTTGTTCAAATTTTTGATAATTTTTAGGCAAGTAAATGGCTTTAAATAGAAAATTTTTCAACTACAAAGTTGTAGATCTCATTGAGGGCTACAATTTACATTTAAAAGTTGTTCCCATCTGATTTTGCATTAATAAATTAAAAATTTTCTAAACTAATGGCTCGCTTATGAAAGCATTAGTCTTAATCTCTCATGTTGCCCCCTTACCTATATTTACCTTACTTTACATGAAAAAATTACAAAAATTGCGTAACACAATATGTAACTGATCCAAATCTAAATATTTAATAGAGACACATGACAGACATATTTCAATGAGCTTTTTTATGGTCCTTGAGGAGGTACCGGGAGATACCACAATTTCTAGTGTAAATTGTGGTACCTCCTCAAGGACTATAAAAAAATCTCTATTTCAATTGATAACCGCCTCATATGATATACTCATAAAAGTCACTTTCTAACAACAAAATGACTCATATTCCCTAGCCTTATTAGATACATTTATTGTTTGAAAACTGTCTTAAAAACATCTAACATATGAGACACTTCTCTAAAACCGTCTTTAAAACATCTAACATATGAGACTTCTTTTGAAGCCACCTCTTTCCTTACGTCGCCACATAACAAGAGACAATTCTAAAATAGGTACACTGAAACCATCTTAAAATGTGCGTCTTATATTACTCATTCTATAGTAGTGTGGGTGTCGTTTAGTTCGATGTTTTTGGCACTGCGACCTGATTAAATGGTATTAGATACCATTAGTTTGTGTTTGTTTTGATCGCTCTGTAATCACTTAGCATGTGATATCTTATAGAGGTCTATTATAGTCTCCATTCCTCTCAAAATCGGGTGTAATAAAAACATCAATACTGGACTTAGGGGAGCGCTTGTCTTCCTCACTCTGGCCAGCAGCTCCGCTGTCTATCCATGGGGCAAGACGAGGGTGGTGGATGCATGGGCCAAGATGCGGCCAAAGGCGTCCTCGATCGTGGCGGAAATATAGGCTACGCTAGTTTTGTAGGTACGTGGCATTGTGAAGCTTGCACGGGCGGTGGCGATGACATCCTTAGGACCAAGATGAAGGTGCATGCGTTCTTGATCGGGGCTAAGATGTGGGCCTAGCGACGACGGTCTTGTGGAGCTCGCACGGGCGGCGGGGACGACAACCTCGAGGAGCATGCACAGGAGAAGGCGACGATTGAGTTCACATGGAGCTCAATTAGACGCTAGCTGTGTCCTTCTGATTCGGACATTTGCGAGGCGTTTACATTACATTGGCTCAGCCAAACAAAACTCAAATCATATAATGCAATCTTATTTCCTCCGTAATTTCACCCATGTGCATTGCATTAACAGATAACAAATTAACCAAACAAACACCTAGCATATTTTAATATTTGTCACATCGGACTAATTGATCCATTGAAATCTATTTACTAAGAGTACATTGCAGGTCCTTAAAGTTGTCCAACGTTTTGGTTTAAGTCCAAAAGTATCAAAACTATAAGTTGTGTTACCGTTTCGATCAGGTCCAAAGTGGCATGAAGGGGGTGGTTTTCATGACATGGGTTGCCTAGTTAACAACCATATGTGGCCATGTGGCATCCCTAAATCCATTAAAAATATTGAATTCCAAATTCTAAAATCATAAAATGAATCCTCAATCTGTAAAGAAAATCGTAAAAAATTACTAAAAATCCTAAAATTTGTACAAAATCTTTTTAAAAATCCTGAATTTGTCAAAAATAAAAATCCTAAATGTTTTAACAAAATCTTGAAAATAATAAAGTTAGTAAAAATGTAAAATAAATCCTAAAATGGTCAAAAAGAATAAAAATTGTCCTTCATGCGGCGTCCTCGGCCATCCTATATGGATTTTCTAATTATTTTTATGAATTTTGGGTTTCTTCTAATATTTTATAATCTTAGCGTTTTAAAGTATTTTAACGAATTTTAGGATTTTTAATATTTTGAAAATGAATTGTAGGATTTTTTTATAGATTTTTTATGAATTTTAGGTTTTAAATTTTGTGCACTAATTTTAGGGGGTTTTATATTTTTACTATTTTTATAATTTTATCATTTTAGAATTTTAGATTTTTAAAAAAGTTTTTTTTACAATTTTCTAGGGTTACTTTCATATTTTAGCAGATTTAGGATGACATGTGGCCATTTTGGCCATGTGTCAACCTATGTCATCAAACCGCTTTCTTCATACTATACAAATATCCAGTTTGAGAAGTTTCGGGTCTAAACGGAAACTCGGAACAATTTTAAAAACTTGCGGTGCAATTTACTCATTTATTAAACATATATGTTAGTGACACACAGGGGTTACAAACCCAACGATAAATCATAGAATATACCTCTTTAAAGTGGTAATCTTAGTTTTTTTTAATACTCGTAACACCGTTGTTCTTATTGTAGAAGCAGTTTTTTTAGGAGCCGTTGTTGAAATTGAGTATACGAAAAAGGGAGAGAGCTAGCTTCTAGAAATCAACCTGGCTGACCCCATACCCACCCAAGCATCTCACCCATATCTGTACAAGCACTCCAAGAAGAAAAAGACAAAGTGTGGCGTTAGCTTTAAGGGGAAACTCATGGATCCATGCCATCGGTCACAGCCTCAATGTACAATTATTGGAACAATACTTTCGGATATGGAAGCACTTTAGCCAAGCTAGCATCACCCTTAGAGCAGACACTAAAGATAGTATATATACTCTAGATGTAGACTACACATGGGCATGAAAACACTAAAGATGGTATACTCTAGAGGTAGACTACACATGGGTCTGAAAGCAAGCGAGAGCTCTAGCGAAACAGACTCTGTTGTAACACCCCTCTCTCTCCCCCTTTGTAATTATTCTCACTCTTGTAACTATTTTCACTCTACTTAATACATAAGGCCAGCTCTGGCTGGATCTTTCAAAAAAATAATAATTTACATGTGTTGCCTATCCCACAATCCCACTGAGGAAAAAAAACAGAACAAAAGAATAATACATCGTAAGGGTGGTTGGCATGAGCTATGCGGTGCAAGAACAGCAAATGTCCGACCAAAACATGAACTCAGATCGAGTCATATAAACTATTGTGGATATCCATAATCTATGAAAAAAATGAATGCAACAAAAGGTATTGCCTCTCTTACGTACAGTCATGAAATTGCCAATAACCGGCTTACAACAAGGGAATTGAACTTCGTAGTGAAATATTCCATGAGAGGGATTTTACGATTCTTACTACCTCTGTGTACCTCTTGGCACCACATCTCTATCAAATAGGTACCAAGGGCATTATAGTATTTTTTACTCCTACCTTCCCTATCCTTCTCTTACTTCCAGAGCTGGCATACTCTATCGTTGCTGGACTTCAGTTCCCAGCGCGTCGGTCACCGCTTGGCTACACCACCCACTGAGTCACATCACACGTTGCTGCTTGGCCATCTGAGCGATGTTGTCAGTCCACGCCATGGCTCGAACAATGGTTACCTAGGTCGTGCTAGCGACCTACACCTTACCGTTGCCTAGCTCTGTGCCACCGCTACGATACCATCGCTACCCTAAAGATTGTGGCTGCCACCAGCTCTGTCGAACATGCTGTAGGGTGCGCAAGACGTCATCACCACCTCGTGTGCATCACTACTTGCTATCGATCCCTAGCCATGGATCTAGGATTCAAAGGAGAGAGAAGACATCGGAGAGGGCGAACCGAGGAAGGAGAAGAAGATAAATTATTTTCAATCCTACTCTAGCAAATGATTTGCCACATGGAGCCCTCACACAACCCGAGGCTGGCCTGAGGAACATGTCCCGCACGGGGGGCCCACAAGGTCACGCGCGATCTAGAATCAACCCTAGGAGCAAGCGTCGTAGGGACGCCCCTAGCGAATTGATTGGCGAGGGGATCCCGTGAAGCACAACGGTCAAAAACAAGATGTGTCTTTCATAGTTGCTTCGCCTCGATAAAAGCTGATTCTCACTGCAATGAGAAGACAAACTGATTGTACTAGCGAACAAGACAAAAGAGCGGCTGATAGTCTGGCACGCCCGATAGGAGGCAAAAGGTGGGAAAAGGATGTTTCTAGTCCTCGCCATGGAGTTAAAGCAGGGGCACTAAGGTACTTACGAGGACAAAGACGTGTAGACCTTCACTTTGGTAGCCTGATTAAGGACGCACTACTAGAAAACAGGGCATCACAAGCGGTACATCACAAGTGGTTCAATGCGCACCGCTTCTAATAGTTGCAACACAAGCGGTTCAATAGCTCAAACCAGAAAACCCCCTCTAGAAGCGGTTCGTAATACGAATCCATTCTAAAGCCCAAACAACAGAAGGGGTTCGTGTCACGAACCGTTTTCTAAAGCCCCTTGCACCTCTAGCAGCGGTTGGGGACACGAACCCCTTCTAAAGCCCAAGCAACAGAAGGGGTTCGTATTACGAACCGCTTCTAGAGGGGGCTTTAATAGGGGTTCGTATTACGAACCGCTGCTAGAGGCCCATTTTTTGAATTGTTAAAAGGAAAGCTTGTCTTATCTCATCAGAGAGCACGCGTGGATGGGTTGGCTAGCTGAGTGAGGCGTGGGTCACGAGAAGGAGTGAGGTCCTGGGTTCAAATCCCACATACCCCAATATTCTTTACCTTTCTAGACACCACTAGAAACGGTTCGTAGAACCGCTTCTGGTGCTCCCGCGAGCATCAGTCGCGGTTGCCTACCACCGGTTCTAAACCTGTTTCGAACCGGTTGTACTAGCCGATTCGTTGGTAGTGACATGTAAAGAATTCTATTTATGATGACCCCTTTTTTTCCCTAGGGCTTCCATAAGGGGGATAAGTCCACATGGGGCAAAGAGATAATTAAAAGGGTCTACTTCGGACCTATATATCATTAGCAAATACCCCGTACACACTATAGCTCAAGCTAAAGTTCAATAACAGTGAGTGAGGACAATTATTGTTCCCACAAAAGTTTTCTAACTTGTGCTTTCGGAGCACTCTGTCCGCCTCTAGGGGTGCCGCCTCGAAATGTGTTGTGTGCGAGACATCTCAATGACAAGCATTTTAGTAAGTCATTCAACTACATCTAACTTAACCCAAAAAAAAAGGGGGCGAGAATAAACGTACGATGTGATCATTTGGAAACCCATCTCCAATTCTCCACCCATCTAAACTCTAGAGAGACCCCGAGAGGGGCGACGGCAAGGGCCTGTAACGGCCGGCGGGGACAAAGCGAGGCCAGAGCGTGAGAGATGGAGGTGGCTGCGGTGAGCGCAGCCACAGGGGCCATAGGACCCGTCCTACGGAAGCTGGCTGCTTTCCTGCACGGTGAGTACACGCCGCCTCCGCCTCCGCCTTCGCCTCCGGAGATGAGCCACATCGAGTTCATCATATCTAAGCTGGAGGAGATGCGGTCTGTCCTTGCTGGGTTATGGGGGAGGAAGGATCTTGATACGCATTGCAAGGACTGGATGGCGAAGGCGCGGGAGCTGTCCTACGACATGGAGGACGACGTCGACTGCTTCATGCAGATATCGACGACGAACTCGAGCAAGAATTTCGAGGATCTCAAGGTAAAAGTCACGGATATGTCGGGGCGGTTCTGCGACGAGTGGAAGACTGCAGAAAACATCTCCAACGCCAGCAAGCTGGTCGTAGATCCTCGATGTCGCTTCCTCCACAAGGATGCGTCAGAGCTCGTGGGTATGGGGCAACTCAAGGATGAGCTCGTCCAACTACTACTGGCTCAAGGTCAAGGTGTTGGCAAACCGAAACCGACGGACGAACATGAACGCATCGGACGACGTGTATGTATTTGTCTTGTCCGTACGTGTTCGTTACTTGTTTCTTCTTTGGGCCGAAGGAAAATTGGAGGTCAACTGCTCAACTGCGGTCCTGTCCTGTTGTTTGTTGCAGCAGGAGATCGGCATCAAGATGGACCACAAGATCCGGAGCAAGGCAATGAGGCTGGCGGCTTCCACTCCTGGAGTGGAATTGGTTCTCACCAACGACCATGGGAAGGGCCGCCTGTTGCTGAGGGTGATCGGCCGGGGCGTGGACCCCGTCGAGTTGATAATGTTACTCCGGAAGACATTAGGCTCCGCGGATCTACTGTGGGTCCGTGAGGTGGAGAAGGTCAAGAGGGCGGAGAAACCGGTCCAGCGTCTTGATGAGCTCAAAATAGTATGCATGGTTGGATACGCAGGGGCCGGCAAAACAGCTCTTGCCGACCTACTGTACCAGGCAACACAAGATCAATTCCAATGCCGGGCTTTCGTGTCCGTCTCTCCAACTCCTAACATCTCGGAGGTTCTCAGGTCTATTCTCACGCAAGTAACCAACAGCACCTATGAAAATAGCACCGAAGCAGTGTCCGAACAATATCTCATCCACAAAATATCAAATTTCCTCGCAAACACAAGGTATGAAAATCTACCCAATATATGCCTCATCCTCATTTATTTCAGTGTTAGTTGGTAATTAACATGTTCTCCTTTTGTTCCTTTTTTTATTATAGTTGCATTTGTTATTCAACTAACTAATTTCTAAATCTTATTATTACTTTACTCAGCTATAATCTAGACCTACATACCAAATAAACGGCGTATACCTTTCATGTTTTCTTTCCATTAATATGCACTACTGTTACTGTACCGACTCCATTCTAATTTAGATCTGTCATATAAAATTAATATTGTAGATTTATCATGAAAAGAACTACTGTCTCATTTACTTTTTTACTAAATTTAAAACCATCATATAACTAAGAAATTATTTTTTAACCTACCAAGAAATTAATTTTCAAAGCTATTAATCGGAGACGTTCTCATTGTCCAAAACAATAAGGACAATCCATGGACTAATCTAGACTAAACAAAGTGACCATGACGGCTTGTCGATGAGGACAATAATTTACCAGATTTTTCGGAGGTCCTCGTAATTTAATTAATTTCTTAACAATGTTTCTTGCAAGTAATACATGGTACATTACACAAAAATGGGGATCAATATGGGATAGTTTAGTGTCAAAGCAGGTACTAAAAACAAAATCTGGTGGGTGCCTGTCAGGGTGTCGGAATATGTAAATTGTGCCTTTCTTTTTGCTCCTGACAATGACATATCTTTCTAAAACAAAGCTCAAAGCTTGATAGCTCTTCTGCCTTTAGACCTTACAAAGCGTACTGATGAATCTTCAGCATATCTATGGAATACTGTGGGGCCTGTCCTTTGCCCCCCTCTTGATCTGCACTAGTACCTGGATCAGTACACTAGTGCACACTATTCACATAGCTAGGTCATTTCATACATGCGGAAGATTTATATTACATAAAATACATGTATTAAGCCAGAAGGCTATTAAGTGTTACATTATGGCACATTGGCCCAAATAGTTAGAACATCCAAAAGAAAAGAGTATGAGAGAACCCAAAAGATCCAAAAGGTCTCCTGCCGGCTATACCTAAGCAGTCGACTGGAGAGACGCCCTATGCCTCGTCCTGATCGTCAGCAAAATCCTGATCCTTGTCTTCGTGGCAGGCATAGGCATACTGATCTTGCTCATATCTCCATCTAAAAGAGAATATGGTTGCGAGGTCAATATCATCCAAACCCAACCTAATGCATTTAATAATAGAGGTTTCCAATGAAAGGTTGGGTTTATTTGTTTGCAGAAAGCCAGTTTTAATAAATCAAATCCTATGACTTAGCAATTTTAACCAAAGTTCTACTTTCCATGAGTCATATCATAGTTCAAGTTCCATACCATAATCCAAATCACATCCCATAGCAGTTTTCATGCACTATGCCAAACGAATCCAATCCCATGGCAGTTTCCATGCACTCTGTCAAACGTTCTCCTTACTCCCGCCATCATTTTTCAAGTGCGGCACACCTGTTATGGGATCACACTACCCCACAAGAGCCCGAGCCCAAAGTTGGGTTGCCAGCCCACCCTAAGGGTCGCAACTCAAGTAGGTGCAATCCAGATCACCCATAGGTAACGGCGTCCTCTGCCTTTACCTCAAGTATAGTGGCATTCGGGGTACTTCCACTCTCAGAGCCTCGGATCGTACTACCCCCGAACCCTACTCATACTTGCACTACCGCGCGATGGCCACACATTGTGGTGGTAGGAACTATCCCCTGCGAGCAGATAGTCGGTGACTTCCCACTGTGCATCCCCGATGCACCCGTTTGGGAGAACTCGTCTATACCCCAGCCTGTCCACTTAGCGGCACTCGGGGTACGTCCACTCTCAGAGCCTCGGATCGTGCTACCCCCGAGCCTTGCTCATATTTCCTTCACCGCTATCGTTCTTCCATGTGCCCTACACACGTTGTGGCGGAACCCCCCTGGGCAGCGCTAGGTAGTATGCGTGTTCTATCCGTGCTCCTCTCAACAGCATGTTTGAACAGATAGCCCTCATCACACCAAGTAGCCAAGCTACTTTCACACCCTTATCCATATGCCGGACCACGTCCGCATTCCAATCACCATCAAACACACACACTGGCATGCCAGGCCCAATTTTCAGTTATCCATGTTTATTATAAAATCATGTCTGGTGAATGTCGGTTCACCGTTCCGAGACAACTAAGCCTAAAATTAATAATTGGACCTGAGCAATGTCTAAACAAGATTTTAACCAAGACTTAAGAGTCTAAATTATTTTATTTAACCTAAATAGGCTATCAAGGGTGATCATCAAAGCAATCATTGATAAAGTCAAATGACAGATGATTTCATCAAAGCAATATCATCATAGCAAAGCAATAACAAATAATAACAGGACATGATATATCATGATTAAGCAAGTAGGTGTAATTACATAAAAAGCATGCCATTTGATACTGTAAATAAAATACTTTAGAAAATTGGGATTCAACATGATCTAGTGAATGTTAACTCACACTAGGGAAGGTATAGCCTCTCCCTAGTAAAAGTAAACACCCTTTAGGGAAGATGTTAACTCGCACTAGGGAAGTTTGGGATTTTCCTAATAAAAGTAAACACCTAAAAGGAAGGTTGTTAACTCGCACTAGGGGAAGTTTAAACTCTTCCTAGTAAAAGTAAACATCCCGTAGGACATATGTTAACTCGTCTGGATCTTGTGAGTAGTGGGGGTCTTCTTGCCGTTCTTCGTAGTGTCCCTCGAGCTCCTTGGCGTCTATTAACGGTACGAATTTGAAGAACAGAATAAATAGGATTTCAACGTGAAACAAGAAATCATGATGCATGAAATGCAGCGTGCTTAACCTAGCGATCGGTGACTGACGTTTAGGTCTTATCCTAATTATCGAGGGAGCTCCATGATCGTACTAATGTACAATAATGCTCAAAGAAATAGCGGGGTGAGTGTTCATGAAAATGATATGCAATGATGGATGTTGCATGATGCTACTCATAGTAATTTTACCCATAGATTAGCGATTAGTTGGATACGAAAAAAATAAGTTTTTGTTTGAAGTATTTTCTTTATCAACTGAAGGAAAATTAACTCACTGATTTATGGGTAGGTGCGTTGTTGTAAGTTTTAAGCTAGTATTAAATTACCTATATTACAACCTATTGGTCTTAATTAGCCTGGTTAATCAATTAAGTAATCCTACTAAGTTTTATTAAGGCCCTATTTTTTAATAAATTCTTTATAGGTTAGCAACGCTTCTGTAAAAATTTGAGATTTAATTAAAGTAATTTGATATTTAAAACAAATCACGTGCTATTTCTGTTATATTAATACATAAGGAAAATTGGTAAATTTCTCTAATTAATTATCCAGCGAGCATTAAAGGCCCTAAAATTGAGCAAATAATTTATTAAACCCTTAAATCACATTTATGTTCCACCGGAATTTTATCATAATTTTAGGAACTTAGTGATTAATTAAGTAAGTGAAAAGCCATTTATAAACTACCTTAAAAGGACTTCTAGAATTTATTAGTGGGTTAAAATAGGTTACTGCTCTTCCATTTTTACTAAACCATATTCATTTACTGAGTTTTCAAAAATGGAAAATGGCTGGTAAATCGGCTACCTAGTACTGGGCCGAATCTAGGTTGATGGAGTGGGCGGCCTAAAGAAAGCGCCCAGGGCGCAAGGCGCTATGAATTGGGGAAGGCGTATTTTTCATAAACCGTTTGCACTAAAACTAACTGGTAGGTCCGGTAGCCTCCACCTGTCAGCGACCGCACGGTTAAAACCGTGAGTGATAGGCCAGCCTTGCCCTCTTCATCCAACACAGGACACAAGCAGCGGTACGGAGCTCCGGTGAGACGGGCATCGGCCGACGAGCTAGCGTCGAGTGGCCCAAGGGCTCAAAACGATTTCAGGGGTTACCCTTTCACCCATGGGTGCCAACGGTGAGGCCGAAGGTGGCCTGATGTGGTGGCGCCATGGGCGGTGGCGGCCAACTATGGGAGACGGCGGTGAGAGGGAAATAAGCACGGTGAGCCGAGCCGAGAGGTGCTTGGGTTTCAGGGAGGTGCGGGGATGCTTACCGAGGGGTCGATTGGGCTGGAGGTGGGTCCAAGTTGGCCGGCGACGGGGACAAGGGCAGTGGCCAGAAACAGGTCACCGTCGCGATGGAGTTCCGATGAAAGTCTTGCAAAACCGGAGATAGATGGGGGTCAGTGAGGTCCTGGAGATTCTCGGGTTGCAAGGAATCAGAGAACAACCTATCGAGGGAGGAGAAATTCAAAAAGGGGCGGAATGGGGGAACTTCAGCCGGCGGTGAGGCAAACTCGTCGCTGGCGAGCTCTACTTCGTCTCGGCTCAATTCCTTCGGGGACGATGAAGGTGAGGCGTGGAGGAAGATGTGCCCGCGTGCGCACGGGGCGGGGTGGCTCGATGAGAGGGAATTTGTACACTAGAGTCGGGCGGCAAGTCAGGAAGAGAACAGAGTAGGGGGATCGAGGACCGGGGCGGCCAGTTATAGGCACGACGGCCTCAGCGAGGAGGGAGTGAGCTGGGAAAGAGGGAGAGAATGACACGACCAGACAGGAGGAGCAAGGCCAGCCGGCATTGCAGCGGCGGTAGGGTGGCGCAACAGCAGGACCGGGTGGCGTGCACGGCAGCCAGGGCATGATTGCGCAGTAGCGAGGCGTAGGCGGCTCCAGCGCAGGGCCGGCGAGAGCTTATTGGGGCGTTTGGACGGTGAGGCGACGGCACAATGCATTGGGCAGAGGGCGGCACCGTCGGTTGGCCAAGGGGAGGCGATGGCGTGCGGGCGGCTTGCAGCTAGGGCAGTGTTGCCACGGGGCTGCCGTAGCAGAGGAGTTGCACCACGAGGCGGCCGGCTCAGACCAGGAGTGCCACGGGAGGAGGGGGAAGAGTGAGCACGGGGAGAGAGTAGAGAGAGAAGAGCACAGGAGAGAGGGAGAGAAGGGTGACAGGTGGGCCCCTCAATAAAAGGGTATAGTCAAAGTGTGGTCAAGGGTTGTGGGGACCACCAAAGGTAAATTTTGGAGTTTCTAAAGATTTTCTAGGGCCAAAATGAGGGAAAATCTAATAATTGGATTTGAATTTCAAACTCAAATTTGAACTAGAGATGAAGTTTTCACATAGGTGGAGAATTTTGTTAGTATGGTTTGATTTATTTAGGGGCTGTTTGGTTGCCGTATATCCTCAGCCTAGCCCGTACGAGGTCATCCTGGCTAGTTGGAGACAGGCCAAGCTCATGCATGTGGATGTTGTTTGGTTGTCTGCATGAGCTGAGCCTGGCTGTAAAGGGATCCTGTTTGGTTGGTTGCATGAGTTGAGCCTGGCTGTGGAGAGATTGTGTTTGGTTGGTTGCATGAGCTCATAATATGTTAAACTTCTTCCTTGGTGTGTTGAATAACACCAAACGAAATATTGCATATAATTTACATGTAACATTAGAATTGGCATATAATTAACAAGTAACATTAGAATTGGCATATAATTAGCATAACTAATAATACGACAACATTAATATGATCCTCAAAGTCTCACTATATATCATCACTAATATGTATCATACAAGAATTCGAATAAGAAGGTAGCAACAAAAGGCCATCCGTAGGCATCAATATGGTCTGTAGACATGGCATAAAGCATTCATTTACATGTATGGCAGCAAAATGTAAAGAGAACATCCATTTAAACCAAAAGACATCCAAAAGCTTCCATCAACACATTAGCCTTGACAGCATCCATCCATCCATCCATTGCCATTCCACGAGCATTCCCAACATAGAGCAAAATATTCCTAGACATCAAGGACAATTAATAGGGCTTAACAATTCTATTCAAATTAAATATATAATACACTTTACCTTAGATATCAAGGTACTTCACATGCTATGCCTAGCACAAAAAGATTTCAGCCACATAACACGGTGGTTCTCATTCATAGCCACAAAAGCAGCACCTTGTGCCTTGTTGTCCACCAAATAAGAGAAAGCAACAAACAACACATCCTCAGCAAACCCAGTCATGTTCATGACAAAGACCATACAAGTCGGGATGCACCTCATGCTTCTTTGTCTCTCGAATGGCAGCCGCAACGTTGTTGACAGCATCTGTCATGCCAATAAGGACAATGCTCTCCTCCTCACTCAACAAGGACCCCTTCCTTTTTTTGTTGCCAGCAGAAACACTAGCTGCATCTTTAGGTTGTGACTTATTCTTGTTCTTTGACAGCCCTTGGGTTTCTCCATTGTAGATTGTTTCAACATCAATAGGCTCATCTTTGGTAGAGGTATCTCCAAATTCAGAAGGGTCACCTAAGGCCTCATTTGATCCCATAGCAAACTTCCCTGTACCTAAGCCGCTCCCAAATATGGTCAGCATCTGTTGATAATTCTCAATGGGCTTGTTCAAATATTCATCATCCTTAGGGTGTGCTTAGAAAGGTCAAGGGCAGCAATGTAATCAAAGAAAGAATGAATAATTTTATAACAGAAATGTAAAGAAACTACCTTTACATGGCCCATATAGTGCTCCTGTTCTAGAACTATCATGTGGTTATCCTCATCCCATAGTGCTCCACTAAGGTCTCTTAGTTTGGAAACCTTCAGCCACCTCTGGCGCCACTTACGAAGGTGATTGTACACCTGAGTACCACTAACATCATTGCCGCTAAACTCTTTCAGATCCTTTGCAACTTTGTTCAAGTGTACCTCTTTAAACCCCTTTTCAGTTCTAACACCAGAAGTTATAAGATCACACATACGACGAAGCACAAATGATGAAGTGACAGTGGTCCACTTCATTGCCTTTCCAGTAGGCTTTGCATTGTCATCACCACAGCCATCAATGGAAAACACTTCTTCAACCATTTCCTACCAATGAATATTTATAGGGACAATAAATTTAAACTATGGATATCAAAGAGAGCAGCATGGAAAGCAACTATTTCAATATGGGCAGCAAATAAATATTACAATAACAGTTCAAAAACATTGCATAGGAGTTCATAAAAAAGAGCACAATAGTCTTAAGTA
The DNA here is from genome assembly GCA_036346145.1 of Olyra latifolia. Lineage (NCBI taxonomy): Eukaryota > Viridiplantae > Streptophyta > Magnoliopsida > Poales > Poaceae > Olyra > Olyra latifolia. The sequence continues at coordinate 35,596,999 of CM070533.1, forward strand.
CATTTCACATACATAGACTTATATTACACATATGAATTTCCTCTATTAGCCCACATGGCAGCAGCCCACTCATCTCTCTTTGCTGCCCACGCAGTGTTGTCAACTAATAAAGGGGTACCATCTTGGTTAGGGTTTGATGGAATAGGATCGTTGTTGTTGGCCACCCAATCTTGCTCGTTTGGGAATATCTCATCCTGTCCATGCTCAAGTATCCAGTTATGTATAATACAACAAGTAAGAACTAACTTTACTTGTGTCTTATATGGATGGAAAGGCTTGTTATCGAGAATGCGAAAATGATTCTTCAATGCCCCAAAACCCCTCTCAATTGTCACCCTTAGGCTGGAATGTCTCAAATTGAATAACTCTCTTTCATTGGTGGGATAATTCCTTCCATCATACTCATTTAAATGGTATCTTGTTCCTCTGTATGGTGGAAGAAAACCAGGTCGACACGCATAGCCAGCATCAACTAAGTACCATTTACCTACCAATTCAACCATTTTAATTAGTTTCAAGGTCAATGCATTATGCTTTACTATGATTTAGTTGTAGGGTCAATTACCTGGCGGAACACGCAACCCATCATGCCTTTCTAATGCATCAGCAAGGATGAGAGCATCATGCGCTGACCCCTCCCAACTAGCTAGCACATATGTGAATCTGAGATCAAAGTCAACAGCGGCTAGCACATTCTGGGTTGGATATGGCTTTCTACCCCTAAAAGCTGCACAATTGTTCTTCGGAACTCTAGCGTGCACATGAGTTCCATCAATTGCACCCAAACAATCCTACAACAGCCATGAACTAATATTACAGATTCATAATTGACATTATACACACCAAAATAAAATATGACTTTAGTTTACCTTAAAATAGGGATACCATCTCCGACTTGAGGTGATCTTGACATGAGTATCATGGGAGGGGGGTGTAATCATTTCATTCCTTAGCTCACCAATGGCAAATAAAACCTCTCTAAAGTATCGGCTCACTGTTTCTATGGACCGTCTAAATGTGTGATGAATAACCCTAAATCTTTGATTGTGGCCAACTACATGGAGGAACATTGCCACTGCTCTTCTATAGATGTGTGAATGCTGTCCCTCAATAGGTTCCTATCTCTAAATAAATTACATAGCCGGAAAAAAGGGGCTCTTCTCATACACAACATGCTCACACACTCAATATCGCTACAATTGAATATTAGATTCAGATTGGCTTGCCGCTCGATATCTCTTGTGCACATGGGTCCATAACTAATTGCACGAGTTGATAATCGCCTTAACCTAAGCCTACTAACACAGAATGCATGCATCACTGTAACAATTGCAACTGCTTGAATAATAAGAGTGTGTCGTCGCCTTTGCATATCCATCTAAAAAATATAAGACATAACCCACAATCAAAGTTCTGTCACTAACTTGTCATATAGCTAAAAGAAGACCATGTTAATCCATCTAAACAATATAAGGCATAACACATAATCAATTTTCTGTCACTAACTTGTCATATAGGTAAAAAAGACAATAACCCACAACCAAAGACAATATCGGTTCACTGTGTTCTTGCTTTTCAGTTTTCATATAGATAAAGAAAAGCAATCTCTAATGTTCAATTGTAGCTTCTTGTTACCTTTACTGCAATGAAAAGCAAGAACACAATCTCATGTTCATTCTCACCGGAGGGGGGCGCCGCACGGCAGGGTCCTCGAGTCAGGGTCGGAGGCGGCGGTGCCGAGGTCCCTGAGTCGGGTCTGAGGCGGCGGCGCTGGGGGCGGAGGCAGCGGCCGAGGTCGTGGAGTCGGGACGGAGGTGGCGGCGCTGGGGACGGAGTCGGTGCCGGCGCCGAGAACGGAGGCGGCGATCTTTGGGACGGAGGCGACAGCGCTGAGGTCGTGGAGTCGGGGACGGAGGTGGCGGCGCTGGGGGATGGGAGTCGGGGCCGGCGCTGGGGGACGGAGGCGGCGGGGCTGGGGATGGAAGGCGGCGGCGCTGAGGTCGAATCAGCCGGAAGGGGCTGGGGGACAGGAGTAGGAGCCGGGGCTAGGGAAGGAAGGCGGCCGCGCTGTGCTCGATTCGGGCGGAAGCCGCTGGGGGATGGAGGGGCGGCACGAGATGGAAGGGGCTGGGGGACGGGAGTCGAGGCCGGAGCTAGGGAAGGAAGGAGGGCGGGGCTGAGGTCGATTCGGGCCGCGGCGCTGAGGAATGGAGGGGCGCTGAGGAAAGATGGAAAGGAGGCATGAGAAGAGGCACCGGGATGTGGGTGGCGGGAGAAGGAAACCTAACTCTAGCGTTTCCCGCGTGCCTGTGAACTGGCCGCGAGATACGCCAGAATCCTCGTTCCTCGCCGGCTGGGTGGAGGGACAAATTGCACGAGTTGGGCCGGGCGGAGAGACGTCGAGCAACCAAACATCTGCATTTTGCATCTCCAGATGCAAATCTCAATGGATACAGGGAACCAAACAGCCCCTTAGGTTAACAACGACGAGGTTCAATTTACCAATATAAATGACTACATTTTCTAAACAGAGGGTTAATCACATCTCATGACTTGATTAGTATTTGTGCAAAAACTAATACTTGAATTTTAATTTAAATATGGTCCGAGTTGTTATTGCTTATATTTTGAATTTCACTAATGTGTTTTGGGTCAGCACCATATTTTTGGGGATTCGAATTTGAAGAAGTTAATGGAGTTTTCAAAGAGAGTTTTTATGAAAATTCTTCATTTTCAATGATTATCGAGTTTTCTATGGTAAAAATTCTAATAAGTGCAATAAAATATATTTATAAGCATGCATAATTCCTATGCCCAAAATTTGGGTCGTTACAAATACTTTGAATTTTTTCAAAAGAGAAAAGTACATTGTAGTCATCCAAACTTGCAATTGTAGCAAATTTCATTTATCTCCCTAAACTTAAAACTTTTTTGCCCCTTAAACTTATATCCATTTGCATCGCAACCCAAAAACCGTTATGGATTCCATTAAACACTAAGGTGGCCTTAAGTTTTTTCCACGTCGCCATTAAGTGCTGACTAGGCTATCCATGTATACAAGGGATAATGATGTGGCATCCACATGGCATGGATGCCACGTCATCTTCTCTAACCTGTCTCTAGAAAAAACACATTGTAACCCCTGAACTTATAGCAAATCAACTTAAAATTTACTTTTTTTCAGCCCCTTAAACTTGTATCCATTTGCACCTCAACCCCAAAATCTTTGGGACTTCTATTGAATGTTGAGATGACTGCCCATGTGTCCGTTAAATGTAGTTGGCAGGGAGGATAAGGGGGCTTTGGCCAGGAGGGAGGAGGAGGAGGGGCTTGTGATGGTGGGCAGGAAGGAGGAGGCAGAGACTCCGACAGCGGCTAGGGATGGTAATTCTACCCATTTGCCTAATAAACCGTGGGTAAAAACCCTAATAGGGATGGGTCTGGTGTCATTTTAAACCCGTGGATACATAAATGGTTTATATTCTTTGCCTATCGGGTTGGCAGACATGGGCATGGGTATGCCTTACCCATGCCTGCTTCACCTATTTATGCGTCAATACACTTGGGCCTCCAGTGACCAACCTATTTCAAAGCCCAACCGGCCCAGCCCGTGAGGTCGTGACCCTATTCCACTCCTGTCCCTCACTACTAGCACCGCCAGCCTCACATCTCATTCCCTACTCACTCCCTCAATCAAACATCTGCCCTAAACCTAGTATTTTGTCTCTACATCTTGATCCCCAATTCCTCACACAGTCACACCACCACCACCGTTCGCCGCTTGGCTAGCCGGCGCCCTCCGTTGCCCTACCGGCCGCTACCCTTCGCTGCATCTCCTCTTTGTGGCCCCATGGACCGTGTTTCTCTCCATTGTTCCCTCCCTTGGCCAGCCACCGCTCTCTGCCATCTCTCAATTTCTGCCTCTCACTATGCCCCATGTCCCTCTTTGGTCCATACTGTCCAAGCCGGCCACTATTGCCCTCTCGGGTTCCCCCCACTCCCTGTCTCCTCCCCTCGCCTCACGGGTAAACGGGTATACCCACAGGTGGCGGGTACCCGTGGGCGGCGGGTATGGGTGAAGAACCCACCCATTGCGGGTTACTAACAATTTGGCGATGGAGTTGTGGCTAGCGAGTATGGGTATGGGTAGACAAAACCTGCACCTCCTGTACCCGACTGCCATCCCTAGCAGTGACCAGCCATCGAGCCCCTCATCCGTTGGATGTGGCCTCTAGAGAGATAGGAAGAGAGTGAGATATTGAGAGAGAGAGAAAGAGATGAGAAAAGTTTAATGAAGCTACCTCAGTCAGATCTCCCCTCGGTCTTTGGTCGAGTTGAGGCCATTCTAACATAATTGAGGTTGGGATGCAAATAGATACAAGTTTGAGAGGCTGAATAGGTAAATTTCAAGTTCGGGAGCTAAGTGAGATTCACTGCAAGTTCAGAATGGTTACAATGTACTTTTCTTTAGAGAGAAGTTAAAAAACGCCACCATTTTCTGTACACATAGATAGCCTAGTCAGCACTTAATGACGACATGGAACACAGTAAGCGCCACCTAAGCGTTTGATGGAAGCATTAACAGTTTTAAGGTTAGGTGCAAATAGATACAAGTTGAAGGGACCGAAAATTAATGTAAACCTTAGGTTTGGGGGGTTCATTAAGTAAGATTGTTTGCAAGTTCGGGAGGTTATAATGTACTTCTCTTTGTAAAAACTTTATGTGTGCATGCTAATTATGCGATCGAGGCTACTTACTCTTCGGAACTTCTATAGGTACCTTGTCATAATTGATGATATTTGGCATACTAAAGAATGGGGAATCATCAAGCAATCTCTTCCAAAGAATAATCTGAGCAGTAGAATAATCATGACAACCCGTAGTAATGACATAGCTGAGAAATGTCGATCTGACGACATTGATGCCTTTGTCTATGAAATTGGGGTTCTTGGCCCTATGGAAGCTTGGAATTTGTCAGAGGATGTAGTAAAGAAGTCTGCTAGGCGCTTCGTTCCTGGAAATGTCGATGACTACCACCATAATATTGTAAACATGTGTTATGGTATGCCGTTAGCTCTAATTTGTATGTCGTCAGCACTGGCAGAGCAGATACAAGAGCTTGATGGAGGTGAATCACAATACTTGAGGGCTCTAAGACGTGTAGAAGATGGAATTTTAAGTATCCTATGCATGAAACCACTGGCAAATAGTTTAGGCCTTGGCTACGACAATCTTCCTCCCCATCTGAGGACCTTATTGTTATATTGTAGCATATACCATTGGATTGACAAATTTGAAAGAGAGAGTTTGATCAGGAGATGGATCGCCGAAGGATTTGTTTATGAAGAGGAAGCAGCACGATGTTTCTTTGATGAACTTGTCAGTAAGGAATGGTTTAAGCCGGTAGCAGACGACAAATATCAAATCCACCCCATGATGCTAGCGTTCCTTAGATGCAAATCACAAGAGGATAATTTTGTTGCTTGCTTGACCTTTGGTTCTGATATCGCATCCTTGTGTACTAGTACCAGACAAGTTCGCCGGCTCTCTCTCCAACATGGGCACTCGGATCTGGTGAAAATTTCAAAATCGGATTTGGAATTGTCTTACACTCGCTCCCTTTTTGTCTCTGAAAATGCAAGTGCAGTCCCCTTCAAGCGTTTCCAACGCCTGCGAGTGCTGGAACTCCAAGGCACCGAGGATCTGGAGTATGCTCATCTGGTGAAGATATGTGAACTGCTGTGGTTGAGGTACATTGGTCTCGAGGGGACGCCAATCAGCGAGCTTCCACCAGAAATTGGGAAACTGCTGCATCTCGAGACTCTGGACGTAAGAAACACGAAGGTCAGGAAGCTTCCACCGGAAATCGGGCGACTGCAGCGTCTAAAGACTCTAGACATAAGAAACACCATGGTCAGCGAGCTAAGAGACACGAAGGTCAGGAAGCTTCCACCGGAAATCGAGGAACTGCAGCGTCTAAAGAATCTGGACATAAGAAACAAGATGGTCAGCGAACTACCTTGGGAAGCCGGTCAGATCTCAAATTCGGTGCGTGTGTTTGCTGGAGACATGAAGTTCAACGAAGGTGTGAGCCTTCCTGAGGGCATCTGCCAAGATCTCAAGACAAATATTCCAGTATCTTCGCTAGCAGAGTGCAGAGAGGTGCTATCCATCCTGCTTTTTGATCGTTTCGGTATGGGCACGGTACCTCCGCATGTCGGGGTGTTCAAGGTTCCTGGCAGACGCACGCATATACCTCAGCTGATCAAAGAACACTTCAGCGTTCTCTCCTCCTTAGATATCAGCCTCTGCAAGCTAGATCGTGACGACCTCAAGTTTCTGCAGGAGATGCCCTACCTGCAGACACTTGTGCTGAGGCTTGAAGTCCTCCCAAGAGAGCCGGTAACCATCGGCAATGGAGGCTTCGAGAAGCTTGAGAACTTCTACGTCGATTCCCGCGTGCCACGAGTGAACTTCGAGCCAGGGGCGATGTCCAGACTGAAACTTCTCACCTTCAGGTTCTACGCTGGGCCGGCAAGTAAAGATCCAGCTGTGGGCATCACGCACCTGCAGAGCCTGGAGAAGGTGGTCTTCCGATGCTCCCCGTGGTATAAAAGCGACGGTCCAGCTGGCATTGCTGCGACGATTGCCGCCGTGCGAGGAGAAGCCCAGGAGCATCCCAATCGGATCACCGTCTGCATCAACGACGCGGAAGAGGTTTTCCCACAGAATGATGCTGGCAGCAGCGGTGCGAGTGGGATGGAGACAACAGCACATCATGTGCTCCCTGCTCACCGAGCAGATAACGACGAGAACAAGGAGATTGTCCATGTCAGAAGCTTTGAGATTGGTAGCTGCAGCCGGACGAGCGAGATCGTCCAGGAGGTCCAGGAACAACACTAGGTAATGCTTCGGTCTGGCCGGGCGTCTTTCGTCTGAGTTTACCCAGGTACGGAAATGCAACTCACGTTTACCTCTTTGTAAAACACTGGTTATCTTATTTTTATTTTTTAGGAGCATCTCTAGACAGGAGCTGTAAAATACTGTTTGTATGACTTTCATAGATAGAATGTATGCTGGAAAGAAGAAATTCTTTAAAAATGTAGTGTAAAGTGTGAAGAAATTTTAGAGAATGAATAGAGTGTATATGGAATAGTGTTATATAAGAGAAATTTGAAATGTTTGTGGGAGATAGTATAACACTTCTTTCTCTCTTTTGTTGGTGTGTAGGTATTGGTTTTTTTAGCCTTACATCTTCAACACATAGGTACGTGGGGTGAGATCGAAAACAACTAATTGGCCAGAATGTGTCACGATTATATATGGATCTTGTCGAAGATGTGAACTTCTTTGTGTGTGTGATGTATTAAACTACATGAAATTGATGTGTTTTAAGTTTCGACTATGGCGATGCATTTCAGATTGAATGCTTTTTTTATTCTGTCACCCTGTCCTACAATGGCGGATATCTGTAACTATATGGCCGTTCTTTGATTTGCATTTCTGAGCTGTGGTTTCTTCGTCTGTGCATTGAATTGATGTTTTTGGCTTACAAGCTGGCAGGCATTTGACACAGCATGCTGAGTGCTGGGCAACAGTTCGGTCGTAATAAATTCGATTTTTCCAGTTTAGTTAATGCATTTTCTTAATTAAGGAGTAAGGTGTCCTACACATTTGTGCGACTACATTTTTATCAAAATTTATAAATTTTTTTGCATGTATAAAAAACTCCGTAGTAATATTCCTCGTGCACATCTCACTGTGTAGCCTAGAACTCTACTTCCATTATCTAAAAAAAGGTAAGCTATAATATAGCATGTGTTATAGGTCTAATATAGCTAAATTTACTTTGCTACGTAGTCGCCTTGTTCTCATACACTTGGTGTAATTGCTAAAGTTGTTGAATTAATTGTTGTGTTTCAAGCAGCCTTAAGAAGCTGACCTGCTTTATTTAACTTAGTTTTCTAGAGTTTTGAAAATCGACTTCAAAATTAAATAAGAGAGTACGAGAAACCAAAGCTCTTAGCCAGTGGAAACGAACACTTATAGGCTGTGACCTATTAGTTCTAAAGAGTTTCCTAATTTTCTGGCGGATCAGTGTGGCTTCACCTTAGATATATTGATACTTACGCATATCTTCCTTTAATGGAAAGCCAGCAAGGCTATGTCCTAAAGAGTTTCCTGATATTTCTTCTCTCTCCAATTGAAAGCTAGAGACCATGAGATGTCCCGGTCACCGGTAAACAGATGTACCAGTATACTGTACATGCAAAGGCAATGAGAAAGGTACGAACTACAGAGCCCTATTGGACTACCTGGTGGGGTTTTCACGAAAATTTTTTTTTTAACTTTTTTTAATCAATATTTTAATAATAACCCTCGGAAAAAAATATTTTTATTTCTAACCCTTTTGGCCGCGCCAACCCGCCTGGCGCGGCTCCCAGCCATTGCCGCGCCAGTGCATCTGGCGTGGCAAAGGTTGCCACTGTTGGCGCTTCATGGCGCGGCAGCCGCAGAGCGTGGCGAATCTGGGCCCACCTTGCCGCGCCATGCCTCCTGGCGCGTCAGTAGTGCTGACCCGTGGGGCCAGTCTACTTTATGTAGTTGGCGTCGGGCTAGTCCCTGCCGCGCCATCCCGCCTGGTGCGACAGGGCCAAATTAAAATCGGCCCCGAGGCCTTTGCAGAGGGCGTTGCTCTAGCCCTACTTCCCGTCCAGCGCCGTCAGCCGCCGCCGCCGCCCGCCGTTTGCCGGCCGATCGGAGACTAGGGACGGATTCCCCACCCTCCTAGGAAGGTAATGCCCCCCTTTACTTGCGTTATTTCGCATTCGATTGAGCGCATTTCGTAGTTCTTTGAGTAGTAGTTTTTGAAATGAAAATGTGGATTTATGTTTGATTTTAAGTTTTTTAGTTCAATCTAAGTATTGTGCGATTCTCTATGGACATTCTGTCCAAACTATTAACGTGTAGAATTTGTTGCATGTATCGATTTTAACTCAAAATATAGGTGTAGATATGTACATGTATTTAGCTAGTTTTTTTTGTTGCTAATCCATATTATGTGTGAAAAAAAGATGTTGATCCATACAATATGTTGTCCATAGGTTGGTGAAAATAATGTTAGGTGCTAATCTAAAGTTAGGTTTTTTATTGTTGCTAGCTAAGGGTTTTTTTTGTAGATAATGCATATAATAGCTTAGGTTTTTTTAATCGGTAGTGCATATAGATGTTGGAAATTCATATAGTTGTTAATATGCAACGAATATATTATGGCAAATCGAAAGGAACATTTATATAGATTGGTGCTATGCATCTTAGGGCTAAACCATTTTCATTTGTTATATGCAATTTTGTAGATGGATCATTTAGTCCGATTGTTTCATGGTGGAACTGTTAGAGAAAACGGGGAGTTTGAGAATATGAAGGAAGAGGTTGTGTTGTTTGATAGGACCCCAAGTTATGATGATTTAGTTTTCAGATGTCGGGGTGTGGTTAGATGTGGTGTTGGTGAAGGTGAATTGTTTTTGCAAGGCAGATTCGATTGTGGGAAGGCTAAGGTTCACTACGTGATGATGAAGATTGCATCGGAGCCGGATTGGAATAATTATAAGGAAGTTGTGAAGAATTGCAATGTTAGCTGTTGGGAGGTGGTGATTGATATTTCTCCTGCGGGTAGGTCGTTAACAACTCTTGTACAAGCCGTGCAGAGAGTTGTGGATGAAGAGGAGCCTGGCGAGCACTTGACTCAGGAGGTGGGAGTTGCAGAGGAAGAGGAGCCTGCAGAGCAGTTGACTTAGGATGTGGCCATAGATGGAGAAACCCGGGTAATATATGAAGCATTTCCCGGGGAGGAGATGGAAGACCTAGGTGTTACCTTTGATAATGCCTTTGTCATGGATGATTTCGATGATGGAGCATTTGAGGAGGAAGAACGTGAGGTGGATGTCGATGAAATCTCTCTAGGATCAGATGATGAATCCGCGGATGAGGAGGCCGCAGAAGAAGAGGTGGTATAAGGCCATGAAATATGAGTACAGTCGAGGAAGAAGATGCGGTGCAGGAAGAAGATGCGGTGGACGAAGAAGGTGCCGACGTGGTTCCTACCCTGGACGTGCTGGTTAGAGGGCCAACATTGTACGCTTTGTCCTTAAAGGAGAGGAGTCAACTGCAGTCAGTTGATGTCGACGCGCCGACCGTAGCGACCTTTCACGACCTAAGCCGAACTCACATGGCAATATGTGAGAGCGGCTTGTTGTCAACCGAAGTACTCCCGGATGCTGAGAACCTGGAGATCCGAAAGGGCATGGCATTCGACACGTTGGAGCACTTGCAGTATTTCTTGATGGACTATGCGGTGAGGCACCATAGGCCGTACACAGTGATGCATTCGAACGCCAAAGTCAAATACACGGTGATGTGCAAGCAAGGATGCCTGTGGGGCTGTGGGCTCGGTCGAACAAGTATAATGTGAGATGGAAGATTACTCGTGTGAGGCAACCGCACACGTGTGGCTCGTCGAAGACAAAGAGGGTGCATGCTCAAAACACGGCCAAGTATCTAGGCCGTCGTATCGCTGGCATTGTCACGGTGGATAGTGACGTGTCAGTTGCCTCATTGATAGAGTCCATATTTGCATTCACCGGGTATCGCGTGAAGTACTCAAAGGCATGGCGAGCAAAGCAACACGCCATGCACATGCTGTATGGGGACTGGAAGGAGGCGTACAACTTGGTGCCAAGGATCTTGAGTGCAATTAAACACTTTAACCCGGGTACAAAGTTCTATACTTACACGGGTGGTAGTTACTTGGTCGATGAGAATGACAGTCTGCGGTATGTGCTTCGGCGTGTGTTTTGGTGCTTCCACCAATGTGCGGAGTCTTTCGAGCATTGTCGGCCGGTCATACTCGTCGATGCCACCTTCCTAACCGGTAAGTATAAGGGTGTGTTGATGACGGCCGTTGCGGTTGATCCGGAGGATCAATTGGTGCCTCTTGCATTTGCGATGGCGAGGGCGAGAACAACGCTAGTGGGCATGGTTCATGATGATTACGAGCGCGAGGTTCTCGGCAGGGGCAGAAAGGTTTGCATGATCTCGGACCGTCACCAAGGCATTTTAAATGCGGCTGTGGAACAAATCGATGGTTTTCCACCTCTTGAGCATAGGTGGTGCATGAGACACTTCGCGGCCAATATATGGGGAAGACATAAGAAGAAGGAGGTGGTGTCCAAGCTGAAGGAGGTTTGTTACGCAGGAGAAGAGAAAAATTTTCAACAAAAAGTTGAAAGAGTTAGATATGATGCTAAACGATCGGACGAGGGAATGGATGGCGGAACAGTTGGTGCACAAGAGCAAGTGGGCGCTTGCTTTCGACGAAGGTGGTTGCCGTTACGGCATCATGACCACAAACGGCGCAGAGTCTTGGAACAATGTGTTCAAAGGGATTCGTGCCTTGCCGGTTTCTAGAATAGTACAATACTCTTTACAAAAGTGCAACAAATACTTTGTTGATCGGTGGGGTTTAGCAAAGAATGGTATTGATGGAGGGGCGGAGTGGGGAAAGGCAGGTGCCGCTCATTTGGAGTAAGAGGAGAAGCTGGCTCTAAACCATATGGCAGAAGCACACGGGCCGAATAGAGTGGTCTATACTGTTAAGTCTGCCGAGGGAACTAATCCGGGAGGGGAGCGTTTCGGTGGCAGGAACTACAAAGTTGACATAGAAAAACCGGAGTGCACGTGCAAGGTTCCGCAGCTTCTTCACGCCCCTTGTTCGCATTTGATCACCGCTTGCTCCGCCAGAGGCCTGGACCACAAAGCTGCGAAATACATGTCTCCTTTGTACCTTAAGGCACACACGCTGAAGATATGGGAACCTACATTCGAGCCTTACCTTGATCCCACGCAGTGGCCCGAGTACAATGGTTTCGATTATTTGCCTGATCCTGCCCTCCTAAAGAATAAGAAAGGCCGGCGGAAAAAGAAGAGGCTTCGAGGTGAAATGGACCAGATGAAAGGGTACGGTGACGATACATATGGAACCGGGGATTTTGACGAGATTTCTGGGGAGGTCCGATGCTCTAAGTGCCACAGAATTGGGCACAACGCGAGTACGCATAACAAAAAGCATAACACTAGGAGCAAGACCCAAAAAAAGGCTAAGGGTTCTACTAGCGGTACAAAACGTGTTGAGGTAATAGGGCCGTTGTAAAATTTGTTTGAACATATAATTGCATAGAACAATTTACGCTGCTATTTAACTCTGTTCTTTGATTTGTGCAGGATGGCGGACCCTCGGTACCGCTCCTTGAGTCGTTTTACGAGAGGGAGCACCGTGCGCGGCGCATCGCCGATGACCGACAGGTTGGGCTATTTATTGTTGTCGATGCATTGCACTTTGTTTTGCTATCGTACTGATCGACTACGGTTATTGTTTTTTTGCAGCTTTTGAGCTCGCTCCATCCCCGTACGCACGCGCTCGTACTTACGTGGGACGAGAGGTTCGCGCCTTACTTGGCGCGAGCCGGCTTCCTCAACCTGGCTCGCACCGTTACCCTTGGCCTGCCGGACCTAGACGGGCCTCTCCTCACGTCCCTTCTGGACCGTTGGAGGCCCGAGACTCACAGCTTCCACCTCCCCTGCGGGGAGATGACGGTGACCTTGGAGGACACGGCGATGATCCTCGGGTTACCATTGGAGGGCGCTGCAGTGACCGGGATCTTGAACACGGCCACTTGGCGCGATCTGGTGCAAGGCGTCTTTGGCGTGCAGCCCCCAGAGGACGACCAGCAGCGGAGCAAGTACGAGTTAATGAAACTGTATCTGTGTATTTGCAGCATTTTATGTTGTAGTTACTAATTTTGGGCTTGTACGAATATTTGTTTGCAGGAAGACGTCTGGTGTGAGCTCCGCGTGGCTGCGCGAGAGTTTTCCCTTTTGCCCTCTTCACGCTGAGGAGGCAGAGGTCGAGCGGCACGCACGAGTGTGGCTATGGCACTTGGTCGGCGGCTTCCTCCTGGCCGACGCGTCCGGGAACACCGTCACCTGGAGCGTGCTTCCTCTACTTGCCCAGCCTTGGGAGAACGTGGCCACGTATAGCTGGGGCTCGGCTGTTCTTGCCTGGCTATACCGCCAGCTGTGCGTGGCCTGCAAACTCACGGCGGCATCCGCGAGCCTAGAAGGATGTCTGTACCTCCTGCAGGTTTGGGCTTGGGAGCGGCTTCCAATTGGGAGGCCACACCGTTCTGCAGTACCTGTACGTATTGCATCACATATGGTCTTATTGATATCTCTGTGAGTCTCTAACTTCTGTCGCACTGCAGGCGTGGAACATCCAGGGATGCAGACCGACCCTGTTGTACCTTTGGAAAAACATTAGGTCGGTGCGGGGCAACCCCGAGAGAAGATACCTGACATACACGAATGAGTTGGATGCGTGGACGCAAAGGGCGAGTTAATACGAAAAAAAGGGTTTGGTTTACTAATACTCTTCGGTTGCCTTATGGATTGGTCATGATGTTAATGTGTAGGTATTGTGGACACCCTACGAGCGGCCTGAGGTGGAGGGGATGGAACTTAGCCCCATTTGTACTCGGGACAGATTGCTGTGGAGGGTGGTGACTCCCCTCATATTCTTTCACGTGGTTGAGTGGCACCTCCCTTGCAGGGTTTTGCGACAGTTCGGTCGCAGGCAGACGACCCCACCGCCCGTTGTCTCCACGGATCAGCGTCTGCACGGGTGACAACTTGGTTTTCGTACTTGCATTTCATTCGTTGGTATTTGGTTGTCTGCACTAAATGATCATTGATATTGGCAGGTTCGACAGGCGCAAGCGGTATAGGGAGTTGGACTGGCGAGTCACCCACCATGTGTCTCTTCAGCGGTGGGACGCCAGGGAGAGGATCGAGCCCAACAATGGAGCAATGCATTCTGATCAGGCGTTCCGAGAGTACCTGGCCTGGCTGCACTGTTCCACACGCCTCTTCCTTAGGCCTGCACTGACCAACGTACCCATCGGTGACACCAACTCTGACGACGACATCACCGATGAGTACGACCGCCTCACACGGGAGGGGGTGCAGCCAGAGAGAGGCCCACTGCAGCACTACATGGTAAGTGGACCCACAAACGAATTCAGACGTGTGCAGTATGTGATTTCTGCATTCTGAATGAACTTTGTTAACATTCCCTTTATTATTGTAGGCTACACAGCTTGCACGCCTGTCCAATGAGGCTGGGGTCGCTCTCGCCAGTGCCGGTGGACGGGAGAGTGGTGCCCTACGCACCCTTGCGGAGATGCGACCGCGCGATGTGTCGGAGCATTTTGAATGCATATTTTTAACCTTTTTGTTGCTGCTTGGCCTATTTCCAGACCGTGACCAGGGTTTGCCGACGCCTGGCCCACAAAATGAGTTGCATGAATACTGCAGACATGGGCCCAGCGCGAGGCGGCATTCCTCCATGATGAGTCGTCGAGCCAGCGGACCCCCGTTTAGGGCGGGGCCATGGTAGCTCGGACGCCGTCGAGGTCGGCGATTCGTCGGCACCTCCCGACGCTCTTGCGAGCAGGGCCCGTGGCAGCGGGCTCTTTCTCGATCTTGGGGCAGCGAAGATCTTGGCGGGAGGACGACTCGGACTCCTCCACCGGCGACCCTACCTTCCGGAGCACACTACGATTGAGCGGATGTCGATGCTCCCCGTTGAGCCGCACCACGCCCACCCCAGGAGCGGTACGCGGTCTATGCCCACCCTGCCATTTTCTTCGTATTTTGCAAACTAACTTGAAAATGTCGCTCAATCTGAGGCCCTAGCGAAGCACCCCCACCACGAGGCGGTGGTCTCTGGCGGCAAGGCCGAGGGGCGTGCCGTGACAGAGCGACGTTGGCAGCCACAACGTCGTACGGACAAATCCTAGGAGGACTCGCCGGCCGAGGGCTCCTTTCACACCGGGGGGGCCCTAGGCAGTAGTTGTTCCTCGCTAGTCAGATGTTTTGTGTAAGGAAGACATGAGAGACCACCTTTTGTGATGTTTTGGCAAAGGAAGTCAGGGAAGACTACCTTTTGTGATGTAAACACTAATTTTTGTATATAACATGGAGGTAATAGAGAATGTTTTAATTTTGTTATGTCTATTAAAACTAAATGGTGGGTTGGGGGGGGGGGAAATCAACAACCAGAGAGCTCAACAGACCATAAAGTTCATGACTTTATGTTGTATTTCCCCTCTACCTTGGATAACCTTAATGGTTGCATGATTCGATATAAGTTCAATAAATTTGTTGTGTTACTTTTTTTCTTGGTCTTATTACATGTCTAGATCCTACGCAGTTGAACTACTTCCATCAGATTGCAATGAAGGATTTTGTATACGATTTTCTTTTGTTTCATAATACCAAAACTGAGATTGCACGAGAAAACAAATATGGCAGCCTCTTTACAGTTTTTGGGCAGCCAAGTGACAAAGAAAGCAATCTAGAGTTATTGGTATTGCAGGTTCTGGACAAGTCTTGCCGCGCCAGGAGAAACGGCGCGTCAAAAAAGACCTGCCGCGCCAGCCCGCATGGCGCGGCAAGACACATCCACGTAAGCAAGTGCATGGGCTGCTCCTGCCGCGCCGTTCCCGATGGCGCGTCCGTCCTGGGCTACCGCGCCGGTCCCGACCAAAGTCCAGAGACCTCTATCTGCTCTCTGCATTGCGCTGGCTCCGGGCGCGTGAGCCCAATACTGCCGCGCCATTAGGATTGGCTCGGCAGGACATCACTACCGCGCCGGCCCCAACCAGAGGCCAGAGACCTCCGTGGCTCTCTGCATTGCGCAGGCCCCGGGCGCGTGAGCCCAGCCTGCGCGCCCGGTGGGATTGGCGCGGCAGGCTGGGCTCGCGCGCCTGGCGGTCGCGTGGCAAATCTGAGAGCCACGGCCTTGCTGTCTGATCGCGCGAGCCCCGGCGGGAGCCTGAACTCTCCGCGCCCGGGGAATGGCGCGGCAGGGTAGACATATTTTTTTCCTGGTTCCCGGGATTTCTTGGTTCATCATGCTATTGCTTTAGGTTTACATACAACTACATTGATTTTAGTAAAGGGTGCTTCAGATGCACGCGGTTCCAAATTAATGCCGGATAAAAAGGATTTTGAGTATAGGTTTCCTTCTTTTAGTTTTCAAATTTTTGAATTACCAAATATGTTTTACTTTTAAAAGAGTTACAAATGGTTTCGATCAACACAAATGTATGATTTTACTTTCATTTATGTTTTTAAATTCCATTACATGAAAATAAGTATAGTCCATGATAAAAAGGGGAAAAGAATAAAGATTGAACTTCTATGCATAATAGTGTAAAATTAAGTGCTCATGACCCCCATGGATGTATATGTGTATAAGAATTGCTCATAGTCGTCACCAATCTAGCCAAGGAAGAGGCAATGGCAAATTGACCTCCATGAGGTCCATGTCTTGGCTACTATGTCGCTTTGAAGATCATCTTTTTCCACGTCATCACTAATATGTTCAAATAACATATTAGGTCCATGTCTTCCCTATAGAGATACACAGTGCAATGCAACTCTCAGGAGGCGACAAAACCACTATAGCTACCAAATACCAATGTAATCGTCGATCGCTATAGCTACTAACACTTATTATCCTTATTAACAAACGTATCATAGATTAATTGTTCAACTAACATATGACATATTTAAATGTACCGCTTACTTAAAAGGTTCTAAGTACCACAAGGAACATTCAACTAACTTCAACAACATATTACATCACCAAATTCAACAAACACGGTCTCACTCCTCGGGGTCCTCGTCGTCATCCGGCACGATAGTAGGCAAGTTACCAACAAGACCCCTCATGGTCTCCATCTCCACCGTCCTCCTCGCCTTGTTGCGCCGCATACTTTGCAAATGAGCCTCCCATGAATTATGCCGGTAATTGGCCGCGAGGTCAATGACTGAACCTTCCGCCATCTTCTTCCTTCTCTCCTCAAGCTCTCGCTCCTTCTCCATCTGCCTCTGCCGCTGTATTTACTGTTTGACCTCTCTTGGATCAACACCAGGTGGGTACCTCCCCCTACGCCTCCTCCAGTAATCCAGAGTTTCTGACTCGGTGAAGTAGCCACGTGGCGGCACCCCACGCACCCTGATCATGTCATCGATAACCTTCTTCCTGTCTTCAGCAGAAGGCATGAGTACATCATAATCATGCCTTATGTTCTGTTTCCTCTTCTCTATTCTCCTAGCTTGTTCCTGGTCACACAAATTCAAAATCTCAACTTCGAAGTCCTGTTTTCCACTATATGTCTCCCAGTCACACGTCCGTCCCTCCTACAAATATTACGGAAGCGACTATCATCAAGCTGAACATGCACTGTGGTATTTTAATTTTAAATAAAACAGATGTAAGTAAATCGTACCCAAAATTCACCATAGGAGTTGCCACAATACCCTCCATACCCAAGCTCCGATGGCACAACACCTCTACGAGCCGGTATGCCGCACTTACATGTAGTGGGTGGATATTGCTGACATGGCCAATTCTTCTCGCCAGAGTTGAAGGCCTCGACTTTCTCATTAGATGGCCAACAAGCCTTGCGTCCATAAATGTACTCCTGAAAATCACAGAGAGGCCATCCATCCTACAAAAAAAACATTGTTATTGAACTACTTCAATGCATGAGACTAAGTTACATATGGACTAGGCATGCATACACTTACCCGATCGTTGCGCGAGCAACGGAAGAAGGGGATAAAGTCCACCCCTGGGTTAGGCCGTACTAATATGGACTGAACATAGCAATGACATAGAGGCGGGTTTACTACCCGGTTAGCACTTGCCACCGCCTTCTCCTCCGTTGTCATTTCCGATGGATTTGGCGGAGGAGGAACCCAGCGCCTGAAATACTGTATTGGCTTAGTTTCCATGGAGCGCCATGGGAACAGCCGGATCCTCGGATCAAACATTTCAGGTCCATCAATCCACTCGAAAAACCAACATTGCGAATAGAGCACCCGCCAATGTCTTCATTCTTCACACCACAAGTGTAGAAGGCTCTACCGGCAGTATCATGGTCCCTCGACTGCTGAACCTCCGCAGGAAGGCCGTGCTCACAAAGTGGAACCGGAAACGGTGAGGCCTAAACTGGAGCATTCTTACCCCTAGGGTAATTCTCATATTTGAGGAATGGCTTCGCCGTCCCACTATCGTTTCCTACAATATAGTGCACGATGGTGGGAAAATAAATTATTTTATCAAAACGTACTCCGCATAAACATACATCTTAGACTTAACATTAGTACTAAATCAAATACTATAAAAAAATTCACTACACAATCTAGGCATTTTCACGAGATCATCGGTGAAGACAAAACAAATCACATAATTCATACATCTCACGCTAAGTTTAACTAGAATCCTAACCTAACCCTAACCCTAACCATAAATCTATTATAATATTAATGAAATATTATGAAAAAATCACTACACAATCTATACATCTTCAAAAGATTATCAATGGAGACAAAGCCACTACGCAATCCATACTTCTCCACGCTAAGTTTAACTATAACCCTAACCTTAACCCTAACCCTAAATCAATTGAAAAGTACAAAAAATTCAACCAAAAGACACCAAACGAGAGGGGGTCACCTGCCATGATGAAATGAAGCCTTTCCCCTAAATAATCTTGCCGGATCTAATGCTCAAAATATTTGGCAATAGAGGAGGAGAGGAGTGGTTAGAGAAGAAGTGAGATGGGATAAAATGAAGAGTGGCCGAGGGAGGAGGAGCTTGCAGGGTTTTGTATCAGCGCTACTGACGTGCCAGGCGGCATGGCGCGGCAAGGTGGGACCCACATCTGCCACGTCTGCGGCTGCCCGGCCGCGAGCGCCAACGTGGCAACCTTTGCTGCGCCACATGCACTGGCGTAGCAGTGGCTGGGAGCCGCGCCAGGAGTGTTGGCGCGGCCAAAAGGGTTAGAAATAAAAATATTTTTTTCCAAGGGTTAATATTAAAATATTGATTAAAAAAGGTTTAAAATTTTTTTTTTTTCGTTTTTCACCCCGCCCTGGATTGAAATCGAGACTCGCATATTCTTTTAGCGCTAGTTTGTTGACGGGAGATATTTATTTTTCTGGTAGGCGCCAAATGCTTTGAGGCTTTATATCTATTTTTCAAACTTTTTTCTTTATTAATGGGAGATATTTATCCTTTATACAAGACAAAAGCTTTGAAACCATATATATAGAGAGAGAGAGATTTGCTAGTGTGCTATGGATAGCACGGATCTCTCCGCGCTATCCACGGGGTTTGCAAATTCTAAGACCGAAATAGACGATCCGAACCGTCCATCTTGTTCATCTCGATGAAATCTCACTACACACCAAATGTCAAATTTTTTTGAATTTTTTTACTATTGGTTTCATATTTTTGAAAACTGGACTTATTGGAGGGTCCATAGCTAATTAGATCAGCGATTTTCAAAAATACAAAACAAATAATAAAAAAATTCAAAAAAATTAAAATTTGGTGTGTAGTGAGATTTCATCGAGATGAATAAGATGGATGTTTGGATCGTCCGTTTCAGTCTTAGAATTTAGAAAACCCAGCGGATAGCACGGAAGAGCTGTGCTATGGATAGCACAATAGCAATTTATATATATATATATATATATATATATATATATATATATATATATATATATATATATATATATATAAATACAAATCACAAGAGGATAATTTTGTTGCATGCTTGGCCTTTGGTTCTGATATCTCATCCTTGTGTACTAGTACCAGACAAATTCGCCGGCTCTCTCTCCAACATGCGCACTCGGACCTGGTGAAAATTTCACAATCGGATTGGTAATTATCTTACGCTCGCTTCCTTTTAGTCTTTGAAGATGCAAGTGCAGTCCCCTTCAAGCGTTTCCAACGCCTGCGAGTGCTGGAACTCCAAGGCACCGAGGATCTGGAGTACGCTCATCTGGTGGAGACGTGTGAACTGCTGTGGCTGAGGTACATTGGTTTTGTGGGGACGCCAATCAGCGAGCTTCCTCCGGTGGCCAGCTATTTCAAAGCCCAGCCGGCCCAGCCCGTGAGGCCGTGACCCCATTCCCTCACTACTAGCGCCGGCAGCTTCACATCTCATTCTTCCCTCACTCTCTCAATCAAACATCTGCCCTACACCTAGTGCTTTGTGTCTACATCCCGATCCCCAATTCCTCACACGATCACACCACCAACACCATCCGCCGCCCAGCCAGCAGTCGCCCTCCGCCGCATCTCCCTCTCCAGGTTAGCCATTGTCCTCTGCCGCATCTCCTCGCTAGCCTGCAAATTTTAGATGCTTACATGTTGTGGTTCCTGGAAAGTAGCCATGCAATTCATTTATGCAGCATAGAAAGAAAATTGCATCCGATTGCTTCATGTTGACTGGCCTCTAAATCCACCCCACACCTCGCTTTCTATCAGACACATAGAGATAGAGATATCTCCGTGGCATCCTTGATCCCTGATTTAGTGCTCCACTCGATACACGATTTGGGAGCAAGGAAAGGCGATGGAGGCCACGGTGGTGAGCGCATCCCATGGAGCCATGGGTTCCCTGCTTGGGAAGCTTGCTGGTATGCTCATTGACAGTACAAGCTGCTCAAGGAATCCAAGGCGAGATCATGTTCCTAAAGCTGAGCTCGAGAGCATGTCGCGTTCTGAAGAAGATGTCAGCGTGGAGGAGCCCAGAACAAGCCAAGTGCTGGGCGAAGGAGGTGCGCGAGCTGTCCTATGATATCGAGGACAGCATTGATGAGTTCATGCTTCGTGTTGAACATGAGTCTAACTCCAACAGCAAGCCACATGGCCTTAAGGGGTTCATCAACAGGAGCATTAGATTGTTGACGACAATCAACACTCAGCATGAGATCGCTAAGCAATTCCAAGGCCTCAAGAGTCGTGTCTTGGAGGTCAGCGAGCGGCGCACGAGGTACAAGATTGATGACGCTGTCTCCAAGGCAAGCAACACAACTATAGACCCTCGCATGCTAGCACTCTATGTGGAAACGGCAAGCCTTGTGGGCATCCAAGGGCCAAGGGATGAGCTCATTCAGTTGATGATGGATCAAAACGGTATGTCTTTGCAGCAACTCAAGGTACTCTCTATCGTAGGATTTGGAGGTCTTGGTAAGACTACACTTGCAAATGAGATTTATCGTAAGCTAAAGGACCAATTCCAGTGTCGAAGTTTTGTATCTGTGTCCCAGAAACCAAACATAAAGAAGATTTTGGGAAATATACTGTCCCAAGTTGGCTACGTTGCCCCAGAGCAAACCAATATGGAAATATGGGATGAAGATAAACTGATTTGTGAACTCTGAGAATTCCTTATGGACAAGAGGTATGCTAGTGGAAATGAAATAACCCCAAATTATTTAACATTTGTTTTTTTTATTGAAGGTGTTTTTCATTTAGCTTGCTGGCTTGCTGGTATTCTGCACGCAACATTCGAATAGTCATTGGATGATGAAAAAAATCATTCGTGCCTATACATCGTAATATGTATACAACCTAATACAGGTCTTGTAAAGCTGCATAATAGAAATAGTAGGATATGACTTAGTGTGGCCTAGGCATCTTCATCCATGGTTTTTGAAAAAAAAGCCATAGCGTAGACCTCCATTGCTAGGCACGCCATGGTGATGCCTCCTTGTCATGCTCCTTAATTTCTCCCTTAATTTAATCAGTGTCTTGGATCAGACATCGCTTCTCCCTTATGTTCTCCTCTTTAAATAGTTACCTATATTAATTATCTTAGTTGGCTCCTATGTATTTATTTTTATACACATTGCTTAGGTGAACTGTTAAGACTGCCTCAACAACTGCCTCTATAGGATAGTGCTAATTAACAACAGTTGTTGAATTTTAGCACCATATGGGTTATTCAGGTGTCACCAAGCTAGACTCAACTAACATATTCATGTTTGTAATTTGTTTGGTAGCGTTTTTAGAAAGTAAGGATGCCTTTTAAGTTATTTTAAGTTCAGCTAATCTTTTTATGCTCTCGATGATATTGTATGATAGGTACTTTATTGTAATTGATGACATATGGAATGTAACCATATGGAGTATAATTAGATGCACTGTTCCAGAAAACAGGAATGGGAGCAGAGTAATAACAACTACACGGATTGAGACTGTGGCTATCGATTGTTGCTCCAATCATGATAAATTTGTTTATAAGATGAGGCCACTTGGCAGCGAAGACTCAAAAAGGTTATTTTTGAAAAGAATATTTGGCTCACATGATGCTTGTCCTCCGTATTTGCAAAAAGTTTTAGCTGGTATTTTAAAAAGATGTGGTGGCTTACCGCTTGCAATTATCACAATATCTAGCCTTTTGAGTACTCAACAGAACAAATTGATGAAGGAGCAATGGGAGCGCCTATTGAGTTATTTGGGCTCCAACTTTGAAGAGAATCCCACCTTAGAAAGCATGAGACAGATACTAAACCTTAGCTACATAAATCTTCCTCATTATTTGAAGACATGCATGCTTTATTTGGGTATTTATCCAGAGGATTACACAATCAAGAAGAATGATGTGGTTAGGCAATGGATTGCTCAAGGTTTTGTAAGGAAAGCACTGGGGCGAGATCTGGAGGATGTTGCTGAGGGCTATTTCAATGAGCTTGTTAATAGGAGCATTATTCAATCAGTAGATGCATTTCCCAATGGCGAGGTGTTGAATTGTAGAGTGCATGATATGATGCTTGATCTTATTGTACACAAGTGTAGAGAAGAGAATTTTATGATTGTTGTAGACGATATACAATACATTAGTGGACAGCAAGATAAGGTCCGTCGACTCTCACTCTACTTGGATGGTGTAATAGATGGCACAAGACTTGGAACCATTCAGCTCTCACAAGTAAGAGCGCTGGCGAGGTTTGGTACCTCTACATATATACCTCTTCTATTGGAGTTCAAGCATCTTCGTGTCTTAACTCTTGAATTTCCAGGCAGAAACCATGAGCAAACAATAGTTGATCTCAATGGAATTTGTCATTTGTTCCAATTAAGATATCTAAGAATTGTATCTAATCATAAAATAGAGCTGCCTAGGAAAATTCGGGAACTAAAACAATTGGAGACATTGGAAATAGAAACAGGGAGTGGTCAAGATATGGTTGTGGTTCCATCGGATATTGTTTGTTTGAACCAGTTGTTGCACCTTATAGTTTCCATTGGGATAAGTTTGCCTGAGGGGATTGGTAATATGAAATCCTTACGTACTTTGCGAAAGTTTGATTTGGGGAAGAACCAAACTGATACCATCACAAACATCGGAGGTCTAACTAATTTGAGGGATCTTGAAATATGTTTTCACTATGAGACACAATTGGATAACATGACAAAGAGACAATGTCTGCGTGTGTTTTGCTCTTCTCTTGAAAAGCTTTGCAATCTTACACACCTGCATGTGGGTGGTCATAATCTCATGTTCTGCTGTGATGATTTGAATTCGCTATCAGCTAGTCCCCGTCTTCTTCAGAGACTCGAGACGGATGATTGGGTATGGTTTTCAAGGGTTCCCAAGTGGATTGGAGAACTTCATAACTTGTATCACCTTCAACTTAGGGTTCAGGAGGTGTTGGAGGATGATGTCATAATCCTTTCACAGCTGCAGTCCTTATCCACCTGAACTTGAGTATCCATGGAACTCCTGAAAGTAAGGTTGTCATCTGTGTGACAGGATTCCCTGCTCTTAAGCAATTTGTGATCTCCTGCTTGAGGATGTCATATATGAGCTTTGAGGCAGGGGCAATGCCCAAGCTCCAAAGGCTTCAGATAAGATTCAATGCACAATATTGGGACAAAGCCCGCCCTGCATCTACTGGTATCGAGCACCTGTCAAACCTCAAGGATATCTCTGTAAGCATCGGGGGATATGGTTCCGGGGAATTCAGTAGAATACAGTCTAAGATAAGGAACGCCATTGACATGCACCTAGGTTGTCCAAAGGCTAAGATCAATTGTGGTGACAATTCGCTGTTTGTCTCTGCCGTCCTGCCAAACCGAGGCGTCAATGATGGCTTCAGCTGGCGGAAGTATGGCCAGAAGGATATCCTCGATTCCAAGTACCCAAGGTCAGCAACCCTCATACCAAACTCAGTTCACCACTTTTGCACTTAGCTATGGAATTCCCCGAGTTATCTCCTATTGTTGAGTGTGCTTTGAGATCTATGTTATCACCTCTTTCTCTCTCATTCGCATTCTTGCAAAAAACATATGAGGCTTACAAGTCCTTGGACAATATGCTCTTCTTCAACCTCCCTCTTCTTCGACCTCCCATGGATCGAGGAGCGGCGGTGTTGACCGATGGCTGCATGGATGGGGCGGGCCATGCTAAGGGAGGGGGAGGGGGAGTTAGAAGGAAGAAGCACAATTATCCAAGGGTTTGTAAAACTCATGTGGTACTACTGGCAAGAACGTGTGGAGAGTGAGGGTAGTAGCATGGATCTCGGAGCACTGAGATAGGAAGGGGAACTTCTTCGATAAGGAGAAACAGATTTTTACTCAGGTCGAATGCAAAATTTTTTTTTGGCTGCGTCGATGTGGGCAGTTGAGCAGACCTCTTGTTATGTTGTAACTCTCACTGCAGAAGTTATTACCGGTGCGTTCACCGGAACAGTCAGGGCTGCCTCGCCACCAAGCAGGTGCAACGCATAGACGACGACCCGCTGCTCTACAACTCGATATACCACGGGGATCATACGTGCAGTCAGAGGGCAGTGCAGCCGCAGCCTGAACAGGAACAGAGCTCTGTCTCCATGGGGTTGAAGGCCGAGGAGCCCATGTCGCCGGCATCATCCTTCTCCTGCATGCCGGCAGGAGCCGAAATCGACCGCGTGACTGCATCAGCTTTGGTGTCCCCAGAGATGACAGAGATGATGAAGGCTATGATATCTAACAAGAGGTACAGAGTATAGCACAATACACTTTGGCTGCATGGACTTCATCAGGGTATATATATAGAGATTTTTTACGGTCCTTGAGGAGGTACTAGAAGGTACCACAATTTCTAGTGTTAATTTATGGTACCTCCTGGTACCTAACACTGAGGAGGTACCAAGAGGTACCATAATTTATACTAGAAATTGTGGTACCTCCCGGTACCTCCTCAAGGACCGTAAAAAAGCTCATATAGATATCTATGATCTGCTGCTGGTGGAGATCGATCATAACCAGAACAAATATATATCATCTCTCTGAACAAAGGAATTCGGCGTTGCCCAAATGGAGCACACAGGTGAGGGTCAGTGCCGTGCAAGACGAAGCCCCTGCCCCTCTCGAGGACGGCTTCGGCTGGAACAAGTAAGGGCAGAAGGACATCCTCGGTGCCAAGCACCCAAGGTCAGCGACCATCGCATAGCAGACTCACCACATCAACCGCGCATTTTTCTTTCTATCCGACCGACCTCTTGTGACATTGGACTCTCGCAGACATTACTACCGGTGCTCGCAGGGCTGCGCCGCCACTAGGCAGGTACAGCGCCGAGACGACGACCCGCTGCTCCTCGATGTGGTGTACTACGGGAAGCACAGCTGCGCTCAGAGCGCGCAGGAGTCCAACAACCAAAGGCCACGAACCGCTGCATGCACAGATCACTCCCAGAGCTCGGCTGCAGAGGCTAGTGCCGGAGTTGGAGACGGCCGCCGGGACGAACTCCCGGAGGCTACGACCTCTGAACAAAGACCGTAGCACCGGCTGCAGGGGAAATACTAGCGGTAATGTAGAGTCTTTTGCACTTGTCTCAGCTTCCCTGCATTGCCAAGAAATTGTGTGTCTCATTGACTCATTGTTTCATCTCCCTCGCAGAACCAATCAAGGAGGTTCAGTTGTCTAAGAGAACACAACTTTGCAAATCGCAACGCTGGGCACAACGTGACTGTTTTATTTTCTACTGCGACAGCATAAGACTTGCTCCGATCCGTGCGCTTGAGATACTGTGTCCAAGTGAGCTGGCTCCATCTTAGGCCGTACCGTTACACCAGTATCCTGTACCCTCATGGCGTGATCATGCTCCAACTGTACAGGATGAGATCGATGTAACGGTTGAGCTAGAAGAGGATCTGATAGCTGCGTGATTTAAGCTCTAATGGTACCAACAAATGCGCTGAAAATCATGCGCTTCATAAAAGTAGCAGGCTAGCGTTTAGACCGGAGAATTGAGCCGGGCTTTAGTGGGCCAGCACGAGCACAGCCTGATTTTAATGGTCTAAAGCACGACCTGGCATGAAAAAATGGGTCGGGCTGGTATGGCCCGAATGGTACTACAAGAGAAATGACCTTCCATACCGGTACATCAGTCCCGATTGGCCACAAACCGGGACGGGACTGGCCACAAACCAGGACTAATGTAGCAATAGTCCCGGTTCGTGGCTATAGAGCTAAAAACACGATTAGTACCGGTTCGTGGCCAACATTAGTCCCGGTTCATAACACGAACCGGTACTAACGGTGGCTTTGGCAAGCGGGTACATGCTAGCTGGCACAAGCACAAATTAGTCCCGGTTCGTGTTACGAACCGGTACTAAATGTAGGCCTTTAGTCTCGGTTCGTGTTACGAACCGGTATTAAAGGCTCATTCCAGCATACTTAAAAAGGAATACATATCCTAGTCTATTAAATATGCGTGGGTGGGTGGGTTGGTTAGAAGAATGAGTGGGGAGTCACGTGGTGGCATAAGGTCCTAGGTTCGAGTCTTGGGTTCGCTTTATTTTTTAGATATTTCCAACGCTTTAGTACTGGTTAGGGGAACCGGGACTAAAGGTATGGGACCTTTAGTCCCGGATGGCCTGTCCCGGTTCGGGAACCGGGACTAAAGCCCGTTCCCAACCGAGACGAAAGGCTGTTTTTCTAGTAGTATGGCGTGCCGGGCTGGGCCTAAAAACCTGGCACGATGGGCCGCTCGGCACGGCCGTACTGTATGGGCCATGCTCGGGCCAGCACGGTCCGAATTTAAGCCTGAACCTG
The DNA here is from genome assembly GCA_036346145.1 of Olyra latifolia. NCBI lineage: Eukaryota > Viridiplantae > Streptophyta > Magnoliopsida > Poales > Poaceae > Olyra > Olyra latifolia. The sequence continues at coordinate 35,624,025 of CM070533.1, forward strand.
TAATTTGTATTTTTCAGAGTCTTTCTATGCTCGTATGAATTTATATTCTACATAAAAGTTGTAGAGAATTATGAAATGCATCTTGTTCATGTAGACAACCTTTTCATTTGAGTAACGTATGGATTTATAAAAAAAATATTTATTGCGCTGTGTAGTTTTAGATTGACGCCATCTCTCTCGGTAATCTATATTTTTTAGAGTCTTCCTTTGCTCATATGAATTTATATTCTACATGAAAGTTGTAAAGAATTTCGAGACACATCCTTTTTATGTAGACAACTTTTTCATTTGAGTAACGTATAAAGTTATAAAAAAAATATTTAGTACACTATATAGTTTCAGACCGATGCCACCTCTCGGTAATCTGTATTTTTTGGGTTCTTCTTTTTCTCATATGAATTTATATTCTACATAAAGTTTGTAGAGAATTTGGAGACGCATCTTTTTTATGTAGACAACTTTTTCATTTGAGCAACATATGAATTTATAAAAAAATATTTAATGTGCCGTGTTCTCTCCCGTGCCGTGCTCGGGCCGCCCGGCCCGGCAGTAGCCCGGCATGTTTTGGGCTGTGCTAGGCCCGGCCCGGCCTGGCACGGATATATGATCGGGCCGGTGTTTCATGCAAGGACAAGCACGACGGGCCTGGGCCGTGCTGGCCCGGCCCAGTCGAAGTCCCACCTCCACTAGCGTTTGGAGGAGGCGACGACGTCAGGCTGCCGCGTGGGCCATGCATGACCTTGGGGATGTATTAGCGTATTTCGGCGGGCATCTGGCCTACATTTTATTTCGTTTGTGTTATTTCTATTTTTCTTGAAAAATTCATGCATGCATTGCACCATGTACCGTACCTCAAATAAATAGTATTGCATGAATGTATGCTGCAAAGGTATTAGCCCATTTGCCCTTACGTACGTGTCTTCGCCATTTTGCCATCCCGCAGATTGACTTCGCCCTTTTGCCACTCCGCATGTTGGCTTCTCTCCCTTTTGCCATTTTTCCTATTTTGCTGTATTTTTTCTCACATGTGAAGACAAATCTACCTCTCCCATCTCTTTTGTCCCCTCTTCTCTGTCTCTCCCGAGGCTCGTCTCTCCTCCCCAATCGCCGCAACACAGCGACGGCCACCGCCCCACCGCCGTCCTCCCCGCCCCGGCTAGCATCGCCCCGCCGTCGTCGTTCCCATCGCCGGCCAGGAGCAAAACACAGCAACGGCGGGGAGGGGCAGATTTGTCTTCACATGTGAGAAAAGCACAGGAAAATAGGAAAAATGGCAAAAGGGAGAGAAGCCAACGTACGGGGTGGCAAAAGAGCAAAGTCAATCTGCAGGATGGCAAAACGGCGAAGACACACGTACGTAAGGGCAAATGGGCTAATACCTCCGGCAGGGGCTTAGTTGTCCATTTATGCACCTGTGTACTTCCAATTACAAATATATGTCGCTCATGGGTTCAAAGAAAACATCAGATTGCAGGGCGCGTAATTTTAAGTTGTTTAATTATGTAGCTGTCAACCAACAAATGGTACGTGTTTGTCGTTACAAATAGACGCATGTCGTCACGTGCATCTGCCGATTAGTACTGGCTAGTGACCACAACACCCCATTTGGAATAAAAATGCATAATAAAGTAGAACAGATCACACTTTCTTTAAACTGATTCCATTAAAAAATAGGCCAATAGTGATCGACCGCTGATGCTGAACGTCATTTGCAAGCACCACTCAATGGCTTAAACTTAGATTGATCTGCAAGCAATTCCTAGTATGTACCTTAAAACCGATCGAGAAGGGCATGCGCAACAGATGAGTCGAAAAAAAATATGACGAGACTACTCTAAATACGACGAAAGTAAACAAAAGGTAAAAGACAAGTAAAAATAGATTTGTTTGATTGATTCATAAATCCTTTTACCGCCCCACAGGCCAAGTACGTATTTATATTTTAGACTCAATCAACTATGACTCTTATTCTCGCAATCTACACGAATTTGACTCTATATCTTCTCATTATATCTAATACTTACTTAATATATTCATGTTAAGCCGATCCAAACTCCTATTCCTCCTTTAACCGATTCGGCCACACCTACCCAAACCGACTTCAACCTTTGCTTTCATGTCTGGTCTGGTCCATATTTTGCCAATCTCAAATCGATTTCTAGAAGTTTCTAGATTATCAGCTTTATTTTCAAAATTGGATGTCATCGGGTATCTAAAAATTGTAGCATATGGAAGAATAGAGCTGCCAAGTAAAATTCGGGAACTACAGAAATTTGAGACAATGAAAATAGAAGCTGGGAGTGATGAAGATGTGGTTGTGTTTCCATCAGATATTGTTTGTTTAAGCGACTTATTGCACCTCATGGTTTCTATTAGGATAAGTTTTCCCAACAGGATTAGTAATGCATAGAGGCCACGATGGCCAGTGCAATTATATACATGGCCGTATCGTGTTACACGTGCAATCTTGCATATGCCAAAACAATTATTGGAAAAATTGTATACATGCCATCCACAAGTTAACAAAATTACATAGCACGTTTGTATAGGCCATGCAATTTTGTAACTTTTTAATGGCACGTATACAATTGGCCTGATTGATGTGATAATGGGCAGCGCAAGGTTCCAAAACTAAAATGCTTGGGCCTGACCGCAAAATGAGGAACGAAATATCAGAAAAATAATGGTAAATAATAGAATTGAGGAACAAAAAAAATACATACTAAAAAACCTGGAACTGAATGGAAAAAAAAAACCAAAGGAAATGGAAGGAATGGAAAAGTAGCGAGTTGCAAAGATGTATGGACCGTGCATACAGCAAGCCCGTGCCGATGGATGGGTTTAGTGGACCAGTAGAAAACGCAAATGGCTTCGCAGGCCTGCACTGGTTACTTGCCTGTCGCCCAGCATGGAGAAAACAACAGTATTGGGGCTCAGCTTGATGAATTGACACAGGAATTCGCTAGTTTATCTCTGAGAATGGATTTTTTTTTCTTTTTGAAATGTTATAATTCATGGTGAGGGCACTGTCTTTCGGCGATTGAAAAAGACCAATTTTTAATTTTTAAAATAAAGGTGCATTGAAAAGCACCTAGATTATTTGATTGATACATATTATTAAGCAATTTTACGGCACGTAACGATGATATTATGTAATGGTAGTATATTTTAGATATAACATTAGACTTAGTGAGGATATTAACAGCATGTCACCCTATCAGGAGCCGTCGCTTCGATGCCGCTCTGATTTGCTGAAGATAATTCTCACCGAACTAACCGCATCATGTCATGTTCCTGAAAACAAGCAATCTATCCAGAAGTTAATTTATTTTCTTTCATCAATTGGGGGCGTTAAACGGATACAATGGCTATATATGGGCATGTATGTACTGATGGAGTTGATTTTTCCTGTGAACTCCATGCAATTTTGATTTTCGAGGCAAGAAAGAGGAAAAAGTTCATTTTGCCCCCTGAACTATTAGGTAAATCCATTTTTTCTCTCTGAACTCTAAAACCGGGCAACCAAAACCTCAAACTCTTCGTACCAAATAAATTTCCCTCTGAGCTAAACCTACCCCAGTTTTGTCTGACGTGGCATCCTAGTCAGCAGGGTTTTCTACAGAATAAGTTACAAAAAATCTAATAAATTATAGAAAATCTTAGGAAGCTCAAAATAAAATAAAAATATCTACAAATTAAGAAAAATGTGTAGAATCTAAATATACAATAGAAATGTTATATTTATGTGGAAATCTATAGAAAAAATATATTTGTTTTATAAGGTTTTTTGTTAATTAAATTAATCAAGTATTTAGGGAAAATTAGTTTGTCTTATCAGAGAAATTGAAGAAAATTAAGAAAAATAGAAGGATGTTAGTTTGACCTTTGAATTTGAGTTCGTAGAAAACTAGGAAGAATAGAAGATGGTAGTTTGACCTTTGAATTTTAATTTGTAAAAATTTAAATTCAATGGTCAAACTAACATGATTCTATTATATTAATTTCTCCATTATTCCAACAATCTAAAATAATTTTTCATATTTTTCTAAGAATCCAAATTAATTTCCCTAAATGCTTGATTTATTTAATCAATAAAAGACACTCTAACGAAGAATATAATTTTTTTGCATATAAGTTTATGCACAAATATCATACCTTTTGGATTATACACTTTTTTTTTTGAATTTTTAGATATTTTTATTGATGAGGTCATATCTCCAACGCAATCCAAGAACAATTTGCTGGCTTCTTTGTTGATGAGGTCATATCTCCAAAGGACAAGTATCACGAACATGCGTTCAGAGCGTGCCCTCCGATAAGAACTAGCGAACTAACGGGTTCAACATCGGTTACAAAAAGCGATGGACGAAAAAAATGTACTCTTGTATTTTGAATTGTAACTTGAGTTCTCTCATATGTAGTTGATGTGAATATGTGTTAAATTAATTTGATGTGAATATTATTTGAATGTGAATATGTACTTTGTTGAATTAATTAGTGTTGTAAATTTTGAAATCTGGTATACAAATCTATAAATTATTAATCTGATTGAAATGTGAATTGCAATTAAACCTGAATTAAAAATAAATTGTGCCCTGTTATTGGATGGGCAATAGAGGCTTCACTACCGGTTTATAATATAAACCGGTAGTGAATCCCCTATTGTCGAATGGGCAATAGGGGCTAGTAGAGGCTCTACTAGCCCCTTTTTTTAGATTCACTAGCTGTTTGTATTACAAACTGGTAGTAGAGACCTTGTAGCGCTGAACGTGCTCCCCTTTTCTGGCAAGCTCTACCCGTTAGGTCAACCGGTAGTGTAACTCATTAGGCATCACTCTCGGATGTCTACAGCCATTTCCAAAACCGGTACTAGAGCCGGTTTGGAACCGAACCGGTAGTATAGGCCCCATGTCCTATAGTGATCCATTCTTTCTTCCATCCATAGTAGCAGGAAATACACTCGTTCAAGTGAACTGTAACAACTACTGTCATCTAGCTAGCTTTCGGCCAAACTACAGTCACCATCCCACTTTCAGTCAAGAAGTCAGCTTAATGCTGGTGTAGGTTAAAGGCTCGACCAATCGTCTCTAAGAGACTAGAGCCTTGGCTGGGCACCCGCATCAGGCCATCGGAGGAGCTGCATGCCCTCAGTGCGCTCCTAGACTCCCCGCTATCGGATGACGCAATTCTGGCTCTCGCGGACCTGACGGGCCTTAAGCTGTCTGACCTGGCCCTGGCGCTGGCGACTGGCCAGCAGACGCTTCCTGTCCCCACGATGACGACTGGCCTGCAATCGAGTCCTATTGATGTCCACTCATCCCCATGGATAGCATCAGCGCGAACCTTCATCTCGTTAATTGGAATGTCCATGGCCTCAACTCGATAGCTCAACGCAGTGTGCTAAGCGCAGGGATTTAAATTTCGTCGGAATTTCACAAATTTCGCCTATTTCGGCCTAGAGCGAAAAGGTCCATTTTGGTCAAATATTTACGGCTTTGATTTTTTGGTCAAATATTCAAAATTTATCTAAATTCAGCTAGTTTTTGCCGCGCGTTTGATGTTTTTCATCTGAAATTTCATCTAAAATTTCCGAATTCCATGGAATCTAGATTTTTCGACAGGAGATGAAATTTTTGCTTCACCGAAAAATTAATCCTTGGGCCTAAGCAACATGGCCATTTCCTCTCGAGCCACAAATGTCAGCCTACAAGAGACTAAGCTAGCAGACATCTCTTTGCAGTCGATGTTGGCATGTTTCGGCTCCAAATTCTCACGGAGCTTCGCTCACATCCTAGGGGATGGTACTAGGGGAGGGGTTGTTCTTGCAGGCCAAGATGACTTCTTCTCCATTGACACTGTCCACTCCTCTGCCGACTATCTCAGCATGTGCATTGTCTCTAAACTAGATGGTGCTCATTGGTTCATCACGGTGGTGTATGGCCCTCAAACTAAGGAGTAGAAACTCCAATTCCTTGCCAACCTCGCTGATTGCACGCCCAATGGAGACGACCCCCGTTGGTTGCTTGTTCGACTAGGATTTGGTCATCGATGGACAAACTGGATCTCTACACCCCATGGTTCCGGATTCTCCTCCATTCTCCTTAATGGGTCCCCAGGCCCAAAAATCTCACATAGGAGAGGCGTGTCGTAGGGCAATCCTATCTCTCCCATTCTCTTCATCCTCTCCATGGACCCAATTCAGTGCCTCTTCCAACTCGTGGTTGAACATGGGCTCCTCTCCCCTATCCAGACTAGAAACCTATTCATGCGGACCTCCCTCTACGCCGACGATGCTGCCATCTTCCTTAACCCTTCCAAGGAGGAAATAGAAATCGTTATGCAGATTCTGGTAACCTTCGAGCAGGCAATGGGCCCTGTGATCAACCTAGATAAATGTTCAACCTTCTCGCTTAACTGCCAAGACATTGACTTGGTTGACGTTTGGGGTGCCTTTCCTGATTGGCAAGGCAGCTTCCCCTTCCGCTACCTTGGCCTCCCTCTCCACACCAGCAAACTAAGGAGAACTCACATCCTGCCTCTCATCGAGATACTCTAGAATAGACCGCCTCATTGGAAAGGAAAATTGCTCTCCAAAGCCGGTCACCTCACGCTGGTCAACTCGGTCCTCTCAGCCCTCCCGACCTACTTCATCTCCGCCCTTCAAATTCGTAAATGGGTGACAAAGAAAATGGATTGTATTTGACGTTCTTTTATTTGGCAAGGAGAAGCATCTATGCATGGGGGTCACCCCCTCGTCAACTGGAACATAGTGTGCAGACCCAAGCAGCTGGGTGGCCTAGGCACTCCAGATCTTCAACATTTTGGTAGAGCCCTCCTCTTTGTAGGCTCTAGCATGAATGCAAGTCATTAGACAAACCTTGGTCTGGCACCACTCTGCCCTGTGACGATAAGGATATGAGCCTCTTCCTCTCAGCCACGTTGGTCACTATCGGAAACTTAATTAAACATAGCGATCTAGGTTTACCTGTGAATGTTAAACCAATAGAGGTTGGTAGAATAAACATACAATAGTAAAATCCGTGGTATAAAGATAATGCACCCAAACTGACAATTGTGGAGACCACCGTAAAAGTCTTATACTGCACAGCGAACATGATAGTACAAACATATAATCGATGTCGGAAGTAGCTATATATCATTGGATTTTTTGCTTCTTCACATAATAGGGCCTGTTGTGCTCGATAGCTTCTTTTTTCCATACTTCCAATTTGCTGTCATCAACAGAAGAATGGAGCACCACCTCATTAAGGCGTTGAAGATGTTGGATGCCCGTCACGCCGAGCCCATCACCTGCAAAATGCAGGCAAAGCAGCTGCAAAGAGGCGAGGTTAGTCATGGCATTTTCTTCGATGCGCACCGGTGGAAGCTTTGGAGCCTCAAAGCTCAGGCGCTGAAGGCTTGGGAATCCCTTCCTCTGCACAACAAATTCGTCGTCCCCAAATTCGTCTGCCAGCATCAGATATTCCAAGCAAGGTAGAGTTTGCAGGACAGATAGAGCTTCGCTTGTCAGACCAGTTGAGATGAGGTGCAATTTGTTGAGGTTACGCAGCTGGCGTAACTTTTCCTTGTTAGGCAGAGTTCCCAATTTTCCCCTCAGTTTGATAGTGCTGATAATACAGGGAGACCTTAGAGAATGCAGAAAGGCCTTGGAGAATTCACCAGAATCAATGGACACAGACTCGAGATCGGTAAAGCGCGTCGTAAGAGAGGAGACCAAAATCTCAGTGAGTGCGCTAGTTGTGCTTGGGTCAGCAGTCTCCTTGCACCATGCTTTAACCTTTCTCAACCTTTTCGCGTGGGGTATAATACATCCAAAACCTTGTGTCTCGTTGATAACAAATCCAGCAAGAGTGTGCAGATTGCTCTTCGTTGACAAGAAATCCTCAAGCTCTTTTGTCGATGTTGGTGCCGGTAGCTCAAACTGGCCGAACAGGTAGACTAGATTTGGCAGCATGATGACTTCCATAGGCAAATTTTCCACTTTTGTGCCCCGGATGTCCAGCGTCTGTAGATGCTGTAGCTTCTTTATCTCATTGGGGACCTCCTGGATGTCAGTATTCCTGAGGTTGAGGTACCTGAGAAACCGAAATTCACATATGTCCTTGACAACATTCTTGCCAAGCCCCGTGCAGCCTTCCAGATCCAAGACTCGCAGCAACTGGCATCTGTTCAAGTAGACAAGCTCGCTGTCAAAGATCGTTAACGACCTGACAACAGACAATCCTTTCTTCTCTGCAAGACACCAGCCTGCTTTGGTGCCGGACTGAACAGCGAGTCGGCGGATACGGATAGTACAGGTTTCTTCTTGTTTATTGATGAGTGGATAGGCTTGGAGCTTATCCTTGTGAACCAGAGTGACGAAGTTTTTTGAGACTGACTTGTGGATGATAAACTCAAGCATTACACTCTGAACATGACACCTCTCAACAACCATCGAACTGTTCTGAATTGGTACTGCCTCAGTGATACTAAGGCCAGCCATATCCTCACGCCACTGAACACCCTTGGAATCGTTGCGAATCAGTACCGGGTTAATGATACTCCGGTTAATCAAGTAGTCGAGACATTTACGGCCATCTCCATTAATCAATCCTTCAGCCGATAATCTTCTGATTAGACTCTTGCGGTTAATTTTATGACCTCTCGGGAATATGCTTAAAGAAAGCAAGCAGCATGCCTTGTGATCATCGTTAGGCTGGCCCTCATAGGATTGGACAAGCGCTCTTTTCATTTCCACAAAGGCGCTCTCGTCACCTGACAGGTGCTCACCAAGTTCTTCGCCCACACGTTCACAGGAAGTTCTATCAACTTCTTGTCCCCTACACAAATAATTAGCTGCGCTAATCAGTGCCAGTGGTAAACCATCATATTTTTCGAATATTTTTATTGAACCATCTTTCAGAGCAGGTGAAGGTTCCATTGATTTGCCAAAAACTTTTTTCCAGAATATTGCTTTTGAGTCATCTTCGCCAAGGCATTGCATTGTGTTCATAACACTGCATCTGCGAGAGCTGCAGGCACGGGCGACGGAACGGTCACTCGTCGTCACAATTATTCTGCTACTCTTGGCATTTTCAGGGAACGCGTGTTCTATACTATGCCACATATCGGCTCCCTGCAAGTCATCAATAAAGACCAAGTACCTAGCAAAACATATTGACAACAAAGTTTCATAAGAACGGTTGAGCACTATATACCATGAATACACTTTTTATTTAAAAATAAGCAAAGTATATAATAATTGTTACAACATTAGAATTATATATATTACCATTTTGGAATGATATATTCATACTAATTTGTATTTTTCAATTATTACATCCAAATTAGTTTTCCAACTTGTTATAAAGCGCTATATTCCACCTTGTCCATTTATAAAAAAGGTGGCAAAATTGCCCTATATGAACCCCTATGATCTAATTGTCTTCGTTTTCTTTTTCAGCAACATGGCAGGAGCTCTGCCATAATTGTCTTGATTTAAGAACATCTGTGGTTCAATTTTGTAAAATCCGATCAGTAAAGGGACCTAGCTAATTAGATAGTGCAGAATAGTTGAGGGTTTAAATCATCAAACTGAGCTATAGGAGATTTGTACCAAATTCAAGTAGGAAAATTAAGGAAATGCAACTAAATGAGTAAATAATGCATGAAAAACAACTCTTTCCTTTTCCATTTTTTAATTTTTAGAAGTTAGAACCATGAGAAAAGACTAACATGCCCAAACATGCTTACACCTTCTGGATTGTGGAAAATTTTCTTGATTGTTGTGGAAATGAAATGGTTTCTTGAGGTGTCATTTTGAAAAAATGAAAAAAAATCCGATTTACATGGGAATGGGAATATTCTTTGAGGCGTCATTTGAAACATCGAGATTCTTCTGTGTTTGTATGGGAATTGAACTATTGCATATAATAATTCTACATCCAAAACAGGGTATGAAATTCCTAAATTCCAAACGGGGCTTAAGTACAAAATTGAAGTTTTGGATTCATTAATTTTGTCATTTGTATGAGACATTTAATCTCGATCGAGCATCACTTTTCTTGATGATTAAATTGAGAAATATTGACCGGTGAATTTGTCAAAAGGACTAGGCAAGTTAGCTACACATGGGACGTGCAAATTCCCGGTAGATAGGGGCGTCATATAATAAAAATTATTCAGGTGATGATTGATGAGTAGTTTGATTATCAAACGAAAAACGGATTTTGTATTTTCTACGCTATATAGCGCGTAGCTATATCAGCTTGTCAACAGGCCACGTCGCCCCTTCAAATCTGTGCCTTTGGATCGGACCACGCAGCCCAAATCCGGGCGTCGGTGTAGCCCTCACAGCGCTGCCCTTTTAGCCTTCGTAGATGCACCCATAGTTGGCCGGAATTACACCTCCGTGCCACTGCGTATAACGCGGGCCGTCCGATCGTCGGTCCAAATGCGATCTGGCCGTCCATTCAAACGTTATATATAAAATAATTTATTGCTTTGCTTTCTCAACAAGGCGGAGGTTTCACCGGGTTGGTTTGCTGCGTTGGAACTCAGTTCCAAGACCACGGTTCGAATCCTGCCCTCCCCTATTTTCCAGCACCTTGTCTCTTTGTCTTTTTTTTTTTCCTTTTTCTATTTTCTTTTTTCTGGGCTGTCTAAAAATTCCAAAAAATAAAAAATTTGTAAAAATGGAACCATGGCTACACAAATAAGGTCCATAAAAATTTTGGATATTTTTTGAAAATTTCTGAAGTTATAATAATTTTGAATTTAAAAAATATTTTTGATCTCTTTTTCTCTTCTATTTCCTTTTTCATGCCGTTTAAAATTTTCAAAAAAATTACAAAAATAGAACCATGGTTCCACGAAGAAAATCCATAGAAATTTTTTTTTATTTTTTCAAATTAGAAAACTTTTGGATTTTAAACTTTGTTCTCTTCCATTTTCTTTATTCTAGGCCATTTAAAAATTCACAAAAAAAATTTGAAAAAAAAGGGAACCATACTTGGGCGAAGAAGGTCTCAAAAAAATTTTATTTTTGGGAAATTTTTGAAATTACAAAGCTTTGCAATTTTAAAAACTTTTTCACTCTCTTTTTTCCCTCTTCTATTTTTTTTTTGGTATGCTGTTTACAAATTCCAAAAAAAAAAAGTTTCCAAAATTGAAACCATGGCCCCACAAAGAAGATCCATAAAAACTTAGATTTTTCCAAAAACATTTTAGATTAGAGCAATTTTAAATTTTATTTTAATTATTACTACTACTATATAGCGCGTAAGCGCTTTTGTAAAGGCGACAGCTAGCCACGTCCCCGCAAAACATCGGTCGTTCGATTGTCTCAGCCAATCAAATTGGGTCGTCCATCCTAAATTCTATTATAAAAATTTCTCTTTGCACGGCTCTGATACAACGCGGGCTTTCTGCTCGGTTAGTGTTCGGCTGCTGCCTTCAACCTCGCATCATGGGTTCGAATCCTATTGACCCCGCTTTTCCAGTACATTGTTTCCACTGCCTTTTCTTTTTCTTTTTCTATTTTCTTTTTTCTACGCCGTTTAAAAATTTTAAAAAATATAAAGTTTACAAAAATGGAACCATGCCTGCACAAAAACTGTTCATAAAAGTTTAGATGTTTTTCAAAATTTTTTGAAATTAGAAAAAGTTTAGAACATATTTTTCACTCTTTTTCCCTCTTTTATTTTCTTTTTTTAGGCTGTTTAAAAATTTCAGGAAAAAATTTACAAAAATAGAACCATGGCTCCACAAAGAAGGCTCATAAAAAACTTAGATTTTTTCAAAAAAATTCAAAATTAGAACAATTTTGAAATTCCGCTCTTCTTATGATTCAAGGAATTTTTCAAGCTTTTCTAAATTTTTCCTTTAAACCATACTCCTTAGGTCATGTTATCTAATCTGTGTTATGATGGCTATATATATCTATTACTTGCAATATAAATTTTATAGTATTTTATGATTGATTCACTTCACTTAATTAATCTAAAATTTAAAAATTACTAAGCCGTTTAAAAGTTAAAAAACCGCCCTCCCTTTTTTCGTGTAATCCATTTAAAATTTAGGTGAAAAAACACGGGATTATAAAATATATTTAGTGCTTTGAATATATATTTTACGTACTTGATTAATGTAAAGTTAAAAATTAGTAAGCGATGCACACAAAAAAGGGCCGTTAGAACCTAGATGGTTAAAGTGCAACTACAACCGATACAGCACACGGAGCTGACGCGCCACCGCGCGTGGGCCCCTCTAGTATGTACTGAAAAGCTGTAGATGAAAATTGCTCAGAAGAGAGAGAGAGAGAGAGAGAGAGAGAGAGAGAGGGGGGGGGGAGAGAGACCTTTTTTCCTTTAGAATTGTTTGCAGAGTTCGAACATCTGTCGGAGCAATTTCTTGTCGAATCTTGTTTAGAATGTCTTCCGCATGGCGGCACTCGGACGCCGCAGCCCAAGCAACGCAATCGAATGCTCCACAGGCAGAGTTAACAATGTGATCATACACTGCTTTTGCGAGGGCGGTCTTCCCCACGCTACGGAATCCCACGATGGATATCACCCTCAGGAGCTCACACGCCGGAGAGAGCAACTCCAGAAGCTCATATTTGTGCTTGTCGATGCCCACAAGTTTAGCTTCTTCATGACGAGCATGAACTCCAGAAGCTATGCTCTTGCTGGATTCATGGCTTGTTGGCGCCCTCCTCTTTTCCAGCCTCTCGATGCTCTCCTTGAACTGCTTGATGCGGTCGATTTCTTGAGGACGAGGGTCAATCCCCAGCGCGTTCAGGACGAAGCCAACCAACGGCCCAGGCTCCTGGAGACCATAAATGAAGTCCTCGATATCATAAGCCAGGTCCTGCAGGTGCACCTCCTCATAATTCTTCAGATCCCCCTCGATCATTTCGAGTTCCTGCTTGATGGATTTGAGGCCATTCTTCAGTTTGCTGCTGAGGTCCCTATGATCCTTTACAAGGCTGATCGCGACCAGTGCAATCGTCAGCACAGTCTGCCCGGGGCGGAGAACATCCATCGGATCACGATGCATCATTTGGAGATGACACTGGAACGGGATGGTGGCTAGCAGAGGGTCTGGCTGTATGCCTAATGAACAGAGAATATAGATTATCATAGAGTATATATAACGGTGGACGGTGCTAACCCGTTATTCTATCACATTTTTTGAGACAGGTGGACGGTGGTTTTATTTTTTTGAATGCGGACGGTGGATTGCATGAGCCACCACCCCCCACCCCCAGAGGCGGAGCTGAGACCGGGGCTCAGTGGGGCTGAAACCCCGGTCGTACGTGGGCCGCAGCAATTAGTACTTAGTAATTAGTATGCTGTACTTAGTGGTCCAAGTAATCAAAGTTTCAAGTCCAAACTGAAGCGCCGCACGTGCCCTCGTGACTCTTCCACTTTTTGTTTCCTCGTCTCCATGGCAGCACCGCACGTCCTCGTCTCAGCGTCTCCTCCAACAGGCAACAGCGACGTGCGTGCGTGACAGCGTGAGACACCGACGGCTCCTCCAGGGCAGGCCGGCAGCGCCGCGCGCAGCAGGCTCAAGGACATCAGCTAGCAGGTCAGTTTTTTTTCTAATCACATTGTTTGATTCGATTACTATGTACTGCTGCATCCATAGTTAAGTAATTTTTATAACTAAATTCTAGAATGAAGAGATTCTTTGCACCATTGCAAAAATCAAAACCATCCAGAGCCATATCTCATCCATCCGAGCCTTAGATGTTCTTTTTTTAGCCCCTCTCTTAGTAATTTTCTGGCTCCGCCACTGCCCACCCCCCCCCCCCCACCCCCTCTCTCTCTATATATACACTACTCTCTCCATCCCAAAATATAAGACGCGGCTTGACTTGGCTCAATCTTTAAAACTATACTTTCATGTTTAATTTTTTTTATAGTATGTCGTGCATAGAAATAAAATTATGATCATTGAAAAATACTTTCAAATACGATACTAATGATACCATTTTTATATCACAAAATGTATATATTGTTAGACAAATCGTTTGTCAAAGATAATGAAGTTTGAATCTTGAAATACGTGCACGCCTTATATTTTGGGACAGAGAGAGTATTATACACCTTTAGCGTAGAATAGCTATTTTACGCCCCTAAAAATAACTATAAATAACTATAATTTCTATAATGATTAACCATCGATCGTTTCTCTGAAAAAAAATCACATGCTGTAAAATTACAATAGCGATCGATAGTTAATTATCGTAAGAATTATAGTTATTCGTTTTATAAATTATAGTTATTTTTCGGATGCGGAATAGCTATTCTACACTAAGGGTGTAGAATAGCGCTACCGTATACACACACTACTCGGGAGCTAGCTTCCAAATAGTTATTCAGCACCCTCGGGTCGGTTGTGCATTATGGTCAAACTGGACCAAGTCACGCGTTTGAAATCAACAATTTGTTCAATTAGGCAATTAAGGACCCTTTGGCACAGCTCCAACTCTCAGCTTCACCTCAGAGCTAGAGTTTGTAGGTTAAAATAAAGTGACTTAAGTTTATATTTTTAGTTTAAAATGTAAATAAGATGACTCACCTAAGTATCCTCAATTTATCCACAACTCCAGCTCTATAAATTTCTGGAGCTAGGAATAGGGTGCTCCACCAACTCCACCAATTTGGTGGAGCTGGAGCTGTGCCAAACAGGGCCTAATCCTACGCCATTAATAGGCCCCTTAATTAGTGGAAGCCAGCCCTCTCTCTCCTCCTGCTAGATTCAATCCACCGTCCTGGCGTTGCTCGGCCGCAAATTCATCATCATCCCACGACGCCAATGGCTCCCCGTCCTCCATGGGTGGCAGCGCCCTGAAGACCTTCGTGCCAACATGACCATGACGGTGGCCTAGAGTGGCTCCCCCACAGTGGTCGCCAGGCGCTGCTCCCCTGAGGCGGTGTCGCGATGCAAATCCTCCACGATGGCCAAGTGGGGCTCCTTCATGGTGGTGGCCTCGTGGGGCTCCCTCATGACAACGCCCTAGCGGGGCTCCTTCACAGAGGCTCCCCCAGATCTTCTCCCCCAGTCCTCTGGTGTGCCAACCCTTAACCACGCCGATCGCTTCCACACCACACGCTGGTCCCGTTCACCTATGACCTAGATTCGTACTGACAACCATCGGCCACCGCCCTACGCCTTGGTCCGAGACGTCTGTCCCCACATCCTCCCTAATTCATCGGTTGTGCCGATACGCCGCCGATATGTATTGGCCGAGTATCAGGTAATTAGCGACCAAAAATAACTAATTATTATCTCTGATACGTCGGCGATACGGCTTCGATACGACCCACTGCCCCGATATGGCCCATGTACTGCATCCATACATAGAGATAGTTGCATGCAGCGCGGCTTGTTCCGTCCAGATCTATGCCCTAGCCGCTAGGCGTGAGATTTCTCCCGAAGGAAGAGGAGCGGGAGCCCCTGGCGCCGCCGCCGCAGCCAAGGACTCGCCGGCTGCAGGTGCGTCTATTCACTTCTCAGTCCTCTCGGCTCCTCGCTGTTCTTTGCCTGCTGCAGGTTTCGTTGTTTCGTTCTTCCTTGCAGCCAACACTTACTAGCTTCTCAGTCCACGTTTTAGCTTCTCAGTCCTCGTTGTTTTGAAGTGCCAATGAACTTCTCAGTCCTTTCTATTCCTCGCAGCCAACGAAATAGGCTTTAGTGATCCTAATTTCCCTCCTTTCAAAGTGATTTGTTGGCAAGAAGGATAGGGAGAATTAGATGATTCTCATTGATAGAATTGGTACCAATATATAGTACAAGGCCCGTAACTATTTATGGCATTCTATCTCTAAAGATAGACAGCTACCATTATATATGGTACAATATCCGATCCTAATCAATCTAATTAATGAAGGATCGGCCAGGCCTGATTATCCTAATAAAGGGGGAATCGGCCAGAGATATTACAGCTGTATGGACAGCTATAGAGATATATTCTAACATGATTTGCTGCAGGTTATATCATGAATTCAATGTTGTTTCACTCATATCAATGATAGACACCAATATTCCAATATATGTATATTATATATAATTATAATATGTATATATAGCCATGTCGGCGTATCGGTTTTTTTTTAGAAAAATGGCGAATTCCCGTATCGCCATGTTGGAGAATCGTGTTGATGTATCCGTATCGGTGCATCAGTGGGCACGACAGCGCTAGCAAGATAGATTCCGGGCAAGCACAAATGTACGGAGGTCCCCGAAAAAATAGGGCCCACACAAAATACGTTGTATTTGTATCAGTTCTGAAAGATGGTCAAGCACTTGGAAGAATTCTTGTCCATGATATGGAGAAACTGTATGCATGCATTCCCATATCTTTCATGACTGCGTATGTTTGTTGTGTGATGTACGATGAAAACAGAAAGAGGGAGTAGACTACAAAAGGAAAGGACAGTTGTGCAAAAAAATGGCCGCACTCGTGCGGGTAGAGAACCGATTGGACGGAAAAACAAAACAAATTATGTTGAATGAAAGGACCAAATTACATAAGCATTTGGGAGTTTTTCTACTGGCCCAACTGGGCTGACGTGGGAGTGGGATAGATGGTAGCACGAAAATGAAGGCCCAAGTAACATACCGGCGAAGTACACGCAGGGCAGCACCGCATAAAAACTAACGGCACAGGATAGGTAAAGCCGAGAGATGTGGAATGAACAGAACTGATGGGTGGACGCAACGAACGATCCTAGATTGCCAATGATGTGGATACTGTCAGACGTCGCTAATACGTCGGGGCCGATGTTACGAGATTCTAGAATACAATGGGATCTTCGTAAAGTTGATCCTTACGAATCTTACAACCAATTTGATCGGAAAGTCCAATGGCAAAAAGAAGGGGATTCATTAGGTCGCTATTTAGTACGAATGGGTGAAATGAGGGAATCTATCAAAATTATTCAACAAGCTGTGGAGAAAATTCCTAGAGGGCCTTATTAGAATTTAGAAGTCTAACGCTTTAAGAAAGCAAAGAATTCCGAATGGAATGATTTTGAATATCAATTTCTTGGTAAAAAACCTTCGCCCAATTTTCAATTGTTAAATCAAGAGCTTTCTGTAAGAGTGGAGGCTCCAAAAGGTGAATTGGGAATTTATCAGGTAGGAGATAACAGTCTTTTCCCCTGGAGATGGAAAATTCGTCCACCTGATTTTATTAATTTGCAAATTCTTCCTCAATTAGTTAAAAAAAATGAAATTGGCTGGTATCATGACGATATTAGGTAGTATATAGATAACATTATGGGGGAAGTTGATCCATCATACATTAAGGTCGATGTGAACATCCTATCAACTTGCAAAATGGAAGATGCGCAGAATCTTCTAGATGAGTATAAAACAAAGCGAGCAGCTTACGGATAAGCTAGCAGTCTCAAAATACGTTGTATTTGTCACAGTTCTGAAAGATGGCCAAGTACTTGGAAGAATTCTTGTCCATGATATGAAGAACCTGTATGCATCTATTCCCATATCTTTCATGACTGCGTATGTTTGTTGTGTGTTGTACGATGAAAACAGAAAGAGGGAGCAGACTGCAAAAGGAGAGGACAGTTGTGCCAAAAAAGACCGCACTCGTGTGGGTAGAGAACCGATTGGACGGAAAAACAGAACAAATTATGTTGAACAAAAGGACCAAATTACATAAGCATATGGTAGCACGAAAATGAAGGCCCAAGTAACATACTGGCGGAGTACACGCAGGGCAGCACCGCATAAAAACTAACCGCACATGGTAGGTAAAGCCAAGAGACGTGGAATGAACAGAACTGACGGGTGGACGCAACGAACAATCCTGGATTGCCAATGATGTGGATACCGTCAGACGTTGCTAATACGCAACGACAATGTTACGAGCTTCTGGAATACAAAGGGAGCTTCGTAAAGTTGATCCTTACGAATCTTATAATCAATTTGATTGAAAAGTCCAATGGCAAAAAGAAGGGGATTCATTAGCTCGTTATTTAGTACGAATGGGTGAAATGAGGGAATCTATCAAAATTATTCAACAAGCTGTAGAGAAAATTCCTAGAGGGCCTTATTAAAATTTAGAAATCCGACGCTTTAAGAAAGCAAAGGGTTCTGAATGGAATGATTTTGAATATAAATTTCTTGGTAAAAAAAACCTTCGCCCAATTTTGAATTGTTAAAACAAGAGCTTTATGTAAGAGTGGAGGCTCCAAAAGGTGAATTGGAAATTTATCTGGTAGGAGATAACAGTCTTTTCCTGCTGAAGATGGAAAATTCGTCCACCCGGTTTTATTAATTTGCAAATTCTTCTTCAATTAGTTAAAAAAATGAAATTGGCTGATATCATGACGATATTAGGTAGTATATAGATATCATTATGGGGGAAGTTGATCCATCGTACATTAAGGTCGATGTGAACATCCTATCAACTTGCAAGGCGGAAGATGCGTAGAATCTTCTAGTTGAGAATAAAACAAAGTGAGCAGCTTTCAGATAAGCTAGCAATCTCAAAAAACAGCTAATTTGATTTGGTTCGGTTTCAATTTTTTTGGTTTTGGTTTTTTTTTTCCTCCACCTACGTGAGGATAGAAAATAGGCACAATAATAGACGCCGTGCGTTTGCTTCAGAATTGAGCAAGTACTCACCTAAAAAAAGTCACCACATACTTATATGTAATTTTTAGGTAAATCATGGGCCATTCCGCATATGTCGTTGACATTAACAGTATCCATCCAGGGTATCCATGGACGATGTCCCTTTGCTTAAATATATCGTGCAAGCTTCAGGATCATTTGGCGAATGGCACATGGAGAAACCCTTTCTGCTCCTGTTCCTTGCCGAGAGACCACAGACACGCTACAATCTAGCTAGCAAGGTTGAGCAGGGGAGAGATCATGGAGGATGCACTTATGGTGAGCTATTCGACCGAAGGGGCGCTGAAAACCCTTTTAGGCATGCTCACCGAGGTTCATAACAGCAAGCTCAAAGACTTGAAGGAGGATTTGGAGAACCTTAAGAAGGATCTAATTGACAAGTTAGCCGGAGGAAGGGCGAGGAATGGGCAAGTCAAGGTGTGGATGAAGCAAGTTCGAGAGCTCGTCTACGAAATTGAAGACTGGATCGAATCGGACCCGGAGACAAACTCGGTCGAAATCGAAGAATTCAAGGCGCAGATCCAGGGAGCGCGCGACCGCTGCAAAAGGTACGATCTTCTGAACAAAGTGCCCACTTCTGACGCCGATATTTCTAATGATGGACTCAGCAAAGTCGCCATTGATGATTCTGGACCGCTTTGGGAGGAGAAGACTGTCCTCGTCCTCGACCGCGCAAAAGATCAGCTTGAAGAGCATCTGATGAACGAGGAGGAGAATCTAAAGGTGGTCTGCATCGTTGGAATGGAAGGTCTTGGTAAGACTACTATTGCCAATGAGATATGCGGGAAGCTTGAAGGGTACTTCGAGTGCCGAGCTGTCGTCTCAGTTGGACGGAGAGCATCCATGAAGAGCACTCTACTGGATATACTCAATCAAGTATACTATGCCAATGCTACTGAAAGATTTAGAAGGGAAAAATTGGATGTGAAACAAGTCATCACTGAGCTCTGGACATTCCTCGGCACGAAAAGGTATGTACGTGCAGTTAATTTGTTATTAGTGTAAATGTGTGTTCACGGTTCTCTCATGATGCAAAGCAATGGCAAAACAATTACAGAGAGGAAAGGGAAAAAGTACCACATTAAAATCGACCCGACAACCATAGTAAAATGTACTAAATTCAGAACAAACAGTAAGGTTTTCTTATTTTATCCTTACATTTTCTATTTTCCTTGTCAGTGTTGGTTTTCGTTACGTAGGCTGATTTAAAGTGCGATTTGCTCCAATTATGGTTCACTGTAATAGTCACCGATGTAGCTTGGATGCTAGGGCATGTTCAATGGTGGGCCTATCTTTTAGACTATTACTGTAGAAATAAGGTTGTGAATAGTAAAAATGGGTTGGGAGTAAAATATAAGAGAGAGATATGTAGGGAGAGAGAATATAGGCCTAGGAATAAGTAGGTGAATAGTGATGAGTGGACTATCGGATGTAAATAGTGATGGAATAGTGATAGACTGGGCTAGTTTTAGGTCCAGCATTGAGGATGACCTTAAGCTAATCCTCTTGAGCTCTGATGCGCCCCCATCCCTCGTCTTCACCTATTTTCGTCAAGAATCTTCTAGGGTTCGACGAAGGTCCTACAATGCTCGGTAAAGATCTTCTTGGTAAAGGTCATAGGGCCCATTCTTTTCAGCTTAAAAGCTACTTTTGATTTCAAGCTAGATATTTATTATTTTTATATAAGCTAAATGTTTTGTCATTGTGTAGCAAATTTTTAAAGATTCTAGTGTTTTTTCTCAAAACTCTTAGAACTAATTTTTAATATTTTTCGATCTCTCGAAGCTGTTGGTTTTGAACCAAGGATCAACTCACCCAAGCTAACACACTATTTTTTCTCACGCGGGAAGAAGATAAACTGAGGAAACAGAGTAGTATATCTCAAGGACACAAACTACATAGTTCTTTTTTATTGATCACATTACCTCTTATATTTGGGAATTCACTACCATATTTATAGGCAGTCAGACCGACCTAGTACTACCGACTTAGACAGCTAATGACACATCCAACTAGTATTCTATCGTTGTTTTCTAGTGCATGCATTTCTGCCAATCTGATCACTGCAACTTTCTAGCCTTTTCTCCTCTTCTCCATAAATACTAAGAAGCTAAGTTTGCCTTTGCTAGCCGACATGGCCAAAATCCCACCGCCCTTGTGTTCACATCTATTCATACTAATTTTACTTGGTCAAGATTAAATCCAACAGTCTCCCCCTAATCTTGACTTGCTAAATCTTTAACTCCAACTAGACAAAGCATCTCTGCGAATTTTACTTTGGCAAGAGACTTGGTGAGGCTCTCCACCGACGTGCTCGACTATAATCTCCCCTCTTTCAACACACACTCGGATAAAATGGAACTAAGTGTTGATGTGCTTGCTTCTCCAATGGAATGCTAGGTTTTTCATCAAGGCAATTGCTGACTTGTTGTCGACATTTAACTTGACTGTTTCTGATGGACATCCTATCACCTTGCTCGGCAATCCCCTCAGCCATATCGCCTGGCAAGCAGCTGCTGTTGCGGCCATAAATTCAGCCTCACATGATGACAGCGCAACACTCATTTGCTTTTGAGACGCCCATGAAATCAGATTGTTGCTGCCATAGAACACCATACCACTAGTGCTTCTACCGTCAGTAATGTCACATGCCAAACTACTATCACTATACCCAGTTAATTTTTCCTCACCTTCACTTGTGTATTTCGGACCAAACTCAATATAACCTTTAAGATACATGAAAATTTTCTTAACAGCCTTATGGTGCATGACTGTAGGCTTCTCCATGTACCTGCTACCCATTCCAACTAAGTATGAAGGATCAGGCCGAGTGTGTAGCAGGTACCTTAGGCTCCCAATGACTCATCGATATTCAGTTGCATCAACAGGCTCCCCTTCAGTATCTCTTCCCAGCTGCAGTTTGGTATCCATGGGACATTTGCATGGGTTACAATCCTCCATTCCAAATTGCTGAAGGATCTTTCGCTCGTACCCTGATTGTCTGAGCTTGATTCCTTCTTCTCCTTGTTCAACCTCAATACCAAGGTACTAGGATAAGAGGCCGAGATCTGCCAACTCGAACTTTTTCGTTAGCTGTTGGATTTTAGTTGCATCTGACCCTGTTATAAGTTCGTTATAACATTTTCGCCAAAAAAAGTTAATTGTCCATAAAAGCAATGTATTTGCTATGCCTCGAGCGTTCAATGCATTGGACGCCCAACTCTAGCTCACCAATATTTTGGTTCCTTTCCTTCTCCCTCTCACCATCTCGCTCTCTCTATTCCCCTCTCCTCTCGGCCTCTGGTGTTCTTACCGGAGTCCTTGACCTCCTATTACTCACCGCGCCTATCCTCCCCGACCTCTGCCCCCTTGCCCTGCCCCCCATCCTCGCGCCACTCACTATGCCCGTCCTCCCTCGACCTACCCACGCTCGTCATGCCCATTGCCACGGTGGTAGCAGCCGCCGCGTCCTCTAGTGGTGGTGGGCATCGACGATGGTGCTTTGTGGTGCGACCACGGGAGCGAGCCAGGATGAACTAGACAATGATGGCCGATCAGGTATGGCTAGGCCAAGGGCCAACGACGATGGCCTATGCTAGCACGATGGCGGTGTTGTAGGGGCACCCACCCCATCTCCAGGAGAGGTGGATGTCCACGAAGATGTTGTGAGGATTCTTCGTGTAGATTGTTACCCGAAGGGGTAAGTGATGAAGCCTATCCGAGATGACCTCAAGGTGGACCGTGAGTGGAAGACTTGACATGCGCGAAGGGTCAAGAGAGGGACACGAAGGATAAAATATTCCGAATGCATCTCAAGCAAGGAGAGTCCTCGGGATTTCCACCAAAGGATGGCGGAAGGTGTCTAGTCGAGGGATTCACGAAGACTCTTCAGAAAGACCGAGAGTAATCTTTGCCAAGTTTCAGGTCAGATGACGAAGACTTCGCGACAGCCTCTGACAGGAACGAATCGAATCAAATCAAATCAACAACTTTGTCAGAGTATATCCCCTAAGGGTATGTTAGGGAGTAGGATAACGTGGATTGTAAGAAAACTAGTCTAGCCGTTGATTGTAGGATCGACGATCCAGAGTTTAGGGTAATCTGGGTATTCCCCCAGGGGTAAGGGTACTTTGGGTATTTCCCATGAATGTAAACCCTGACCCCAAAGTTGTATAAATTAATAAGCTCATCAATGAAAGAGGGCAAGCATTCTAATCATTCACATAAGTACTAGTTTATTCACTGAGCGCTCTGCTCTCTCACCACCACTTTCTCAGCGCCCTCTCCATCACCGGGGAGGGGCGCTGATTCTCACCGTCGGCGGATTTTCCGACGACAGGCGGTGTCCTGTGCAAGGCACATTTATTTTCTATTTGGAGAGCCATTGCATTTTTTGGCAATTTGTGTTATTATTTGGTGCAATGTTGATTTTGTTGTTGCAAACAAATTTTTTGTTGCAAGGTTTAACTTGGATTGTTGCGGCGCATCTTCTCGACTGTTGCATGCTTCTATTTCAATTTTTTTTGTTGCAAGCATAGTTTCTTTTGTCCCACACCGCATTGAAGAATGTTGCGACGGAGCATCCGATTGTCCGATGCCTAGCATCATCCTAAAAATGCTTTTTTCCCTACTTGCTATGCTTTTATTAATAAGCGATTAATACGTTGTAATAACAATAATTAACATAGGTATTTGATCCAAAAATTACATGAAAAAACAAAATGATAAGTGAAAATCAGAACCAACTTACTTAAATGTTATTTATTTTGAATCGATAGAAGTGGCTAATAATGATTATCTCTGTACCTTAAAACGTTAGGTATTTCATCATAGTTGAGGACATATGGAGTACATGGGATTGGAAAGTAATCAATTGTGCTTTGCCGGACGCAAAGGTTGGAAGTAGGGTATTGATAACAACTTGCATCGCAGATGTAGCCAGAGCTTGTACAATACATTCAAGTGATGTTCTCTATGAGATGCACGGTCTTAACAAGGAAAACTCCAGAAGCTTATTGAAAAGTACAATATCTGTTCCAGAAGAAGAATTATGGGTGGCTGGTTTTGGAGAAGTTGCCGATGAAATGTTGAAAACGTGTGGTGGCGTGCCACTTGCTATAATGGTTGCAGCCGGTTTGTTATGCAGGAAATTCTTATTATACAGAGAATTCGCAGAATTGGGGCAGTCGAAGAGTCCTGAAAAATCTACTTTTTTCCCCTCAGAAAAAGGAAAATATACTCTTTCAGCAACAGACCAATATTGCACGTCACAGGGGATGAGAAATATACTGGAGATGAGTTATGACGATCTCTCACTGCCTGTGAAGTGTTGTTTTCTGTACCTGAGTGTTTTTCCAGAAAATTATTATAACGTCAAGGAATATACTATGATCAAGAAGTATAGTTGTACCATCAAGAAAGATCGTTTGATACGGCTATGGGTAGCTGAAGGATTTATTCCAAAAATGGACGAAGAAAGCTTGTGGGAAACAGGGGAGAGATATTTTAACGAGCTTGTCAGTAGGAGACTGATTCAGCCTTTGTTCGACCAACATGATAGTCAGGTAGTGGGCTGCGGTGTTCACGGTGTGATTCTTGATTTCGTCACTTCCTTGTCAGGGCCATTTGCAGGTGACACAAATCGGCGCTTGTCGCTCGACTTGAGGAACCAAGACGAAGCTGATGACACCATGGAGGCAAGCACCGCGCACTCTAGAGTCAGGTCCCTCATAGTTTTGGGAGATGGTGAACGGAGGATGCCTGATCTTTCGGCCTTCAAACTTGTACGTGTACTAGATCTGGAAGGTCGTAATATTTCGCTGAACTTGAAAAGCACTGCATGTTTGTCTCTGTTGAGATACTTTAGAGGGACTTTTGTCTCTGTCCTACTTGAACAAATTGGACAACTCCAGCACCTACAAACCTTAGATTTAAGGGGAACCGGGGTGCGAAAATTGCCTGCATCTATAGACAGATTGCAGAAGCTGGTGTCTCTACTTGGAGATGATTTGGAATTGCCGGATGGATGCCAGCTAACAAATATGCAAGACTTAGAGGAACT
Source organism: Olyra latifolia (assembly GCA_036346145.1). Taxonomy (NCBI): domain Eukaryota; kingdom Viridiplantae; phylum Streptophyta; class Magnoliopsida; order Poales; family Poaceae; genus Olyra; species Olyra latifolia. Next base: position 35,648,758 of record CM070533.1, read on the forward strand.
GTCGACCATTAATGCCAAAAGTAGAAGCTCACGTGATGCTCTGCTGGTGCTGGTTATGCGTAGGACGTCGAAGCGGCTGAGGGTGCTTGGCCTAACATTGAGATGCTTGTACCCACGGGTTGACGTGAATGAGATGATGTCATTCCTCACGGAGCTCCGAGAATCTAACATTGAGTCCCTGGTATTACGTGGTGCCCTGCCAAGAGTTCCTGATGGTTGGGACACGCTGGTCCATCTGAGACACCTGGATATTAGTATCCACTACCAGGGAACCGGCTACTACAACCGGTTCGAAACAGGTTTTAGAACCGGTTTTGGAACCGGTTGTAGGCAACCGCGAGTGATACCCTCCGGGTAACACTCGCGGTTCCCCCAACCGGTTGTGGTACGACACCACAAGCGGTTCGAACGCCTCGGCAGCTGGTGGAGGCGCCACATGGGTGCTCTACAAGCGGTTCAGACATTTAACCGCCAGGAGACCTCAGCCAGCGAGGGGAGGCGCCACGTGTGCCATCTCACAAGCGGTTGGACTTACGAACCGCTTGTGGAGAGCCTCGTAGGCGCATCCCCTCGCCACGTGTGCCCTCTCCACAAGCGGTTGGACATACGAACCGCTTGTGGAGAGCCTTGTAGGCAGCAAGGGAGAGCGCCACGTGTGGCCTCTCCAAGCGGTTGGAGTTACCAACCGCTTGTGGAGAGGCCGAGCGTAAATTATATTCAATATAGAATATGTTACGAGGGGGTTTTCAATATGAAGTTTGACAATAAAATTAAATACAACTACAATATTTTTCACAATTAAAAATATAATATGATGTGTACTCGATCATTCACACAACCACAATTAAGTTCATTTACACAATAATACGAATGAATTAAAAATATATACATACATGAAATAAGGAGCACATGCACTCGATCAAAACAATGTTTATACATTTCAAGAGTACAAGGGTGAATCTTGAGGTCATTTGTTGTATGCGATCGCTATGTGTGGCCTTCGATGATTCCGATATTTCACTGTCCCTAGAGAAGGACAATCTCTCCATCCCTTTGTGTGGAACTCGCCTTTGGTTGATATAATCTCGTCGACAATGAAGCCGATAAGTTGTTCTTGAATTGCTGCAACCCGTGAGGCGGGATCACACCTTGCACAACGAGGTAAGGCTGCCAAAATAGGAAATAAATAAATCTATGAACACGTAAATTGTAAGTACTAAGAAATTGAGATGCATCATTAATTTCGATGCATCATTACTTTGGTATTTTTGACATACACGCACCTCGCCGTCTATTTTGGGCACATCACCGTGGCAAAGATTTTGCATGTAGTGGCACACATAATAGCCACATAAGTTGTTTCCACCGTTTGTTGTATAACCTATGATGAAATTTAAAAAGAATACAACTATTGAGATGAAAAACTATCAATAAAGAATATGAATTAATTAGTATGCTTTATTACGCACTCGAGTGCTTAATTGACTGTGAATTCGTTCTTGAAAGCTCCTTTATGCTTCTTTTCGAACTTTGCGAATGCCCCGTGATGCGTTAATACATGAATAGTAATTATTAGAGTTTGAATTAATTAAATAGCTAGGCATTTCAATAGAATAAGGAAACCATCTTATAAAATAATATATACCATACCGATTTAAGCGTCAATGATATATTGATATTTTTCCTGTGGTTTCCTTTTGAGTCTTGAACAATGATCTTGCTATTATCAAGCATGATAACAAGAAGGACCCAGTGAAACCTATTAATATATTCAACATATATATGTAATTAGTCATATTATGTATGCTTTAAAAAGCTAGGAATGAGAGGTTGTGAGGAACGGATATATACGCACTTTCGAAGTTGAAGGGCAAAAGTATGTATGGTTTGTAGTCTTTGTGCTAAGAGTGCATCGAGAATGTACTCGTCAACAACCTTTGGGTCAGATCCGATGACGACCTCGTTGACAATCTCTCGGGTCTATGAAGCCGATGTTGAAGTCACCCGTCTTCTCAATCGTTGTATCTCCATTCTACATAGAAATGGAAAAACTATTAGAGTTGCAACTTTACGTGCGAGGAAGCACATGGTAAACTTATTAGCGACACTTACAGACACCGAAAGCTCATGAGAGACACGTTGACAAATGGCGTCCGATGGTAAAAGCGGTAGAAGTCTTGAATTCTAGCCATATTTGGTTGTCCCCGCGATAGAAATGTTCGTTTGTGATACGGAGGAACATATTTCTTTCTTGAGCGGACTCTACCATGTACCATTCATGAAATTGCCGCATCTTGGTTGGTAAATCCTTTATGGTTTTAGGGTTAACCAACTCCCGGCCCAACTTATATTGCCATCTCACTTCTGCCATTGGGATATCATCTGTTAATCCAAGAGCTTCATTTGCAGAACCGAGGTTTGCCTCTTTCATGAATTGTTCAATTTGTTCTTGCTCTTTCTTCTTCTTCTTTGCCTCTGCCTTAGCCCGTTTAGACTTCTGTGTAGCCTTTACTATTGTCCGGTCGTGGTCTGACGTCGTAGGCAGTGACGCTGCATGGGATGTCACGAAGTGTTTTGAAGCTTTTTGGTCAATTGCTTGCTTCGGCGTTGGCACCTTAGGTGCGAAGTGTGCAGCAACTTCTGCAGCAACAACTTTGCTTGTCTCCTCGTTCGTCATATCATATGCCCTTTTGAAGGTTCCTTTGACCTTGTTGATCGGTGGGTGGCCCTTCGGGGAGGAGGATGGCTCCTTCTTATTTGAAGCTTTTTCGCGGAGGAGATGGTGGAGGCATGCTTTTCCTTGGGGGTTCGTTTTTGTTGGAGGTCTTTGGTGGAGTTGGGCCTGCGTGGAGCGGTGGTGGAGCAGGAGTACTCTGTATTGGCGGCGAGGCATTGCGTGGAGGTGACATTGGAGGAGGCATGGTTTGTCGTTGTGGAGGAGGCGAGCTTCCTCCAGCCGGCTCCAATTGTTCGATGTCTCGCGGTGGAGATGACACCTCCACGCCATCTGCAAACATGATGTACCGTTTTCGCCAGAGGATGATACCGTGGAGGGCCTGTCCAAGCTTGGCCACCTCATCGCCTCAAAGCAATATCGAGCATAAGATCTTCAAACCGCTTAACACCTCCTCCACGGCGACTTTCGAGTAACCGGGGTATCTCATTGCAATGAAATGTCGGCCCGGCTCTCGGGAACGTCATGCCGTAAGCCACCTTTATAGAGAGGTTTCGCGCCTGGACATGTAGCTCACATTGGCGGCGAACCTTGATGTCGTCCACTGGAAAATGGCCGAGGTCATCCCCATCAGGTGCCGCGGTGGGCGACATTGCTCCGGCCAGCAGAGGCTCATGGGTGATCATGGCATCTGGCGGATTGCTCGGACTGTTCCTGAAGCTTCTTGAGGGCTATCTGCACTTGTTGAGCAACTATGTCGCCGATGCTAGCACGGGTAGCTCTTAGCTCCCTTTCCAATTGGCTGTATTTGTATAGCTCTTTGGTTTTGCTTCTTGCTCGGCTCCTGTACGTTTGGGAATCCTTTGCGAATCCGTGCTTCCATGGCGTCGACGAACCAATACCACTTGTCTGTCCCGGAGTGCTCCGGGTTTTGGAGGGCATGTGTCACTCGTCATTCTCCCTATCTGTCACTAAGGAACCCGACCGAGGCTGTTGAGCGGCTTGTACGATCCTTTGCCCAACATCCTGCACTCCGGTGCCATCACCAAGCGCCATCATCCGCAAGGGCCCCGTGAGCCATGAACCAATTTCGCAGCGAAATTCGATCAGCGATGGAGGTGGTGCATCCTTGGCCAATAATTCTTCCTCCCGCTTCTCCCATTTCGGTATAGCATTGATGTAACCACGGAGCCGAGATGGTGGTGGTACTTCTTCTTCGTGCATTTATCTTGTTCTTTTGGCTCGCGGCTTGGCCTTGGCCGACGGCTTGTATTCCTCAAACGCTTCCCGGTGATCGGCCGGCTTAGGAAATAGATTGAAGTCGGGCCTTTCACCTTCTCGCACATACTTGGCATTTAGAGACGTCTTCCAAGACTGAAATCGGTTGCCATCTTTTTCAAAGTGTATTTCTTTACTTTGTCTTGAACCCTTCAGTGAATTTGAAATTGTCCTTAATATCCACAATAGCTCCTTGGTAGCTTGAGGGACTTCACCCATTTTCGGATGCTAATTGGGGCGTGGTCCCTTACATGGAAACCACAAGCGTTGTTGAATGGCCCAATTCTTTGAAAGAGGGCAATCGGCATCCCATCGGAATTAACATCGGTAAATACATGCTTTTGCGGCGGCTTGTTAGGTCCTCGCTTCGATTGGTTGCTCGATGTACCTGCTTAAATTACGAGAAAAATATGAGTGTGTTTAGATTGCTCGAAGGCGGCGTGTACCGGGGCATTATTGTGGCATTACCTCGGCGGCCCAAAGTGTCCACGGCATCACCGAACACAAGGTAGTAGCATTACCGTCGCCTTGGTTCCTGACCTCATCGGCAGCGGCGTTAGCGTCACCTTCATCGTATTCTCGATGCTACCCCGCGATTGAGTCGAGGATGAACCGATTCTCATCGAAAATATCGTTGGCATTGCTGGTTGCTCCATCTATATATCATAATTGCGAAACAATGTTAAGAACGATCGCAACTTGTGCACATGATAAAAAAAGCATAGACAGATGAACTGATCGCAACTTGTGCGAGATGAACTGATCGCAACTTTGCGGATCGGGCCACTAATCTCTCATCCAAGCCATGCCGTATTCGTGTGAAATTTGATGGTTTTTTTCGTTGTGAGATACTACCTGCGGTTCTTAAAACTTACGTGATGTCTATTGACACGGTTTTTGAAATACAACTTTGATCACTAATTATATTTGTACTTTTTGGATAAACGGCATAAAATATGATATTATAGAAGTGCTTCTCGAAACGAATCTATATGTATGGTCCAAAGTGCTCCCTATCTCTCTCTAGCTCCCTCCCTATCTCTCCCTAGCTCTCTCTAGCTCTCTCCCTATCTCTCTCTAGCTATCTCTCTCTAGCTCTCTCTCTCTAGCTCCCTCCCTATCTCTCCCTATCTCTCTCTAGCTCCCTCTCTATCTCTCCCTCTCTCTCTAGGTCTCTCCCTATCTCTCTCTAGCTCCCTCCCTATCTCTCCCTAGCTCTCTCTCTCTAGCTCCCTCCCTATCTCTCTCTAGCTCTCTCTCTCTAGCTCCCTCCCTATCTCTCCCTAGCTCTCTCTCTCTCTAGCTCCCTCCCTATCTCTCCCTAGCTCTCTCTCTCTCTAGCTCCCTCCCTAGCTATCTCTCTAGCTCTCTCTCTCTAGCTCCCTCCCTATCTCTCCCTAGCTCTCTCTAGCTCTCTCCCTATCTCTCTCTAGCTATCTCTCTCTAGCTCTCTCTCTCTAGCTCCCTCCCTATCTCTCCCTATCTCTCTCTAGCTCCCTCCCTATCTCTCCCTAGCTCTCTCTAGCTCTCTCCCTATCTCTCTCTAGCTCTCTCTCTCTAGCTCCCTCTCTATCTCTCCCTCTCTCTCTAGGTCTCTCCCTATCTCTCTCTAGCTCCCTCCCTATCTCTCCCTAGCTCTCTCTCTCTCTAGCTCCCTCCCTATCTCTCTCTAGCTCTCTCTCTAGCTCCCTCCCTATCTCTCCCTAGCTCTCTCTCTCTAGCCCTCCCTATCTCTCCCTAGCTCTCTCTCTCTAGCTCCCTCCCTAGCTATCTCTAGCTCTCTCTCTCTAGCTCCCTCCCTATCTCTCCCCAGCTCTCTCTCTCTCTAGCTCCCTCCCTATCTCTCCCTATCTCTCTCAGTTTCCCGTTGGGACGATTCATCGAACACCCTGTGTGCACACATGAAACAGAGGCAGAGTGCGTCGTGGGCGTGGGCAACCTAGGTCCTCCGGGATTGGGAGGCGGGGCCTTGTCGAGAGAGGTCGACGGCGTGATGGAGGTCCGACAGTGAGGCGGCAGCGCGCAGGCACAAGACGGCGGTGGCGAGCGCGGCGACGAGCGAGCAGCAAGACGGCGGTGAAGAGCCGGCGAGCGCGACGTGGGATCTCGGCGGAGAGATGGCGGCGACGAGGGCGCCAAGACGGTGGAGGAGGCGGAGCGCGCGCGGGGCTCGACGGAGATGGCGGGCGGAGCGACAGAGCAAAGGCAAGGGGACGGCTCGGGACTTAGAAAAATTTTGGGGAGATGTAAGCCTTGAGGAAGACGAGCTGAAATATATAGGATAGACCCTCTAGAAGCGGTTCAGAAACGAACCCCTTGTAAGGACCCTCTCACAAGCGGTTTGTAGTCCGAACCCTTTGTAGAGGTCACTTCTAAGGGGTTAAATATCTGAACCGCTTGTAAAGGGGCTATCCGGATTGTCCCGCGTGCCTGTTTGGTGGCCTTCTACAAGGGGTTCAGTACACGAACCGCTTGTAGAGGTTGTTTCTACAAGGGGTTCAGATTCTGAACCGCTTGTAGAGGGGTGGAGAATGTCTTCTTGCGCTCTGTTTGGTCGCCTTCTACAAGGGGTTTGTATTACTTAACCGCTAGAGGTTCCTTTCTATAAGGGTTAAGTAATACAAACCGCTTGTAGAGGTTACCTTCTGCAAGGGGTTTGTATTACTTAACCGCTTCTAGAGGGCTTTTCTCCTTTTTATTTAATGACTATTGAGATGTTTAAAATTTCATTATACATTTCATATTTCAATATAATGTTTAAATTTTCAATTACTTGTGTTTCATATTTTTTACAAATGTTTAAAATTTGAGAATTGTGTTTCATATTTTTTAAAAATGTTTAAAATTTCAATAATTGAGTTTCATATTTTTAAAAATGTTTAAAATTTCAATAATTGTGTTTCATATTTTTGTAAAAATGTTTAAAATTTCGATAATTGTGTTTCATATTTTTTAAAATGTTTAAAATTTCAATAATTGTGTTTCATATTTTTTAAAATGTTTAAAATTTCAATAATTGTGTTTCATATTTTTAAAAATGTTTAAAATTTCGATGCTTGTGTTTCATATTTCATTATAATGTATAAAATTTGGGGCTTAATTTCTATATATATGCTTCAAATATACAAGTTTCATACAGAGCACATCTTAACTAGTAACATACTTTGTCTTTACAAGTGTGCCTTCGTTATGATCATGGCGTATATACTGAGCATCGACATCTGTGTCATTCAGGACACTTATGTCGACATCCACCGCAAAGGAGGAGCTCGTCGAGGCCGACTATACTCTTCCTCGTCGGACGTCCTCAACTCCGACAATCCTTCGTTTGCCTTGAAGTACCACGTGTCGCTTTGGCTTATCCTACGCTTCTTAGGTTTGGTTGACATGTCCATTACGTGAGAAGACTTGTCGACATCATTGGTGAAACGAATGGTTCGCGCCTATAGCCTACTTGTGTGAGGTCTACGGTTGTCATGCCATATTTGTCGATCTTCACGCCGCTTGAACTCGGTTTAACCCATTGGCACTTGAATAGAGGACCTTCAAAGGTCCATAGTCAAGCTCCCATATCTCTTCTATGAAACCATAATATGTGTCCACCTTGCGGTGTTGTCATGGCGTCTATACTGACGCCATTGTTCGTTCGTGCTCATCTTATCCAGGATTTCATGTAAAATGTGTAACCATTTATCTCGTGCACCCTTGAATGTCACGATTTCACTAGATGGTCCCGAGCCAGCGTTACAAGCTGTTCATTGTCGAGACCCTTTCGAAAGGATGTAGTTTTGTAACCAAGTGCGAATGAATCCATGTGCCTCGGTGTTATCAATCCTCGACCTTCACAGGAATTAGCGGCATAGAATACTCTTGTCTTTGAAGGACATAAGGGGCCACTACTGAGATTGTTTGAGCAGTGAAATGTGCTTGTTTAAAAGTAAGAAGATCTTTGTATGCAAGTGCTTTCCAACCTAGTGTCCCTTTCCCGGAGCCTCCCTCATGGCGTGATATAGGGACACCAATCGGATTTAGATCATTAATGTAATCCACAGAACTCAATCACCTCCTCTGCCATACCCTCGGCTATGCATCCTTAGGACGAGATCGGTTACGGACATACCTCTTTAGGACACTCATGTACCTCTCGAAGGAAACATGTTGTGTAGAAACACGGTCCGAGAATACCTATCTCCTTGACAATGTGAGCAGTGAGATGAACCATAATATCAAAGAATGCAGGAGGAAAGATCATCCGCAAAGTGCGGGTATGTTCGATCGACTTTCCTCCTTGGGATCCATCGGTGGGATGTCTAAGCATCCCGTCGTCCTCACGCTCTTCTTTGTGCCAACGCATCATCGGGCATGCGCTTTGTTAGCAAGCAGACGCTTCAATCGGGGATGACAGGAAATACCACACCACCTTAGCGGAGGTCTCTTCTTCATCGCCCCCATCTATTTCACAGGTCGCCACGCTTCATCTTGTAACGCGATTCTTTGCACATTGGACAAACATCAAAATCCTCGTACTCATTGCGTCTGAGGATACAATCGTTAGGACATGCGTGTATCTTCGTACTTCTAATCCCAAAGGACATACGACTTGCTTGGCTTCATATGTAGATTCAGGCGAGTGTTATCTTCGGAAGCAACTTCTTTATGAGTGATAACAACTCATCGAATCCCTTATCTCGAGACACCATTCGTGGCCTTCCATTGCATTAGTTCGATGTGGTGCGCAGACTTTTTGTGGCCCCCTTACAGTTTGGGTACAAAGGAGTCTGTGGTCCTCTAACATCTTGCTGGAACTTGTCGAATTGTCTTTCATCTGTGTAGTCTCCTCTCGATCACGCAAAGATCTGGTCCGACTCATCATCACCAAACTCTCCGAGTGTATCTTCCTGTAACAAGATTGCTCGGTGGCGGGGGCCTAGGGTGACGTTCGGATAGTCACACGCTAAAAACGCAAAAACAAAACAGCCTCTCCCGAGCAAGGGTCTACTTCAAGGAGTCCTGCCGGGGCTCGGGCACGCCAGTCTGCTCGGACCGGGTCGAGCAGCTCCTTCCCGACCAAGGAAGGATCTGACCCTCTCCCGAGCAAGGGTCTACTTCAAGGAGTCCCGCGGGGCTCGGGCACGCCAGTCTGCTCGGACCGGGTCCGAGCAGCTCCTTCCCGACCAAGGAAGGATCTGACCCTCTCCCGAGCAAGGGGTCTACTTCAAGGAGTCCTCGGGGCTCGGCTCGCACCAGTCTGCTCGGACCGGGTCCGAGCAGCTCCTTCCCGACCAAGGAAGGATTCTCCCCATTGCATTAAATGCTCGACACGCCCGAGGCAATTGCGAGGGATCGCGCCACCAACCCACGTCTTGTAACATTGCTCCCACACCGTTTCCCGTAAGGCGAAGAACGGCAGCGATGACGCAAGAGGAAGACATGCTTCGGACCACCGGACAAAGGAGGGACAACCATCATACCGCTAGGTAATAGGATTTCAACGCTAGAAAAACCGATGGCGTCCATGTATAAATAGACTACGTCATTGCACATCTAGAGGCGACTACCGAAAATACACGCACATCGTGGGAGCTCCACCGCACCATTACGGGCCAAAGCTCATCCCTCCGCCACAAGAAACTCATCCCTTTGTAACCTCTTGATCCCTCATATAGATACCATGGACGAGGGTCATTACCTCCACTCGAGGGGCCCGAACCAGCCCAAAAATCATCGTGCCTTTCTCGATAGCCACTCGATCGAAGTTCGTCTTCTTGAAAGCCCCGGCGCCCATGGAAAGAGGCGGTTGATCCTCGCTCTCAACAAGTAAGCTCGGCACGGGGGCCGTACTCTAATCGCCGGCAGTGGCGCCGTCGTGGGGACAGAGATCACTTCGTGGCGAAGGTCCTTGAAGAATGGCGAACTCTCGGGACAACCAAGATATTCGCCGGCGACCTCGGCGACTTGGGCGAATATTGGTCGATATCGAGGTCGCCGGATTGTCGATCCGGAAGGACACACCATGGCGGAATCCTCTCCCCATGGATGTGCGCGCCGGTGGATGAGCTGGGTTCGAGTTCGTTTCGAACCTCTCGAGCCCGAGAGTTATCGGAACAGAGACACCACCATATGTGAAGGTGTCGATTAAATGCGAAGGGTCGATATCCGGACATCCGCACGACTCCGACCACGAGGCAGTCTCTGCGGGGATACGGTCATGACACCCTCATGCCCGGCATTCGCGGGAAGCCCACATGGCGGACATCGGCGATGTCCTCGCGCGCCTCGGGAGGGCGAGTCGCGTCGCCGCTTGACGCCGCTGAAGCGGCTGGCCGACTCGTCGACCGAGCCACAGCAACCCATCGCGATGACCCGGCCGAGCGCCCGGCCAGCTCTCCGCTCCCCGACCGGGTCGCCACCTCGGTCCTTTCCTCCGATCCGATCGGTAGAGTCGCCAGCGCCTCCGGGCCCTGGCACACGCCAGCGTGACCTCCGACCTGATTTCGACCGAGCCGCCGAGCTAGGCGTAGCCATGGCGAAAAGGCTGGAGCGATTGGCGGCGATCTTCCTCGTGCGCCGACTCGGAGTGCTTCGGGAAAGCCGAACCCCGGGGTAGTTACTCCGTCCACGACCTCCGTCGGGACCTTGATCGGCGGAGGAATGACCGCACATCTCGCCATCACGGTGGCCGTCTCTCGAGCAATGCTCGGCAAAGCGAGCATCGCCACGGCGACGGCTCGGCTCGCCCTCCGGCGGGAACGGGCCACCCGAGTCTGGTGCGAGGGCGCCGCGGCGAAGCGCCGACCCGCGCCACTCGGGAAACCCTACGGATACCCCGGCGCTCGGCGCGACGGCGTCTTCTCGCGCCTCGGTCCCCTCCGAGGACGTGAGGCGTGGCGCTCATGGGAACGACGCGGGTAAACCACGGTGCCCGCTTTCTCCGCGCCCTCCGGCGCGGCATGGCCCCCAAATTCAAGCGGGCCACATAGAGCGATTCGGCGGGACTCGAACCCGGACGAATTCCTCTCGGTATATGCTACCACCGTCACGGCCGCGGCGTGATGAAGGGTAATGGTGAACTATTTCCCATTGTGTTGGAGGGCCCGCCGGACATGGCTCTTCAACCAACGGAAGGCACCATCCTGGTGGGTCCAAGCGTGCGAGGCCTCGCGGCGAATTTTCGTGGTCTTGTCCCCCGCCAGAAGGCCGCAGGACCTCAAGCGGGTGGTCCAGATGGAGGACGAAGCCTCCGGGACTACGTTCGAAGGTTCATCAAGATGCGAACACGATTCGAACATCGCACGAAGCGATCGTCGAAGCATTCACCGGCGTCAAAACGTCCGCTTCACCGGGACCTCGAGATATACTCGGCTCCTCGGCGGTGAGCTCTTCAGCGGCGGAGCGTTACATAAACGCCGAGGAGGCCGTGGAGCGAAACGGCTTCTTGGGTCGGGCGGCGCCTCCAGCCAAAGCACAGGATCTTCGGACAAAAGAAGTCCGACAAGAAGGCCAAGAAGAAAAAAAAGCGGCCAAATTGGTGGCGCTATCCCTGAGCCGTCGTCTCCACGCACAAAGTTAAAAAGCCTCGGCCTTCCCGAGCAAGGTGGGCGGTCGGCGATCGACCGACCCGGACGAAGCGTGGACCTCGGGGACCCTCGAGCTGCCGCTTCGCTGCTGCACCAAGCTGCACGACACGACCTCGAATAGCTGCCGCACTGGATCGCTCGGCTTGAAGACTTCTACAACGGACGGGGCCCATGCCCGTCCTCCCGGACGCCGGGAAGGGTGGGCCCGACCGAAGTCCGAGCCCCGCCCGACCGAACGGCCAGAGAGCGAAGAATATCATGAGCCGAGTCACCACATTGCGGTGATCTCGAGGGTCCGCGACCTCGCCCCCGACGGAGTTGAAGGCAGCGGCCTTGGCGAGGTTCCGCCATGACCGAGGCGGCTCGGTTCCCAAGCAACTTAGATGGTCGGAAGCGACCATCTCCTTCTCCCGGAGGATCGTCCCTCGGGAATGGCGAAGCCCGAAACTCCCCTCGTGCTCTGCCCGACCATCGGTAACACAAAGGGTCGACGGGTGCTTATCGATGGGGAAGCGCTCTGGACCTGATCTCGCCGGGTCTTGGGCGAGATGCAAATCCTCGTTCCAAGATCAAAACATCGCTATGCCCTTCCACGGCATCATCCCGCACGTCCATGACCCCTTCGGCGGATCGTCTGCCGTGACCTTCGGCGGCCGAGCAACTTCCGGACCGAGTTGGTCACCTTTGAGGTAGTCGACTTCGAGTCGGCCTACAACGCCATCCTCGGCGGTAGGCCCTCGCCAAGTTCATGGCAGCTACGCACCACGCGTATCACCGCCTCAAGCTCCCGGGGCGAAAGGGTGATCACCGTCGGGGGCAACTACAAGGCATACCGAGTGCGGCGAAATGGCGCCGACCTGGTCGGCCAGCTCCTGAACGCGGCCCGAGCAAAACTCTCACAAGTCCGCTCGGCCCAAGGTTGTCCTCGGCCTCGGGAAGCATTTAAAACGTCTCGATCTCCGGCGAGATCCGTCGAAGGTGGTCCACGTCGGGGCGCTGGATCCAAAATAGGAAGGCGAGCTCGTCACCTTCCTCGAACAACGCCGGCGTCTTCGCATGGGAGCCGTCCGACATGCCCGGGTCCCAAGGGAGGTGATCGAGCACAGTGGCGGTTGACCGAGAAAAAAGGCGTCATGGCCGAGGAGATTCCGCAATGGAAGGTCGATGTCATCAAAAGCGGTGGACAAAATTTGTTGAAGGCTTGCCGAGAAGTCGAGCACTCCGGCGGTTGGCGAATCGATCGTGGTCGGGAAGAAGAACGGAAAGTGGCGGATGTCGTCGATCACACCAACATCAACGGCTCATGTCCAAAGGACAACTTCCCCTTCCCCGCATAGATCGGTTAGTCGATGCAGCGGCGAAGCTACGGTGATGAGCTTTTTGGGCGCATACTCCGGGTACCATCAGTCGACTGTCGCGGGAGGATGAAGAGAAAGCGCCTTCATCACCCCGCCGGCACATACGCTACGACCATGTCTTTCGGTCTCAAAACGCGGGGCCACTTTCCAGCGTTTGATCACGAAGACCTTCCCGACCAGATCGGCGGAACCTAGAAGTCTATGTAGGCGACATAGTCGTCAAGAGTGCTTTAGCCGAGGCCCACATCCGGGACCTCGAAGAAACCTTCGTAATTTAAGAAAACATCGGATAAAGCTGAATCCGGAGAAATGTGTCTTCGTGTACACACGGGCATGGTGCTCGGATCGTCATCGGTCGACCGTATCGGTGCCAACCGGAAAAGATCGAAGCCGTCGAAAGGATCGAGCTCTTCGAATGTAAAGAAGTCGATCGCTCATTTGGTCGGATGGCGGCACTTAGCCGCTTCATCTCCCGACTAGGTGGCGCGGACTTCCTTTCTTCAAAGCCTTGCAAGCAGCAGCGGTTTCGTGCTCGGACCAAGGAGGTGGACGACGCCTTTAAAAAGCTCAAAGAATATCTATCGAGCCCGCCGTCCTAGTCACCCCGAGGGGACAGGAGCCTTTGTTGCTCTACTTGGCGGCCTCCCCAGCGATGGCGCCGTGCTGCGTCGAGCGCCGAGGAAATCAGCGGCCTATTTACTACGTGGCGAGGTACTTCATGGACCTAGGGGCGTTACCGAGGTCGAAACTTCAGACTCCTCCTCATGGCTTCTAAAAACTTCGCCACTATTTCTTGGCTCACCCAATCACGGTCCCGACCAGCTTTCCGCGAGAGAAATCCTCAAAACCCCGGCGCCCCGGGCGACGCTAAATGGGCAATTGAGCTCGGGAATTTGACCTCAAGTTAAATCGCCCGAACGGCGATCAAATCTCGATGTTGGCGGACTTCGTGGCGAGTGGGCGAATCCCCGGCCGAACAAAAGGCCGCACACCGAGGAACCCCATTGGACAATGTTCTTTGACGGCTCGCGTTCCTTGGCCTTCGGGGCTGGAGTTGTCTTGACCTCTCCTCACGGAGAACAACTCGATCGTCATACAATTGCACTTTGCCGCGATTTAAGCGGCAGAATATGAAGGCCTCTTGGCGGGCTCGGGCATGCTTTCTGCGCTAGGGGTCCGGCGACTAACCGTGAAAGGGATTCGCGGTTGGTCGTAAACCGGGTTAACAAGGAGTTTGATGGTTCGATGACTCAATGGCGTTACTGGCGAGGTGAGGAAGTTGGAAAGGAACTTGAAATTTGAAGTCCTTCACGTGCCCAGAGAGCAAATACTGGCCGACCAACTTGCCAAGTTGGGCACCTCGCAAGAACCGGTCCCAACAGGGTGCTCGTTGAGCACCGCTAAAGCCCTCCATTCCTCCGGAGAAGAGGCACCGAGGGGCAAAACAGCGTCTCCGTCCTCGAGCAAGGAGCCACTTGATAGCGCCATTCATCAATTCTTGGCACACGGACATTGCGAGGACGGCCGAGAAATCCCGGCTTATCGGAGAGCTCCACTATCTGAGTTAGTGGAAGGTGCCTGTCATCAAGAGGCGCGCCGAGTCCTCTCCAAGTCGTCCCTCGAAGAAGGGAGATTCTGCTAAAGGACTTGCGAGGGTGCTGTGGAGCTCACTCCTCCTCTGAAGCTCGTCGGCAAAGCCTTCAGATGGGCTACTATTGGCCTGGCGTTGGTGGACGCCGGAAGATCGTCACCACATGCCGGCGTGCCAATTCCATGCCCGGCAGTACACCAACCAGCCTACACCCTTCAAACTATTCCCCACTTTGGCCATTCTCTACAGGGGCTAGACATACTAGGACCATTCCCCAAAGGCGAAGGATGCGATACCTCTTCGCCGCCATTGACACGTTCACCAAATGGATAGAGGCGAACCGGTCTCGGCATTCTGACAGCGGCCAAAAATTTTTCATAATAACGTGGTCACGCGGTTTGGCGTTCCCACCCGACCGATCACGGATAATGGAACTTCCGTTCACCGGTGAGCTGTTCCAAGAATATTGCGAGGGCGTTAGCACGAAATTTGCCGCCTCGTGGCTCACCCGAACAGCAACGGGTGTCGGCGAGCCAGCAGGCAGATCCTCCAAGGAATCAAGAGGCGGGTCTTCGATCGGCTTTCTAAGCTCTGACAGGCTGGGTCGACGAGCTCCCTTCCGTCTTGTGGGCTGTCCACACCACTCCCAAGCAGAGCGACAGGCTAAACACCCTTCGCCAGATATCGGCACCGAGGCCATGCTTCCGACCGAGATAACCTTAAGGTCACCTCGCGTGGACCTCACGGAGGCTGCCGATGACCACCAAGGCAGGTTACTCGACCTCGACCTGTCGAGGAAAAGCGAGCAAGCCCTCGTCCGATCGCCAGACCTACCTCCGGGCTCTGCTTGCAGCACGCCGCCCGTGCGTCCGGCCAAGGGCTCTGCAAAGCGGCGACTTGGTTCTGCGACGGGTCGGGACCTATCACACGCCAACAAGCTAACCCCAAGGTGGGAAGGTCCATTCACGGTCGTCTCGTCTTCACGCCTGGGGGCTGTCCGCCTCGCCTTCCCCGACGGACGAATTCTCAAGAACTCGTGGAATATCGCCCACCACGCGAGTTCCACGCCTAACCTTCCCCTTCCTTTCGGCCCATCCTCCTTATTTAACTCTCGGATCTTGAGCGACTTCTCGAAATCCCGAGCATGTTAAATAAAAGGAATGGTAACCAAAGTTCTTTTCCTTCCGAGGTTTTCGACCTTTTTTTTCTGTCTGCCCAAGCACGAGTTCTTGTTCTCTAAACCGATTTCTAAAGCGCCGACGGATCGAGAATGCACTCCCCTGAATTCCATTGCTCGGATAAGCCGATAGCACATCGCCCGGCAAGTTCTCGGCGGTACCTCGCGACTTCGATCCGAAACCCAAATTGAACTCGAGTATAGTAACTTGAACTCGCGGCTACCGTGTGCCCGGTCACTTGCTCGCAACGGGGCAAGGACCCGGCCACACGAGGGGCTGACATCGCCTATTCGCGCATCTTCGGATGCGGCCGCCGTGTGCCCGTCTCTTGCTTTCGCAACTGGGGCAAGGACCCGGCCACACGAGGGGCGGACATCGCCATCTTCATTTGCCGGCTACGCCGTGTGCCGGTCTCTTGCTTTCGCAACGTGGGCAAGGACCCGGCCACACAAGGGGCTGGACATCGCCTATTCGCGCATCTTCGGATGCGGCCGCCGTGTGCCCGGTCTCTTGCTTTCGCAACGAGGGCAGGACCCGCCACACGAGGGGCCGGACATCGCCCATCCTCGGTTGCCGGCTGCGCCGTGTGCCGGTCTCTTGCTCGCAAACCGGGGCAAGGATCCGGCCACGAGGGGCTGGACATCGCCTATTCGCGCATCTTCGGATGCGGCCGCCGTGTGCCCGGTCTCTTGCTCGCAACGAGGGCAAGGACCGGCCACACGAGGGGCCGGACATCGCCATCCTCGGTTGCGGCGGCTGCCGTGTGCCGGTCTCTTGCTCGCAACGAGGGCAAGGACCCGGCCACGAGGGGCTGAACATCGCCTATTTGGCGCATCTTCGGATGCGGCCGCCGTGTGCCCGGTCTCTTGCTTTCGCAACGGGGCAAGGACCCGGCCACACAAGGGGCTGGACATCGCCTATTCGCGCATCTTCGGATGCGGCCGCCGTGTGCCCGGTCTCTTGCTCGCAACGAGGCGAGGACTCGGCCACACGAGGGGCGGACATCGCCCATCCTCGGCTGCCGGCTGCTTGCCGTGTGCCGGTCTCTTGCTCGCAACGAGGGCAAGGACCCGGCCACAGAGGCTGGACATCGCCTATTTCGCGCATCTTCGGATGCGGCCGCCGTGTGCCGGTCTCTTGCTCGTAACGAGGGCAAGGACTCGGCCACACGAGAAGTGGACATCGCCTATTCGCGCACCCTCGGTGCCCGGCTACTGCCGGTGCCGGATCCTGCTCGGGCGTAGGCTTATAGGGTAGGTATATAGCGACAAATAGTAGCATAAACATTTCATAAGCGTGAACAAGAGAACATCTTGTATTTAAATTCAAATGTATTACAAACACGTGTAACACCACGTACACTATTCCCTAAATCTACCCTTCAAAGATTGAAGCTCCGCCCCACGTCTTCAAAGCGACTTGGCCGAGAACCCCGATCTGGGCTTCACGCCCGGCCGGATCTCCTAGCAAAGCCGCCACCTTCGGTCTCACTTCGCTTGCTGTTGCCGCTCCTCCTCAAGCTCTTTGCGGACCCGCTCGAGCTCCTCCTGGGACCGGAGCTCCTCTCGCAGACCCGAGCATACCCCAAAGCGTGCTCAAGTTAGATTCAGGACCCAGCGAGCTCCGTTTGGGCCTCCCTAGTTCGGGCGCACCACCTTCACCTTGGCACGGCACCGAGCTTCTATGCTCGCAGACCCGATCATCCACCTCGGCAGACAAGCGCAAGCGAAGAAGCCAACGGACAAGATTACGAGACAAAAAGTAGTTCACAAGAAGAAATTACCTCATGGCGGTGGCGCTCGAACAGCACCCTCGGCCGGGCGAGGGCCGACACGGATGTTCCCGAGCTTGAGCGAGCAGACCTCGAGCTCGGAGTTCGAACTACTCCGACCTCTTCGCCTCGGCAGGACCGCCCGAGCATCGTCCACGCCCGGGGTCGGCGCCCCACCACTTCTAACCCCATACTCGGGGCACGGACAACCAAAGCCATGTCGACTCGGCGCCCTCGCCGGGAGACCCCCATGGTCGGGGTGAGGCAGCCCACCACCTCAAGCTCGGAAGATGCGCGACAACGTTCTGCGCACACAGACGAAAGCAGAGGCTGCTTTCGGTACGACCTTCTCCCCAAGGGCTAATCGACGACGTCGCCACCCACGCCGTCATTGAAAACCGTCGACCCACTCACAAGTAACCGTTGGAAGACCCAGCGTTTGGGCTTACCTTCAGGCGACCCTTGATCGGCCGACCCTAAGATTCGCTCGGGTAGCCTTTGCTCGGGTAACCTTGAGCTCAGCCAACCTGAAGTCTGCCCGACTAGCCTGCTTTCGCTAATCGGGCGTCGTCGTCCAACGTCTGGAACCGAAAAAGGCTCGATGCGGTTTAAAAGAGCCGAGGAGGACCGGCGGTCCACCACTCAGCTTCGGGGCTAGATGACGGGGCCTAGGGTGGCGTTCGGATAGTCACACGCTAAAAACGCATAAAAACAAAACAGCCCTCTCCCGAGCAAGGGTCTACTTCAAGGAGTCCTCGCCGGGGCTCGGGCACGGCCAGTCTGCTCGGACCGGGTCCGAGCAGCTCCTTCCCGACCAAGGAAGGATCTGACCCTCTCCCGAGCAAGGGTCTACTTCAAGGAGTCCTCGCCGGGGCTCGGGCACGGCCAGTCTGCTCGGACCGGGTCCGAGCAGCTCCTTCCCGACCAAGGAAGGATCTGACCCTCTCCCGAGCAAGGGTCTACTTCAAGGAGTCCTCGCGGGCTCGGGCACGGCCAGTCTGCTCGGACCGGGTCCGAGCAGCTCCTTCCCGACCAAGGAAGGATTCTCCCCTCCATTGCATTAAATGCTCGACACGTCCGAGACAATTGCAGGGATCGCGCCACCAACCCACGTCTTGTAACATCGCTTGCCCACACCGTTTCCCGTAAGGCGAAGAACGGCAGCGATGGCGCAAGAGGAAGACATGCCGGACCACCGGACAAAGGAGGACAACCATCATACCGCTAGGTAATAGGATTTCAACGCTAGAAAAACCGATGGCGTCCATGTATAAATAGACTACGTCATTGCACATCTAGAGGCGACTACGGAAAATACACACGCGACATCGTGGGAGCTCCACCCGCACCATTACGGGCCAAAGCTCATCCCTCGCCACAAGAAACTCATCCCCTTTGTAACCTCTTGATCCCTCATATAGATACCATTTGGGCGGGTCATTACCTCCACTCGAGGGGCCGAACCAGCCCAAAAATCATCGTGCCTTCTCTCGATAGCCACTCGATCGAAGTTCGTCTTCTTGAAAGCCCCGGCGCTTGCGGAAAGAGGCCGGTTGATCCTCGCTCTCAACAAGTAAGCTCGGTACCGGGGCCCGTACTCCCAATCGCCGACACTGGCGCGGGATCTTGTTCAATCCTCTTCTTCTTCCTCGTCGTCTTCATCATCTACCTGGCTAATCCCTCAACTTCGCCATGGTTGGTCCAACAGTATAGTTTGGCATGAATCCTCTCATGATCAAATGGTTCATAACCCGCCATCGGTGGGAGTGCTCCTTCTTATTCTGCGGTCTACACACGGACAACATATGTAGTACTGCGCAGCAAGAAGGCAACGGCGCATCCGAGAAAACCCTCGCGACGCCATCAATGAACTCTCTCGAGCGACGGTCCGCATTGTACATCCATTGCGGTTCATCTACACCAAGTTATATTTTATTAAAAAATTTAGTTACATTTCAAAATATAAAGCTCACAAGCACCGAGATCTACCTTTCTAATTACTTTTTGTTCTTCTTGGGTCTACAATTAAAGACAATATTTTTTTCTTTGCAACAAAAAATCCACCTACACTAATTCTTTTTGTCCTTCTACATTTATTGAACTAAAACTAACTAATTGTTACATTTTTAAAATTATTTCTTCTCCTTCTACAATTTTGAACCTATTTATTTTTCCCTTTCTACCTTTGTAATTTTTTTATCTTTATACATTTTTAACTAAACCTAACTAAAATTTTTTACCCTTCACATTTATTGCACAAATAAATAACTAATTGTTACATTTTTAATTATTTTTTAATCCTTCTATAATTTTTAACTAAATCTAACTAATTATTTTTCCCTTTCTACCTTTTTTATTTTTTTCCTTCTAATTTTTGCCATATTTATTTCATACTCCAATAATTAGTTCCTAAAATTAGGGTGATCAAGCTAGCTAAAAATTTATCGTTAAATTTTGGATCCTAAAGCAAACAACTTCATTTTGAGATCAACTCCTAAAATTAGATGATCAAGCTAGCTACTTAAACAAGTTAGGTAGCTAGCAAACAAGCAAAGAAACTTTTCTTTGGTGAAGCTAGCTAGCAAACAAATACACACTTTTCAACAAAGAACAAATCAACATTTCTCCACATCCAATGCAAAAAAAACAACAATACTTAGGTGAGAAGGATGTTAACATGACGTTACTAACCTTGAACCACTTAATTTGCAGCTAAATCACCTCAATTGAAAAATTGGGCAGCACCTCCCCTTGAACAGTACCTCGGCCCTTCCTGTTAACACTTCCCGTTCACCTGGTCTGCGCCCTCGGGGAGGAAGAAGATGTTTTAAATGCGCTGGGCGGGATGGTTCTACAACCGGTTTGAGAGACAAACCGCTTCTAGAGCTTGCCTTTTACAACCGGTTTGTGTCTCAAACCGGTTCTGGAAACCCACAACCGGTTTGGGACACAAACCGGTTGTAGAGGTGGGACTTTACACGCGGTTCTTGTTTCAAACAGCTTCTGGAAGCCCTCTCCCGCCCGTTGCCCATGAACCGGTTCTAGTACGAAGATTACAACGGGTTCGCACCAAACCGCTTCTGATGGACCGGTTGTGATGCCCAATTCTGTAGTAGTGATCAAAGAAGTAGCAACGGGAGATCTCCTTGTCCTCGCGAAGCTGCCTAGTCTAATCCTTCTCAAGTTACAATCGAAAGGCTATGACCACCGGGATGGGTACATCACAGTCAGCTCCGGATTTAAGAGTCTTGAGGTGGCCTGGTTCAGGTGTGTAGGCGGGATGGGGCTGCAGTTCGCACCCGGAGGCATGAAGAAGCTCAGAAGGCTTCGGCTGGACTTCCGCGCAGCGGTAACAAGGAGGCTGTTCGGCAACAAATTTGATTTTGGCATCCAGTACCCAGGCTCTAGCCTTGCTCAAGTCTATGTCACCATCAACTGTTTTGGTTCTACAATTTCGGATGTGGAGTCCGCGGAGGATGCCATCAGGGATCAAGTATCTAGGCACCCCAAATGTCCCTCCTTGGAACTGATAAGACATCATGAATCCTCCTTGCGAGGGATCCCCAAGGGTAAAGCAGCTGCGTCCACATCTAAATTAGTGTAGCGTCTGCCCATTGTGGAAGCCATCTTCAGCTTTCAACTTCGTTCCTATACCGGAGATTATATACTCATGTTGTGTGCATGTTTCAGCTTTAAATTATATTTTGTGATGCTCTGTTGCTTGGATGAGCTTTTGATCTCATACCTTTTGTAGAGAACTCAGAAACGAAGGTTTTTTATTTTGGGTGGAAAGTCATTTGATTGACGGATTAATTGATATAATTTTCACAAGATGTGGTGCACTTGCAGCGTAAATTTTGGCATGCCGTGATTAGTGTAATCTCAGGTTAATTAGTAATTGCATGATTCTTGTTGCTAATAAGCTAACTTGTAGGGAGGTAAATAAGAATATTTTAGAGATTGTGTTAGTCTATTTGAGTGCAAGTTTAGAGGCAATTGTGGTCATCGGCGGATATCGCAACTAGGTTAGGAGAACCGAAGTCCAGAACGGTTAATGATGTCGATGGGACTTTCATGTGTGCCATGCAGCCGAACACCCTCAGGTGATTTAAGTATGGTTTCTTTCCTGTCCATACTTCATGAGGTGTGATGGTTGGCAGTGCCTCTGTGGCCACACGGTTTAGGATGTATACCGCGTGTCGCACTGCCTCACCCCCAAAAACTCCTAGGTAGTTGCATGCTCTTTATCAAGCTTCTTGCCATGACCACCACGGTTCTATTTCTTCGCTCTACAACTCTATTTTGTTGTGGTGTTTATGGCGCAGAACATATTGAAGGCCTCCGAGAGGAACTCCCCACTCGATGTGTCCGCAGCACCTTCATCTTGCAACCAGTTTCGTTTTCAACAAGTGCCTTGTATTTCTTGAACTTCTCAAGTGCATCGCTTTTTGCCTTGAGCATGTATACCCACATCTTGCGGCTATAGTCACCGATGAGAAGTAAAAAATACTTGTTCCTGGTCGTCGTCTGTGGGGTGATATGACCACATGAATCAGCATGCACTAGTTCAAGTCGCTCCGTTGCTCGATATGCTGCCTTAGCAGGAAATGGCAGTCTTGACTGTTTTGCGATCAAGCAGCAGTCACAGACCTGCATTGGATGGGTGATCTTGGGTAGTTCACACACTATTCTTCTATTCGCCATTAGCTTGAGTGATTGAAAATTTTATGCCCTAGCCTAGCATGCCACAGCCATGCTGGGTCCGATATGCTTGCAGACAAGCACATTGGATCAATTGTCTCCATCATCACCTTGTAGAGGCAGTTGGGGTGCCTAATTCTCATGAGCATCCGTCACTTGAATCATACAAGCAGAGAAAAGCATCGACCATGACAACCTTGTTTCCTCCTTCAGTCAGTTGGCTGATACTTACAATATTGCTGCATAGTTCAGGTATGTAATATACCTCTGTAAGAAGCCGCGTCTTATCTAACTTATTTCGTGTCTTATCTGACTTATATTGACTTATTTAACTTTTTTATTACTTTTCAATCCATTTTTTTTATCTCGTAGGCATGTCTAAAAGCTCCCTAAATCCTAAAAACCAAGGGCATTTGACTCTCGAGGCCACCTCGGGAAATTCTCAAATTCGGAGAGATAAGTCAAATTAGCAAATAAGATGAAACAGATAAGCTGTGGAGAATAGGGCCTTAGGCTGCACCTAGTCTTCGTTCAGCAAGATCATCTTGCTAGATTCCTCTTTGGCTGCTAACAGCAACGTTGGTTCCTCCTTCGATGAGCATGTGAGGTGCGCCTCTTCTTTATGTTGCTTGTTCCTACAATCAGAGGCATAGTGGTCGTATATATCTTTTTTTTGAAAGTGGCAGGAGAGCTGCCATCCATTGATGAAAAGAGGGGTAGTACAACGTTTACAAGGTCAGGGGGCCCTCCCCCGGGGGGGTCCAGAGGCGCTAGTTAATTACAAATCTGGCACCTGCGGCTACCCAGAGCCGCAGGGCATCTAATAGTGAGACTAAAAAGGCAGGGCGCGCCATCTCGAACGCGCGGAAGATGCGATTGTTGCGCTCTATCCAAATGTGCCAGATGGTTGCAGCGGCGATTGACAAGGTGCCGCGGGAGGATCTGGCTATGTCCTCGCACCACCAGCTTCGGAGGCAAGACCGGTGGTGCCAGGATGCAGGGTCAAGGGAGGGGCTGTCGGTGGAGGCAGCGACCCTCATCCAGACGAAGGAGCTGAACTCGCAGTGTATAAATAGGTGCTCCGGGGTCTCAAGGTTGCGATGACAGAGGAGGCAGAAGTAATCATTGGGCAAGTGCCTTCTTTAGAGGGCGTCCGCAGTCAGGACGCGTCTGTGGAGCAGGAGCCAGAGGAAGAACTTACATTTCGAGGGGGCCCAGAGCTTCCAGACGCGAATGGCCGCGGGAGGCTTAGTACGGCCTATGAACTGCAAGTTGTAGGCGGATTTAACGGAGAAGTTGCTATCACGTGAGAACCTCCAGGTGACCTGGTCACTGGCACCTTCGGCCAACGTGGTTGAGAGGATTTGACGTAATAGCAGGACGAGCTGGGGGAGCATTAGCGGTGTGAAATCGCGCCTGAGGTCAGAGATCCAAGTATTGTTGGCTAAGGCCTCCGAGATAGATCTATTCTTCTTGGAGGAGGCGCCAAGAGTAGAGGGGCGAAGTTTCGGGAGGTCCCAAGTAGCGATGGTCGCCCCGAGCGAGAGGTTGTCCCGTTCGAGGGTCGGTGGTGCCGTCTTTGAAGAGAGCAGTATCAGAGCTAGGCTGGTTGCCGAGCGAGCCAGCCAAAGCTTTCAGCGGGGAGGATTTGTTTAGCCAGAGCCAGCGTAGGCGAAGGGCTCGAGCAAAGCGCGTCAAGTCCAGAACATCTAGGCCGCCCAACGAAGTCGGAGAGCAGACGGTGTCCCAGGGAAGCCGACATTGGCCCTTAGAGGCGGAGCCAGTGCCGCTCTAGAGCCACCCCCTTCTGATCTTGTCAATCTTTTGGAGGACGGTGTTGGGCAGTTTGATGACCGAGAGGATGTAGGTCGGCAGGGCCGAGAGGACGGATTTAAGCAGGGTGAGCCTTCCGCCTTTGGACATGAGAGGGCCCCGCCACCTGGCCAGGCGGTTTGAGATCTTGTCAATGAGTTGTTGGAAGTGTACATGACGGAGCCTTTTTGATGGAGAGCGGGAGTCCAACGTATTTGAGTGGGAAGGAGGCTCGGCTTGCAGGGATGTCTTGAAGAATGTCGTCAAGGTCAAGGTGCTCGCATTTTATGGGGACGACCTGGCCCTTGGAGAGGTTCGCTCGAAGGCCGAAAATTTCTCCTAACTCTCATAGTAGGAGAGCCAGGGCGGAGATGTCACTTTTGGAGGGGTTAGAGAAAATGGCAGCATCGTCTGTGAAGAGGGAGGCACGAAGGTGAGCTGGCACGCCACTGACGGGGGATAGCACCCCAGCTTCTGTAGCTCGTTGCAGAAGAGCAATGAGTGGTTCGATGACGAGGTTGAAAAGGAGAGGTGACAGGGAGTCACCCTGTCGGAGCCCCCTACAAGGGTGGATGATGTTGCCGAGGTGGCTATTGAGGAGGACCTTGGAGGTGGAAGAGGCGAGGAAGAGGGCGATCCAGTTCCGCCAGCGAGTGCCAAAGCCCTGGGCACGGAGGTTGTCGAGAAGGTAGGTTCAGGAAACTGAGTTAAAAGCTTTCTCGAGATCGAGTTTGAGAAATAGGGACGGGGTGCGGGATCTGTGTAGGGCCTTGGCCCTCCCTTGAACAAAGAGGAAGTTGTCTTGGATGTGTCTTTTCTTGATGAACGAACTTTGGCTTGGGGAGATTAGTTCGTTCATGAAGGGAGCGAGGCTGGAGGAGAGGACCTTTGTAAAGAGCTTGCCCAGACTGTGGATGAGGCTGATGGGGCGAAAGTCGGAAGCCGAGGAGGGGTTCTCCTTTTTAGGGAGCACAATAATGTGGGCGCAGTTCAGGGATTCGAGGCCAGGGCCATCAAGGTTGAAGAGACATTGTAGGGCTAGAAAAAGATCCTTCGAAATTGTGTCCCAGCAAGACTTGTAGAAGTCCCAAGTGAAACCATTCGGTCCCGGGGTCCTCTCACTGGGAAGGCTGAAGACGATTTGCTTTAGCTCTTCAAGCGATAAGGGCTCCTCGAGAGACGAAAGCTCCAAGTTGGGCAGGCCCAGGAAGTCCCAGTTAAATGAGCGTCTCCAAGTTCGGCTGGACTTCAACGCAGAGCTAACAAGGAGGCTGTTCGGCAAAATAGATTTTGGCATCCAGTACCCCGGCTCTAGCCTTGATCAAGTCTATGTCACCATCAACTGTAGTGGTTCTACATTTTCGGAAGTGGAGTCCGCGGAGGATGAAATCAGGGATCAAGTATCTAGGCACCCCAAAAGTCCCTCCTTGGAACTGATCATAAGACATCCTGAATCCTGGATGAGGAAGAGTAAAGCAGCTGCGTCCACATCTTAATTAGTGTAGCGTCTGCCCATTGTGGAAGCCATCTTCAGCTTTCAACTTCGTTCCCATACCGGAGATTATATACTCATGTTGTGTGCATGTGTTCCATTCTATGTAGCTACTGTCTATTTCCATTTTCTTTATTCAGTTTCCACAGCACTGTAATGTATAAACCTGCCTACCTGTTTTAAGTCGACGTCACGTACTCTCATACGTGTGTGTAGACTGTAGACAATTGGGTGGTAGTTTATTTGACTATATATTGTGCTTTGTGAATATGCAAATTGCATCCATACTACCTATGGATGCAAACAAGGCATGCAATATCCGATACTAGTGTGAGACTATACGGAGGTCTTCATATTGTGATGAGTATATGTGAGACTTAATTTAATTTGGTTGAGGAGTTTGTGTTTGAGAGTTGTCTTTGAGCTGAGCAAATTATTGTTTCAGCACATGCAGTTTTTACATTTTGGACTATTTTGTGATGCTCTGTTGCTTGGATGAACTTTTGATCTCATAGGTTTTGTAGAGAACTCAGAAATGAAGGTTTTTTATTTTGGGTGGAAAGTCATTTGATTAACGGATTAATTGATATAATTTTCACAAGATGTGGTGCACTTGCGGCGTAAATTTTGGCATGCCGTGATTAGTGTAATCTCAGGTTAATTAGTAATTACATGATTCTTGTTGCTAATAAGCTAACTTGTAGGGAGGTAAATAAGGATATTTTGGAGATTGTATTAGTCTATTTGAGTGCAGGATTGAAAACAATTGTGGTCATCGGTGGATATCGCAACTAGGTTAGGAGAACCGAAGTCCAGGACGGTCGAGGATGTCGATGGGACTTTCATATGTGCCATGCAGCCGAACACCCTCAGGTGATTTAAGTAGAGATTTTTTACGGTTCTTAAGGAGGTACCGGGAGGTACTATAATTTCTAGTGTTAATTTGTGGTACCTCCTGGCACCTTAATACTGAGAAGGTACTGAGTGGTACCATAATTTACACTAGAAATTGTGGTACCTCCCAGTACCTTCTCAAAGACCGTAAAAAAGCTCATTTAAGTATGGCTTCTTTCCTGTCCATGTTTCATGAGGGTGTGATGGTTGGCAGTGCCTCTGTGGCCACATGGTTTAGGATGTATACTGCGTGTCGCACCGCCTCACCCCAAAAACTCCTAGGTAGTTGCATGCTCTTTATCAAGCTTCTTGCCATCGCCACCACGGTTCTATTTCTTCGCTCTGCAACTCTATTTTGTTGTGGTCTGTAGGGTGCAGTGAGGTCTTCGTTGGATGCCCTTATCTTCGCAGAACATATTGAAGGCCTCCGAGAGGAACTCCCCACTCGAATGTGTCCGCAGCACCTTCATCTTGCAACCGGCCAGTTTCGTTCTCAACAAGTGCCTTGTATTTCTTGAACTTCTCAAGTGCATCGCTTTTTGCCTTGAGCATGTATACCCACATCTTGCAGCTGTAGTCGTCGATGAGAAGTAAAAAATACTTTTTCCCGGTCATCGTCTGTGGGGTGATAGGACCACATAAATCAGCATGCACTAGTTCAAGTCGCTCGTTTGCTCGATATGCTGCCTTAGCAGGAAATGGCAGTCGACTGTTTTGCGATCAAGCAGCAGTCACAGAACTGCATTGGATGGCTGATCTTGGGTAGTCCACACGCTATTCTTCTATTCGCCATTAGCTTGAGTGATTGAAAATTTATATGTCCCAGCCTAGCATGCTATAGCCATGCTGGGTCCGATATACTTGCAGACAAGCACATTGGATCAATTGTCTCCATCATCACCTTGTAGAGGCATTTGGGGGAGTGCCTAATTCTCATGAGCATCCTGTCACTTGAATCATACAAGTAGAGAAAAGCATCGACCATGACAACCTTGTTTCCTCCTTCGGTCAGTTGGCCGATACTTACAATATTGCTAGATAGTTCAGGTATGTAATATACCTCTGTGAGAAGCCGCTGCTCTGTACCTTTGAACTCGAACAACATTGTTCCCTTCCCTTTTATTTGCACACTGGAGCCATTGCCAAACCGCACATGGCCTTGAATGGAGCTGTCTAGGTCACAAAATTTATTCCAGCCCCCTGACATGTAATTGCTTGCCCCATTGTTGAAGTACCACACGTTAGAATTAACATGTGTCTCTCTATCGACTTTGAATTTAGGCTAAACCTGGTCTTCGTTCAGCAAGACCATCCTGCCAGATTCCTCCTTGGCTGCTAACAGCAACGTTGGTTCCTCCTTCGATGCGCATGTGAGGTGCGCCTCTTCTTTATGTTGCTTGTTCCTACACTCAGAGGCATAGTGGCCGTATTTATCACAGTTGAAACACTTGATGTGACTCTTATCACGGCTTGTCCCAAACCTGCGACTAGCATTCCAATCCTGGCGTGTCATGTTCGAGTCTCCACAACCACCTCTTCCTCGGCCACGGCCTCACCCTCGAGCCTTGTCACGCCCACGTCCTTCATTCCTGTCAGAGTTTGTCCTCGCCCCTTGGAGGATGAGAACGAGTCTCTTCCACCGTTTCTCTGTCATGCGGTCATGCTCATGCCTTCCACTCAGGGTGAGTAAGCAGGAGCTTGCCCTCGGCATTTGCCTTGTTGCCACGGAGTCAAAGCCTTTGAGATCCTCTCGATGGCCTCCTCGAATGTCATCGCATTGAGATCCGAGTACTGCTCGATCGATGCCACCAGTTGAAGGAACTTGTCGGGGATGGAGTGGAGTAATTTCTTGACGAGTGCAGCATCCTCCAAAGTGGCTCCAAGTGAGGCATACTTGATTGCCATACCACTCAATTTTTTTGGGAAACTCATCTATGCTCTCTTCATCCTCCATGCGCAATGCTCCAAATTCGTTCAAGGTTTGCAGACACGCCTTCTTTACATGATCGACACCAAGGTACCGAATCCTCAGGGCGTCCTCGACTTTCTTTGTGGACTTTTCCTTTGCAACCTGCAGAAGGACATCCTCAAGAAGGGCTTGCAGGATGAACGCTTGTGCCATCTTGTTCTTCTCGTCCACGGCCACTCCGGCCGCTGACTTCTTCTCGTCCTTGGCAACTCTAGCAGTTGACTCCTTCTCGACCTTGGCCACTCCGACCGCCAGTTCGATCGCCTCCCACACGCCCTGGGCATCCATGATCGCTTCCATTTTGATCGCCCATGTTGTGTAGTTGGACGTCGTTGGCATCAGACATTGGTGTGGCACTCTGCTGCTCTCCTTTCCCATCTGCTGGACGATGAACAACATTGGCATCTAAGGGCTCTGATACCAAATGTTGGTTTTGTACCAAGGATCAACATGCCCAAACTAACACACTGTTTTTACTTACGCGGGAAGAAGATAAACAGAGGAAACAGAGTAGTATATTGTGAAAATACATAGTACGACATATTTTCATACGACATTGAACTATGCCGTGGCATATTACATAGCATATTACAACGTTGTGTGCTATGCAGTACGTCATTTAACTGCAACATGCCATATTACATATCAACCAAAATTTCATTGGTTTCAGTAGCATGACAAAATTAACAACCATCAGGATGCTGCCCATCCGCTCCTGACCCGGAAGGTCTCGCATCGATCCAAGTTATACAATGCGGATCCAATCCGTGTGTTGCAGTCGATGTATGTGTGTCCTGATTGATTGCACCTGCTGCATCTCCTATCAACTCTCCTAGCCTCAGACTGATCCGTATCGTTACGGATCCTGCGATGCTGTCGACGGCCAAGATCACACTTCAATTTTTCCCTGTCAGGTACATGCCGGGTGTGCGGCCTAGGGGGATCGGTAAATGTCCTGAACGTAGCGTACCCGTAAATCTCGGCATGCCATGTGTTCAGGATGGATTGCTTCAAAAAATATTCCGAGACATACAGCAAAGTTGGATAACAGGTCATACTTGCTGCAGCAAGTACTTGGGAGCATGGCTTGTGCAGTAGCAGCGGCTTGCGGCATGAGCAAATGCACTTGTCTTCACGGAATATGCACTCCTGCTTTGCCCTCTGACGATGACCGCTGTGGTGGCCTCTATCCCTGCATATTATCTCATACCTAAGCTCGGTGGTACTTATCCGTGATACGATGTGTCTCTGTGCCTTCGTAATCTTTTCTTCTATGTACTTTGTCATGACGGTACAGTAAAGCAATCGATGGTCCCCTATTGCAATAGAGGCTACCCGGTGTCGATCCATGAAGTATTTGCATGTATCATGGAGAATTTTCTCAACAATTGCGACAAGAGGCAAAGCCCCCATCCCTCGCATCACCCAGTTGTATACCTCTGCTAAATTTGTGGTCATGATCTCATATCTAGCCCCATCTTTATCGTATAACAGGGACCACTTTTCCTTTGGATTATCTTTAATCCATCTAAAAAGCATCTGATACTACAGCTTCCTGTACTCCTTACATGCCATGCGGTGGATGTTTTTGCAGTCTGCTTCGTTGTTAGCTCGTCAAGGGTCTTTCATAATTTATTAAATTTTCTTTGTTGATTCTGTTTGCAAAGCCTTTTGAAGAGATTCACTAGGTGCTTATTCTTGAAGTGACTAAAAAAATTGGCTCCCATGTGTCTCATACACCATCTGCTTTGTATGTCCCTCCATTGTGCATTACCACGATTGTCCGAACCATTCTTGATCTCTTCAATTGCTTGCAGCAAACCTGCATGCCTGTCATGTATAACGCAAACACTAGGTCTCCCCAACACGACTGCATGTTTCAGACGCTCTAGGAACTAGTACCAGCTGTCAGTATTCTCCTCCTCCACAAAAACAAACGCTACCGGCAATATCTAGTTATTGCCATCCATGCCAATAGTTGTCAATATTTGGTCCTTGTACTTTCCGGTGAGGAATGGACAGGGGGACAATACGGGAAGGCTCATATGCATGGTCCCAAAGCAAAAAACGCTCGCTGCAGAACCCCACTTCCCAGTGTCCATGCCAATCGCAGCATACTCTTTGATATCATAGTATGTACCAGGGTTCCTTACACTGATGGTCTGCAATAGCGCAGGAAGGTTGGCATATGATGCTTCCTATGTACCAAACCTCCTCTCTAAAGCCTTCTGCTTTGTCCTCCAAGCTGTGGCATACTTTATCTTGTACTGAAATTATTCTTCAATGGCCCGAATTATCGAGCGTGGCTCATAGATTATGTTGTCAACTATCTGTGAATACATTAGCACTCCAACAAAAGTGGAAATTAGGTTCCGGTGCCTTTGCTGCGGCTGTTCCAACTGACAGTTGTGCTCCATCACAATCGAACACATCCAGTAATCGACCACTTTCCCTTGAATGCATGTACCCTCCAAGGACATCCGGGGATGACACACTGAACATCATACAGACTTTTACTAGACTTAACAACACAGAATTCCCTCTTAACAGATAATGCCCAATACTTCAGTGCATCCATAACGGCCTCCTTACTAGGGTACATGGATCCCTGTGTCACTTCGTTCTGATGGTAATTCCATGAAGTTTGGCCACTTTGGTTCACACATAAATCTTGGAAGTTGTATGAGTTCCACTTAGCTGGGACTGGACGATCTCCAAAATTTGCCTCATCGTTTGAGATGTCCTCCTCAGGTACTTGCTCGTGCGCCTCATCCTCGTCCTCCATCAGTTGTACTACCACTTCAATTTCTTCCCTCTCATCTGCGAGACTACGGCACCGGTCGCCTCATCTCTTCTCGGGTGCTCATTACCAACCTCCTCCGTCTCCTCATCTCCGCCTATATCTTCCACTACCTCCTCGGTGGTCCCTGCCCCCTCACCCTCTTCTGCCTCCTCTACCCCTTCTTGACCAGTGGTTTGCAACGTCTCTTGCACCGGTGTCTCGTTTGAGCTACCGTTTTGTTTGAACTCTGCCTGAGCAAGCAGCATTAGAGGAAAGCGGCGTTCAATAGCAATCTTAACATACCGCCTCCAATTCTGTGTACATAATATCGGCATCAACTCCCAAAACAAACCATCCCTAGCACGACTGACCACGGCCCTAACCTTCATCACATATTCTTCTGAGGTAAGCTAGAACGTCTGTAACAACAAGTTTTGTAAACCACCAAACGTTCTCTCGGTGAGCCTCGATATCCCTAGTGTTACTGATTCCAAATTACTAAGATCCACCCCGTTTGGACCATACATAATCTCTCCGTCCCTATATTGAATCTGGAAATATAACTTCTCTCACATTTTTCCTGTAAATAAACCATCGAACGCAAATTATTACAAGTGGGCCTAATTTATCTACATGTATCCTGAACATTAAGTTGTCCATATTTTTTCCCCCATCTATAGCTCGCCGGATGAGGATCAAACCTACGTTTGTATGGCCTAAAGAAAACATTATCTGATAAATCAAGACGAAGCTATCATTTTAAGTCAGACATTTTTCACATCTACTTATTAAGTCCGAGCAGAAATCCCGCTCCTAAAAATATCATCGTTATACCCTACACATTGAGTCGTCCATAATTTTTTTACGCCGTCTATAGCCCGCTAGATCAAATCTAGGTTTTTATGACCTAACCAAAACATTGTCTGAGAAATCATGAGATAGCCCTAAACCCTAACCATACCATATAGGTCAGGAAAATCATGACAAAGCTGAAACATTGTCTGGTCTAAAGTCATGGAAATTTCACATCTACTAATTAAGTTCAACCATTAATCTCGCTTCTAAAAATATCATTAATATACACTAACCAAACTGTATAAATACCGTTCAAAACCCTAAACCCTAGCCCTACTAATATTCTAAATATCTCATTTGACTATATATACTAACTACTTTACAATTGCTATCCTACCATGTTTTCAGTAAAACGATAATACTAGTTGCAAAAAAAAAAAATACTTCAAAGCGCGGGTGCCGGTGACCACTCTCTCTTTTTTTTCTCTTCTCTATCTCTCTTTCCCCCCTCTCTCTCTCTCTCGGGCTCGGGCTCAGGCTCGGGCTCGGGCTCGGGCTCGGGCTCGGGCTCAGGCAAAAAATGGTGCGTGGGCAGTAGCGCGGCGGCGCGCAGCGCATTATATGGGCAAACTTCGCCAGCCCAAAGGACGATTTTATCCTGCGCCCAAACTTCACCACCCGGGATGACGAATTTTTGATATGTCGCCGTATGGTATGGCGACACTTGGCCCCCTCGGCGGTGGCCTGCATGGCGTTAAAATCGCCACCCTGAAGGGCGATTTTTTTATGAATCGCGCATTTCAGATGGTGATTTTTGGTTGCCGCCCGTTGGGTGGCGACAGGCGCCTATTTTTTATTTTTATTTAATGGAATATTATTTTTTATTTCAAATTATTTTTAAATAAAAAAAATAAAATTCCCATATCAATACGCTATTTTGGGGCTGAGCTATGGATTCACTGAGCCGGCTTATCTTACCTCCACCCTCTAAAAACATCTTCAGCAGAGACTTTGAAATAAAATCTTCTTTATATTTAGAGTCTCTTATTTTTTTTAGCAAAGTCTCTATGTTAGACTCTAAATTTAGAGTTTCTCCTTCCACTTTATATCAATCTCTGTAGTTTCTCTGGATAGAGGACCCGATTTTAAAGGCTGGATGGATAGTGTAAAACGTACCTATGGAAAAATATACATTTGGATTGCAAAATGGGTGCTTCGATGGGCTAACAGAAAAAATACAGCGGTAGTGAGCCAGCCGGGGAAAAAAATTGCCAATGGAGAAGAATTTTGATCCAACAAGAAGTTGGGGCATGCACCTAACATTTGTTGCCGCTCACTTGCCCTCCTGCCTCCATGCTTAGAATGCACCAATTCAGGTTGCTTGCCTGCCACTCTCCCCGCTGTTCGCTGTTGCCCTTGTACATAACATTTGTTTCGGTTGCTTCTTCTTGTTCTTTTGTTTGTTTTTTTTTGGCTTAGGTCTTGAATAGCCCAAAAAATATTAAAAAATATTTTTGGAAACTTTAAAAAGAATTAGTTAAACTCTCACAAAAATAGCTACAAAGTGTTAGAACATTTAGTATATATTGTTCTGTGCAGTTTTCGTAGGTCAAGTGTGCACCTTGATTTTACTGTCTCGTGTGCTGTTGATATATCCTAGAGCAAGAGGGGTATGCATGGCGAGCTCCTGCGTACATTTCCAAAGATCCGGAATTTTTTGTTTTTTGAGCTAACAATTAATAGGTATCAGAACATCAGAACGCTGGAGCAGATATCGCCGTAGACAATTAATAGCTAAATCGACCTCACGGCGAAGGAAGTATCCCAGCTAACAGTCCTTGACCCCCCACCTCTCCCCTTTATTGTAATTAATCTTCATCCCCCTGTACATAACTTTCTTTTCCCTATAATGAACTGACAGAACTTCGCCCAAAAAGAAATACTAGTATTTTTATCTTTTTTGCTTTGCTTTTCCTTCTTTTTTCATAATGGAGGAGTGTTGTTCCTAGATACGGTTTGATTGCCCGCAACAGGGATGCAACATGTGTTTTCAAAAAGACCTTCAATTGTTTACAATCCATGCCTTGGCTCAAGTATTGGCTCACATAGAGATTTTTTTGCCCAAAAAATAATAATAAATATGAAAATGCCACCTTTTTTCACGATTTGCACAAATGTCAATCCACTGCGGCATGGTACAACAGCAACTGGGTTGCCGCGACGTGGTATAGTGGCAGCTGGGGCCACAGTGCCGTGGCGCGGCAACCCGGTTGCCGCTGTACCATGTCACGGAAACCCCCCTGCCGCTGTACCGTATCGCGGCAAGCCCTATATAAAGACATTATTTTACTCAAGAAAGGGAGAAGAATTGGTACAGTAAATAAAAAGACCTGTCCAGATGACATAACCACACATCCCACTTGGGACATAGACTTGAACACAGATAATACAACATGAAAGTACGGACTAACAGAATAACAAAATAGGATGGGCCGCACTGTTGCAATATGACTACAACCTAAGAGGAGCATCACGAACAAGGAAAATAATAGATAGTTACAACTTCACGTCTACTGAGTGCATCAAGGCCACTTCCCCTGGCTTATGCCTTTGGTGGAGCTTGTCTGGCACGACGTGCCCTCTCTCATTTCCTCTCTATCTCTCTCGGCCTCCTTCTCCTCTGCCTCCTTCCTACGTGCCTCCTCGTGTGCGGCATAGCGCTACTCTTGAAGCTGCCGTCTCAACTCCTCGTTCTGGTTGGCTTGATTAAGGAGCCTTTGGTCTTCAGGGTTGATCTCCATGTCAAACCACTGATCAAATTCACACAGTGGCGGAGATGACTGCATAGAATATAAATTAGCAAAGTTTCACATAGAAATAATGCGAAATACGTATGATTAGTACCAGCTGGAAATTCTTCAAGTAGCATGCCGTGAATATAATAGCTGAAATGATTCTAAATCAGAACGACATAAAACACCCATCAGCACCTCTAAGGGAGATTTTTTTTTACCTTTAATCTTGTTCTGCAGTGTTTGGGCCCATACGTCCGTGAGACAAACCCAGTGGCAAAAAGTTGAGATACATGCATCGATTAGTAAAGAAAACCAAATTTCCCTACCTTAAATGGTACAATTTTCCTACCTCATCTTGGATAAGCCTAAATGATCAAACTCTCCTTCCCCTACCACCTCCAAAATGGACTCCTGAAGCTTTGGAAGCAGCAGTGGAAAGTGCACCAACAAAATGGTCTCGTGCTGATCAGGCGTAACTACAATACGTCGCTCCAAACGGTGAGAAATCCCGTTGCGAGCGAAATCCAGTAGTTTTTCCGCTGACTGAACCTTCTGCTCAAATGCTGTCAACGTTTACCCACAGGCACATATGGTTCATAGCTAGAAGATTTAAAATCATATGTTTCTATAAGCACGTCATTCAACCATCTGGTGGTTCTCCAACTGTCAGTGTATGGAAGCTTTGCAAAAATCATTTCCTTTTGCGCAGGACGTAACCTGTGCTTGACTATTTCGTACATCCTTAGGAATGCCCAGCCCTTGTCTTCATGGAATATCAGTGATGGGTGTATTCTATAGAGCCTCTCCTTGCTCCTGTCTTGTTTCTTGATCAAATTAAGCAAGTGTTGGATGTCCTCCGGAATTGACCTGCTGCCAAATAAGCCATTGATGACACTGGATAAGCTCTCATATAGGCTTCTTTTTGCCCTGAAAGTTGGAGGCGTGCTCTCAAGGTGTTTGAAGAGTGCTTCTGCGGATTTTGTTACCACAATGTTTGACTCGTTGAATGCAGCAAAGCAATCTTCATCCTTAAGTGTTTCCTGTACAGCTACTATCAATGACTTTATGAATGTCTTGGTGGCATTTGGGCAAATAGAGTACGTCGTTTGCACCAAGCTTCCAACAATTGGGTAGTCATTACATGGTGCTGTCACCACAATGGGATTGTTTGCTTTGAACTCAGCCACCGATATGTAATCACTGGGGACATCCAAATCCAGTTTTTCATCGACATACCGATCGTAGCTATAGCATCTCTTGGCTGCACAGAAAATATAGGGATTAACCGTAAAAATTAATAGATTCTCAATCTAAACAGGAGTGTTTACCTTTTGAATGATTGTTGTTAAGCAATGAAAAAGCCATACTGCTACAGTCCAGTGAGATAAGGAGGTATACCGGTCAGTCTGAATGAAAGAAAAAAATTGGAATTATTTACACTAAACGATCATACATGAATCAAGATACCACATTGGCACTTTGCAGACTCTAGACTACTAACGACCAACACAACAAAGCATTGATTACGAAAGCACAAAACACATAAGACATACAAAGCATATTGTGCATATATGAAAGCCTGTGCCAGTTGATCACCAGCCCAGAACAAACCGGAGAGCATGAAGAGCTTACAAAGACAAAACCTTACCAACTGCAAATGGCATATGTACCTATATCGAAGATGGTTACATATATGGCTACATGGATGCTTGATATTGAAATCAGTAAGTATCCTTGACATAGGTGAAAACTTAACCAAGCATGAATGTTAAATAACAACAAAATCTAATCAAATATCTCGTGTCAAAATAGAGCTTATTGCATTTTATTAATTAGTCTGAGACTTTGATCCATAAAAGTACACATTCACGTTCTAACTAAAACAGAGCTTATTGCATTGTTTCTTGGGCGATTTGCATAGGTCGATTTTGCTCTGCTTCCCTGGGGAGAAGGCCGTGCGCGTGTGCACCTCCAACACCACGCTCTTCCAATTTGTTTGCTCAACTTAATCTGTAACATGCAGGTTTAGTTTTTGAGAATCAATACGGGACTCCTTTTATCTACCGGCTGGATGTGTACGATATGCACGCGTTGTACTTTAATTTGCATTGAAATTGGGACATCAGGATGCTATCCTGGGAGCTGATGAGGTCCAGAACTACCATATTTGGAATGTCAATGAATTTTGGGATGAATTGACCGGGGGGCTGGTGGGCTTATCTGCTCCAAGCCATTATTTTGTTCATTATTTAGCTATTTATACTGGAATTAGAATCTCTACTGAAATTTTCTGGTGCTGGACTAATTTACAACACAAGTAACATCGACACACCGGTTGACAAGGAATCTTTAGTGAGAAAATATGTCAACAAGCTTATTTTCTTATGGAAAAAATGGCAGCCAAACAAGCTCCAGAGTGCAGGACACATTGAGTTGGGGCACTGCTAGTTTTTCAAACAAAGCAAAGATCTCCAATCATGTGAGGAAGATGTCATAGTAATCCATAAGGCATGAACCGATGCACTAACTAAACCTATCCAAAGGCGCAGGTCAGTGACTTACCACTTAGGCCCTAGTCGGCAGATCCCGGCGGAGCGGAGGTCGCAGGTGCGTCGGTGGCGCCTTTCAGGTAGTCCGTAGCCGTAGGTGTGCACGGGGTAGCGGGCACGGGCATACGGCACAGCGCCCTTGGGTAGGTACCCTCGGCCCAAGGCCACAGACGGTCTGCCACAGAGCGATATGGCACCGAAGCAAGAGTCGAGGGCATGCGACGCGACAGAGAGGGGGCCGGGACTAGAGTCTTCCTCTCCTCACCGGAAGGGTTCCGACACGTTGGCCCACGTGGCCCGGCACCGAGTTCTGGACACCAAAGATAACGGGCTGGCCCACGGACTTCAATTGATCACCGGCATTCTTTCAGTCCTTTTGTGCTATCTATTATCACAAGAGCATTTCTAGAAAATTTGTATTCTACCCTGATGTGACTAAATTGCTGAATAAGCTTATTTACCGAAAAGCTGGATCTCGGGAAAAAATAGGGAGCGGAAGAAGTCATAGGCGATAA
This sequence comes from Olyra latifolia, assembly GCA_036346145.1. Lineage (NCBI taxonomy): Eukaryota > Viridiplantae > Streptophyta > Magnoliopsida > Poales > Poaceae > Olyra > Olyra latifolia. The sequence continues at coordinate 35,686,489 of CM070533.1, forward strand.
AAGTGATAAGCCCAACCGAATAAACATATAAGCACGTCATTCAACCATCTGGTGGTTCTCCAACTGTCAGTGTATGGAAGCTTTGCAAGAATCATTTCCTTTTGCGCAGGACGTAACCTATGCTTGACTATTTCATACATCCTAAGGAATGCCCAGCCCTTGTCTTCATGGTAGATCAGTGATGGGTGTATTCTATAGAGCTTCTCCTTGCTCCTGTCTTGTTTCTTGATCAAATTAAGCAAGTGTTGGATGTCCTCTGGAATTGATCTGCTGCCAAATAAGCCATTGATGACACTGAATAAGCTCTCATATAGGCTTCTTTTTGCCCTGAAAGTTGGAGGCGTGCTCTCGAGGTGTTTGAAGAGTGCTTCTGCGGATTTTGTTACCACAATGTTTGACTCGTTGAATGCAGCAAAGCAATCTTCATCCTTAAGTGTTTCCTGTACAGCCACTATCAATGACCCTATGAATGTCTTGGTGGCATTTGGGCAAATAGAGTACGTCGTTTGCACCAAGCTTCCAACAATTGGGTAGTCATTACATGGTGCTGTCACCACAATGGGATTGTTTGCTTTGAACTCAGCCACCGATATGTAATCATTGGGGACATCCAAATGCAGTTTTTCATCCACATACCGATCGTAGCTATAGCATCTCTTGGCTGCACAGAAAATATGGGGATTAAATGTAAAAATTAATAGATTCTCAATCTAAACAGGAGTGTTTACCTTTTGAATGATTGTTGTTAAGCAATGAAAAAGCCATACTGCTATAGCCCAGTGAGATAAGGACGTATACCGGTCAATCTGAATGAAAGAAAAAAATTGGAATTATTTACACTAAACGATCATACATGAATCAAGATACCACATGGGCACTTTGCAGATTCTAGACTACTAACGACCAACACAACAAAGCATTGATTACGAAAGCACAGAACACATAAGACATTACAAAGCATATTGTGCATATATGAAAGCCTGTGCCAGTTGATCACCAGCCCAGAACAAACTGGAGAGCATGAAGAGCTTGCCAAGACAAAACCTTACCAACTGCAAATGGCATATGTACCTACATCGAAGATGGTTACATATATGCTACGTGGATGCTTGATATTGAAATCAGTAAGTATCCTTGACATAGGTGAAAACTTAACCAAGCATGAATGTTAAATAACAACAAAATCTAATCAAATATCTCGTGTCAAAACAGAGCTTATTGCATTTTATTAATTAGTTTGAGACTTTGATCCGTAAAAGTACACATTCACGTTCTAACTAAAACAGAGCTTATTGCATTGTTTTTTGGGCGATTTGCATAGGTCGATTTTGCTCGCTTCCTCGGGAGGAGAAGGCCGTCTTGCGTGTGCACCTCCAACACCACGCTCTTCCAATTTGTTTGCTCAAGTTAATCTGTAACATGCAGGTTTAGTTTTTGAGAATCAATACGGGACTCTGTTTTCTACCTGGATGTGTACGATATGCATGCGTTGTACTTTAATTTGCATTGAAATTGGGACATCTGGATGCTATCACGAGCCGATGAGGTCCAGAACTACCATATTTGGAATGTCAATGAATTTTGGGATGAATTGACCGGGGTCAGTGGGCTTATCTCGCTCCAAGCCATTATTTTGTTCATTATTTAGCTATTTATACTGGAATTAGAATCTCTACTGAAATTTTACGGTGCTGGACTAATTTACAACACAAGTAACTTCGAACACCGGTTGACAAGGAATCTTTAGTGAGAAAATATGTCAACAAGCTTATTTTCTTATGGAAAAAATGGCGACCAAGAAGCTCCAGAGTCCGGGACACATTGAGTTGGGGCACTGCTAGTTTTTCAAACAAAGCAAAGATCTCCAATCATGTGAGGAAGATGTCATAGTAATCCATAAGGCATGAACCGATGCACTAACTAAACCTGTCCAAAGGCGCAGGTCGCTGACTTACCACTTAGGCCCGGTCGGCAGATCCCGGCGGAGCGGAGGTCGCGAGTCGTCGCGGCGCCTTTCAGTAGCTGTTGCCGTTGGCGTCGCGGACCCTCGGTCCAGAGTCAGAAGGCGCCGCACGGGCAGCGGCACGGGCAGCGTCTGACAACGCCCTTGGTAGGTACCCTCAGCCCTCATTTGGCGAGACGGTCTGCCGAAGGATGGCGGCAGCCAGCCGAGCAAGAGTCGAGGGCATGCGACGCGATAGAGAGGGGGCCGGGACCAGAGTCTTCCTCTCCTCACCGGAAGGGTTCCGACTCGCGCGTTGGCCCACGTGGCCCGGCACCAAGTTCTGGACACCAAAGATAACGGGCCGGCCCACGGACTTCAATTGATCACCGGCATTCTTTTAGTCCTTTTGTGCTATCTATTATCACAAGAGCATTTCTGGAAAATTTGTATTCTACCCTGATGTGGCTAATTGCTGGATCACCGACATTTTATATCCAAAAGTGATCCCCACAGAGGGCCTGGATGAATGTGGCATGGCCGGTTGACTGTCAGCGGCTGCCTGCCTTCCCGAATGGCTTGGAGATTGCCGGGGAAGTTCCTGCGGTGCAACTGATTGTGCCCGGGTGCGGCACAAAGTTATCTTTGCCGTGCCTTTGGTCATGAGCTTGGGCATCACCGCCTTGATTGCGGCATTCTCATGCTCCAGAGAGAAAGGGACAAAATTGAAAATGACCATCAACCGTCCGAGTGACGAAGACGGGGAGTTTGCGACTCTTGCCTCTTCGGAATGTTCGAGCGTGTTCCTAGGTCCGGTCTGGGGAGCGTGAGCCTCTTCTAGGAAGCTCTTCTCCCAAGGGACCCCGAACAACTTGGAGACCCTCTCCTCAACCAGATCGGCATCTGGGGCTGAAAATCGTAAGTGAATACGGCAAAAATTGCGCACACGAATCCAAGCAAACAAAACTATAACTCAGGGAGTAAGAATCTTACCCGAGTTATCCTCGCGGGTGACATTATTCCACCCGGATATCTCCCAAAATGGGTGCATCCTCCTCCGTAGTGGACTGATGCGGTTGGTGATGTAATCCCGGGCAATTTGCTCCTCGGTGAGCCCGAGGTTGACCAAGGCCATGATCTTGTTGATCGCGACCTCTTCTTCGGGTTGGACCTCCGGGCATGAGATCGCCTCAATCTTTTCTGGAGCCTCTCCCCAGAAGATCAGGCTACTCTCCTTGCACCCCCACAAGTAGAACCAAAAATTCAACCATTCCGAGATCGAATCCTTGAGAACGATCTTAGGATACGGGAGGTCGACATTGGAGTGTAGCCGGAAGTATACACAGCTGACTCTGGCGCTGAGTTTGACGATGGAGCGGTGCAGCCCATAATACCAGTGGCGTATCCAGAGGGGGGGCTTGGGTGGGCTTCCCCCGTTGGCCAAAAGTCTGCTCATACCCCCCAGAACTAGGCCCAACTGTCCAAGCCAAGTGGCCGTGACCCGTGGAGCACCGAGCACTGGAGGCTGGAGCCGCAGCTCGCAGCGTGCGTCGGTTCGTTTGCCTAATACTATAGAAAGAGACTGGAAGTAGGTAACATACCTAGGAACCCTTCACAGAGATGGCTGAAGATCGCCATCATCAGGAAGGAGTTCAGATTAAGATTCGTCGCCTCGACCCCGCATTGCTCTAGGAGCTGCTCGACGAAGGCTCTCTCTGGCACGCGAAGCCCATTTATGGCGAAGAGCTCGAACGCTACGAGCTCTCCCTCTCGGGGCTTCGGATCCTCCTCCCCGGGAAGTCACCAGGACCCCAGGTCGAGATGACCTTGGCCCTCGAGTTCCTGGAGATGCTCCAATGTGATCTTGGTCTTCCCAAGCTTCGCTATGGACTTCGGTGAACGAAGGCAGATGTGGAACAAAAAGAAACAGGAGCGGAAGGGAATGACAGGAACAAAAAAAAAGAAGTGGAAGAGTTGCCCCCCACCAATCCTATTTATAGGCAAAACCCATCTCCATTGAAAACTGTGCAATACGCGCACTGTGTCTAACGACCAGTAAATTAGTAACTGGCGCATGGTAAAAGTAGACCATAACACCAAGCCTTTCGGAGAATTGCCCGCAAGAATTCCGTCGGGCCCAATGTCCATGCCCGGGGTATAATTGCCCGTACCAGACACTATCTGCCCGGTGAGGAAACATCAGGTTGCCCGGATGGGATAATCTTCGCCAGGATACGGTAGCATGTCTACGATCCTAAGATCAATTCCCTTTTTAAAGGTCTATAAGCCTCAAGAGGAAGGCCCCGACTAGGTAGTTTTCCACTTGAGCCTCGGGGCTAGCTGTCGGGAAATGGATGATGCTTGTCGGCTAAATAGATTTATCTAGCAGCCCTGAACGAGGATAACCTCGGAATACTGCCCGGGAAGAACAACCCTGGGAAAACGACACGTGGTTTGAAGACCATCCTACCGGGACAGGGGTGAACCATTGCCCAGAGAGCGGTTGCCCGGACAGCTTGGTATATCCTGCCCGGTCCAGGTAACCCGAATATAGCCCAGACACAGAAGCTGGTCAGGCGCGGCAGCGGGAGCATCGGATGTTGTCTCAAGGCTTAACTGCACGATGAGCAATACCGTCACCCACGATCCAGACGTGGAATTAACTGACCTAGTGCACGTTATGGCGCTATCAAGGCACGTTAATGGAAGTTAATGGCACATCAATAGGAGGTTATCACTCACCCTGTATGAATACCCCATTTTTTTTTCTTTTTAGACACAAAGGGTCGCATCACTGTAACACACACGCTTCTTCACTCTCACATACAACCAAGAGTCCGGGCAGGGCTGCATCTGGCCTCTTTGCGCTTGACCAATAGGATAATACACTGGAGGAGGCTATTATCCTACAAGAGGCCTAAATCAGTATAATCTCTGGTGTTCTTTGTGTTCTTCTATGCCAAAATCTCTTCGATATCTCGGAAGCCCCACCATGGTGGAAAAGGGGTTTTCTGATCCTCGATCAAGAAGTAAGTTCGACGGGAGGCCTGGTTTCTGATCGTCGACAATTTCAGACAGCACCATCCTCAAATATGGACAAGGAGCAAATTCTCCACAACATGCAAAGTGGATTATGTCACCAACGATCTTGCAGAAAGCTTCAACAATTGGATCAGTAAGAACAAGAGGTTGAATGTTTGTGACCTAGTTGACAAGATTAGGCAGAAGCTCATGATTAAGTTCATGCAAAGGAGGGCCATTGGACAAAAGCTGGAGGGTACAATTTTGCCTCACATAACTCAAGAACTAAATGAAAAGAGTAGGGGCCTAAGGTATCCTGTCATTTGGAGTGGTGATGATGAGGCAGAGGTGTCTGGGTAGGAATGGACCTTCATTGGCAAGTACAGAGAATTTGGTAATGTAGTGGACATCAAGAACCATACATGTACCTGTAGGGAATGGCAGGTATCAGGTAAACCATGCACTCATGCCATTGCTTTTATTACATCAGTTAGAGATGATCTGCGTAGCTATGTCCATGAGTACTACGCAACAGAAATTTAGAATTGCGTACGAATGGAAGATCCCTGCCATGATTGATAAAAACCAGTGGCCCAAACTAGCATGTTAGTACCAGTATGTAGAATTTTGAAGGAAATTTTGTGATCAAACTTCAACACTGTTTTTAACATGCTTTTCACAATTTGATTTGCGTGTTTTGGTTGCTGCAATGGATGAAGGGCTGAAAGCTCGAGCTAAACAGGCGCCCATTAAAGCCGGCCTGTTTAGACTGCGCGAGGAACTGGGCTGCAGCTTTGTCAGGCGAGCCCATGTTTGTGATGCACTGCAAACTTTTGATGGGCCAGGTAATGCATAGAGGCCACGAAGGCAAGGTTGAAAAAATATCCGCCAACACATTCGGTGCAGACCTCAGCTCTCTTTTCTTCTCTCCGTCGTTACTGTTACTCTCAATTATCTTTGGGTCTGTTTGGTTGTCTTCCGAGCCTGGTTTGTACGAGTGAGCCAGGCTGAGTGCTTGCACGTGTTGGTGTTTGGTTGTCTAGATAAGCTGAGACAGGTTAGAGAGAGATCGTATTTGGTTGCTTGTGTTTGGACTTGCACCAACATATTGGCATTTCATCGAACACGTCTTGAGCACACTTCGATATGTTCTGGCCGCGAACCGAATGCCATCCCGAGCAGCTGCGCCGCCGTCGAGCTCCTCCGCTTCCGCCGCCGTCTTGCTCGTCCGCGGTCATCGCCGTGCTCGCAGCCGCCGTCATCAAGCTCGTTCGCGCCGCTGCCGTCAAGCTCGTTCGCACCATGTCGCTTCATCGGCGCGGCGCGCCGACGGCTGAATCGCGACGCACTACGCCGCCACCTTGCACATCATCTCCGCTTCTCCTCGTCCGCCTCCCGATCGGCGTCGGACATGACGACTCCATCTCCCTACTGTACCTCTCCCACACCCACTGGGGAACCACTCACGCTCTCCGCCCGCCCGACGTCGTGTACATCGTCGTACTTCTCCGTCGTCGGCATCCCCATCCACAGCTTAGGCGCCAGATACCCAGCGCCCCATGCTCGCCGGTCGATGACATGTGCTTGTACTCGCCGCTTAGCTCGCTAGCCCGGTCGGCCACCTTCGGGCGAAGTCCACGGTGCCGCCGCCGAGCTCGTTCAGCGCCGCCCATTGCCGAGCTTGTTCAGCTTCTGCTGCTGTCTTGCTAGTCGCGGACATTGCCGTGTTTCGCAGCGTCATCAAGCTCATCCGTCGCCGCCGCTTTTCTTGCTTTCGTTCGAGCCGCCGTAAATCGGCTCGGAGGAGGAGCTCAAGAACTAGACCATCACGGAGGCTTCGGCGCCACGGAGGAGCTCGACCGTTCCATGCGCGTTCCGCCGGCGAAGCTCGTCTGCCGCCACGTGAGCGTTCTCACCGCGAAGCTCGTCTCGCTAGGGTTCGCCCGGAAAACGATCGATTCTCTCGCTTCCCTCGGGCCAGCTCGGTGGGACTTTGCATCTACTCGGCTTATTGAGACCTCCGACAGCAACCAAACATGTGAAACTTGCATCGTCCGTGCGGTTCGCCAAACGCGCAACCAAACACACCCTTTATGTATCCTGCCGGTGTTGCTCGGAATGCTTTCCGCTTTATTCATTTCATTTTATCGACAGGTGGGCAACATGATCTCATCTTGTTGGAAAAGAATGCGCGCTTACCATGCGATTCATCAGATCCGTCGAATAAGAGAGGGCGAACGACGTCTCACCCAGAGAAAAAGCAAGACAGCATATTTGGCATCGACGTGCCATCAGGTTTTGTTTCGGCATGGTGCGGAGAGCAACTCATTCTCCATTCTTACGAGTAAATAAAGAAAATATGATGGGGAACAAAAGAAGGAAGAGAGACCACGTTGCATGTGTTAGATCATTGACGTACAAATGGATGTGGGAGTGGGCAAAGTTGCCACAATGTATATCAGAACAGAGCATCTGTAGCAAAAACCCTATAATAGTATAGAAATAGAGTTTTAGAGATAGAGTTTCTGGTGGAGGGAATGAATTTTTTAGGGTATAGTATAAAGTGTGAAGGAATTTTAGAGTAATGGAGAGAAAATAGAGTAGAAGAAAGAGAAAATAGGGATAGAGCTTTTGGTGTGGATGCTCATAACCTGCAGTGAGGAGCTCCAAGAAGAAGGGACCACCACGGCCTTGTCCTCCGCCAAGCAGCCGTACATTTGAACAGTGGCTCCTATAACACCCCAATTTTGGGTCTGCAAATCTTTCAAAATTTTGAATTAAGAAATTAATCCTTTTCGGGGTTTAGAGTTATAAAAATCCGGCCTTTCAAAAACTAAAATAAATTATTAAGAAAACATAAATTTAGAACTTGAAAACTGATGTAAGCATTCTTAACAACGCTAATCGGGTATTGACAATTTATTTTAAAAGCCTTTAATAAACATTTAAGGTGCACCTATACTAGGCCTAAGATTTCAAAACCCCTTTTTGGAAATTAGTTTAATTTGTGCTATCTCATAGATAAGCTATAAAAATGGGAAATTAATGATTTACGTAAAGAGCCAAATTTCCTCAATCAACAGTTATTCACGAAAATGAAATAAAAGTTATACTTTTATAAAGCTTGATATTCTCCCAAGAATATAAAGTAGTTTTGCAAAACATGCACCGGAAGTTAGAATATGTGTTGAACACTACTTTTCATACCATGAATAGTATTTTCAGATAATGAATAGTGACCAAACCTTTCTATCTACAAATACTTAATGTCATCCTAAATATATTTACATTAATATATTCATCGGATAATACTATCCAGATTCCATTAAAACTCGAAGTCAACCAAACTAGAATTTCTTATGGATAAAAGGAAAAGGAAATGTAAGTAGAAAAGAATTCTTTTATAAAGGTCAATAAAATATACCTCCAAATACATTGAGAGAAAGTAAAAATCCTCAGGAAAATCATCCTAGAAAGTATATAAATAAATAAGTTATTTACTGCCTTCAATTAAAAATTTACCAACCAATTATTTATACACATATTTATATATATACATACTCATACACATATTTTCTATTAGCCAAAAATCAGAAATTCAAATAACAATCCGAAAATCTATCGTGGGCCGAATCTTGCCGGCCCGACTCGACGTAGCCCAGCCCAGCCCCCAGCGGCGCGGCTTCTCTCCACAGCGGCCTTTTCCCTCCTCCGTCACCGGCCCAGCGTGGCCCAGCCCAACGCGGCATGTCTCCCTCCCACTCTTCTCCTTCCCTGCGCCAGCGCGCGCCCACGGCTCCAACCGCGGTGCCGCTTGGTGCCTGGTCCGTCGCGCCGAACCACTGGTCGCCGCTGTGCCTCGTCGCCCGCGTCACTCTGTGCCACGGCTCGTGTCCGAGCTACAGTTAGACGCGCGCCCCCGAAGTCGTCCCCTACTCGCCAGCCTACGCTTGCGTGTGCGCGTCCGTCGCCGTCCGCCGCGACAGGGCATGGCCGCCCCGTCCTCGCGCCACCCCGTGCCTCCCGCACTCCCGTACCCCTTGCGCCTTTAAAAGCCGCCCCCGGCCTCCTCTTCTCCCCTTCACGAGCCCCTTCTCCTCCACCCCCTCGGCCACACCGGTGAAACATGGACACAGCCGTTCCCTGCCGGCGACACAGGGCTCCGTAGCGGCCACTAGCACCACTGACCCCATTCTACCACCGCCAACAGCGCTGCTGCCCGGAGCCGCTCTCTCCCTCGTTCCCGTGACCGTCGCCGCCCCGGAGAGTCTCCAGCGCTAGCCAGCCTTCCCCGCCGCCGACCAAGCCATGGGTAAGCTCCCACCAGGTCCCCTAGATCTCCCCGTGCCCACAAACTGGCTAGGATAGCCACTGTACCAGGAATTTTACGTTTTCGTTCTGCCTCGACTCTTGCCGTGCCGCCCTTCCGGCTCACCGCCGGCAAAACCGAGACCGACACGTCCTAGCTCTTGAGTCACTAATCTTAGCGCGCTCTTGATCCCCGACTGACGTGTCCTATAGCGCTACCAGATCGATGCCGAAGGTTCGCTAGAACTTCGCCGGAGTTCCACCGGAGAGAAATTCACACATGACATCAGCGTGACATCATGGAGCTGGATCACTGTTGTATGGGTCACTCACATGTGGTCCCACTATCAGTATTAGATTTAATTTAATTTGAAATCAAATTTGAGTCTTTCTCACTAACATATGGGCCCTACCCTGTTTAAATGAAGACGTAATCATGGGAATGGGGTTCCCAGAAGGGAAAGCGCATTCACTCCCTGTCCAACGGGCACACTAACAAGCAAGCCCCACTGGCCCACCTGTCAGTTAGAACTACCACTGGTTGCTGGGCCCACCCGGCGCGCGTGCGCAGACCGTGGGTCGTGTCGTGTAGGTCGAGTCATCAGACTGGGCCTACACAGTAGCAATCGAGCCCATTACTGTTTATTAAGAATTTAAATTCATTTAAGATTTAAATTAGTCCAGTAAATCATTTTAATTTATTAAAAATAGTAAGCACCATAAAAATTATGGAAAAATCATAGAAATTATATTCCTCTGTTCTAGACTTATTAAAAAAATATTAGAATGCTATTATCAGAAAGAATTAGCCCACTGTTAGCTCAAATAAGGTAATTTGGATTAATTAGATAATACATTTTTAAATCACGAAAGCTTGTAGCATTTATTATGAATAGTAAATGACCTCCCAAAATTATGAAACTTGGAGAGTAAATACTAGGTAGAATATAAAACCTAGGAAAAATACTAAACATCACTGTACTGTTCATAATCTACTTATTTAACTTTTAGAGCCTTATAAATTAAGTTAATGATAAATAATATTGCAAAATAATTATTATACAGAAGGTGTTATATGAAGAATACATTATTTTAAAACTAAGGGGTACCTATGGATTTTACTTTATCTATGGTATAGTTCATGCACTACTAGAGAAACAGCCTTCCATACCGGCTTATCAGTCCCGATAAGATACGAACCGGTATTAATAGTAGCATCGATCGATTCGTAGTTCCAAGGCTTCAATCCGGTTCGTCGCTCACATTAGTCCGGTTGATAATACCAAGGGATTGATGCTCCTCCTCTTGAGCTAATCTGACCAGTGCATGGAAGCTCATCGATCGGTTGTAATACCAACGGGATCAAGGTAGGCCTTTAGTCTTGTTACGAACCGGGACTAAAGCCTCATCTAAGGAATCTTTAAAAGGAATGCATATCCTAGTTATATCAGAACGCGTGGGTGGGTGAGTTGGTTAGAAAGGTGAGTGGGGAGTCGCGAGATCTCGGGTTCGAGTCCCACAGAAGCCATATGTGCGCATTATATTTTTAAATATATTTCTAACATCTATCCCGGGTTGAGAGCAACCGGGACTGATGGCTCCATGCCATCAGTCCCGAATTGCCTATCCCGGTTCCAAAATCGGGATTGATGCCGGTTTGGAACCGGGATTGAAGGCTCAATCCGTGGTAGTGATGTCATCAGTGCATCACGATATTGATAATACAATTTAATCTATAATTATTAATGACTATTAAACATTGACCAATCTATAAAGGATAAACCTTTATAACTTATAATCTCATATGTTCTTAGAAGTAATACGTTCATGCATCATTATACTTTAATGCATATTGGTTTTTCCGATTGTTCATCGATATGTATTACGTTACACGTATAGACTTCGAGGATGCGAAAGGAACACAAACGCTCAAGACCCGAATCCCTGCACCTTAGAACAAGACGAGTTAACATTCAATTAGAACATATTGTTACCCAGTTTCCTAAAGTATTTTATTTGAATTATTAAATTGCATGCTTTTTAAATATAAATTCCTACGTGATAATCATGTTATATCATGCCTTCTCACTTGCTTATTGTTACTCTACCATGAATGATTTTGTCTTGATGACATCATTCTTCCATTGAATCTAATAATGATTGCTTTGATGATTAACACTTGTTAGCCAGGTTAGGTAAAACTAAAATGATTTAGACTTTTAAGTCTAGGTTAAAAACTTGCTTAGACAATGCTCATGTCCAAGTAATACTTTTAGGCTTAGCTGCCTCGAAACGGTGAACCAAAATTCACTGGATATGATTACACTTTTATAATGGAACTTTGAAACTTGGGCCCGGTATGCCAGTGTGTGTTATGTGATTGTGGTTATGGAATGTGGACACGGTTCGGCATTGTGATAAGTGTGATTGGAGTAGCTGAGGCTACGAGGTGCCAAGATTAGTGCTACAGTTCACATACGATGCCAAGAGGAGCACGGAGTAACACGCGTACTGCTGCGCGCTGCCACTTGTCTAGGGGGGTGGTTCTATCACATCGTGTACGTGGCACACGGAGGAACGATAGGCTATGAGGTGCCGAAAAGAGGGCTATCGGTTCACATACTGTGCTGAGAGGAGCACGGAGTAACACGCGTACTACCGCGCGCTACCACTTGCTTGTCGGGGGGTGGTTCCGTTACTTCGTGTGCACTGCACACGAAGGAACGATAGTAGTGAAATGAAGTGGAACTATTAAGTGTGGACTGGCTAGATCTCAGACTCTGAGAGCAGACCAAACGGGCGTTTACACGCAGCGCGAAGTCGCTAACCAATTGCTCGCGGAGATCGGTTTCTAGCATCATAATGCGTTGACCATCGTGCGATAGTATGGATGTGGAACCCATTGGCATGCTTGCGAGCACCATGGTAATCCTAGTCCGAGGCAAAGATAGGATCATGTTATCATCCAAGAGATAATTTAGGTCATACATCCCTAGAAGCTATGACTCTAGGGTGGGCCGAAAACCCAACTAGAGAAGACCGGGCACTTCATGGCATGTATAATCCACAACAGGGTGCCGTCCTCGAAAGATGATGGCAGGAGTGAGGAGTATCTTGGTATGGGAATGGTTACTGGTTGATATTGAAACTGAAAACATTAGAAACATTGATTAGAGGACTTTGGGATAAAATTGCTAAGTCATAGATTTCGTTTACAAAGCTTATTTTTCGCAAAGTAAATAAATCCCAACCTTTCCTTTGGAGCCTTTATTACTAGATGCATTAGTTTGGGTGTTAACTCGCTAATATGGTTTGATTGCGCACTGACCCTCGTACACACTCACTATTTTAGATGGAGTTTTTGTGGAGGGTCTCTATGAAGTGCCACAAGGGATGATAAAGCGTTCGACGGTCAAGATGGTGTTAAGGGCGCCCCCAATCACTTGCTGAAATACATAGCCTGGAGCTTATTTAGTCTATTTTGTTCCACAAACTCTGATGTTACCTTTTGGTTTTCTGAACAGTATGGCCTGACCGGCCTTATTGTAATTACAGTCATAAGACTGCCGTATTGTAATATTAATTCATCGTTCGTATCATTATTATATGCAATGTATTCTGGCTATGTATGGAATGGTGCTAGTGTACTGATTCAGAGACTAGTGCAAGAGGCTCTCGGTTGTATTGAAAAATGAAGGCTCACACTCCCTCGGTAGTTCCCTTCTGCATGCGCCTCCGCCGACGAGCAACTCGTCGCCTCGCTCCTCAGCGATACCCCGCCCTCGGAATCCTCCTTTTGCAACAAATCCTGCCCGTAGCAACTTATCCTCCATCTTAGCCGCCCAGGATAAGATCGGACGGTGAACAGAGATCAACGTGATCCAAGTTAAACGTGGGCTAGATAGTTAGAAAAGATAAATAAAGCCATCAATTTTCCAAAATTAACTGCTTAGATTGATTTTGATTTTTTAATGTTTTTTAAAGAAATAGAACAAATTTCTAACCTCGGCATCGTAAGATATACATATGGGTGAGTAACAATGAACAAACTCACTGCCACCGCTAGACTACAAGCATATGTACAAATTATTACGACGAATACCCTCTAAACGAATAGTTAGATTCAAAATATGCTACTATATCTTGCGAGTGCTACTGGTATGACTGCCTTGGCGACTGCCTTGGCGACCCGCTAGGGTTCCGCCGCCGCTGCCGCCGCCTCCGGCCGGCGCCCGCCACCGCCACCGGGCTCCTCCTCTCCCGCCGGCCGCCTCCTCCGCCGCCCTCCTCTCCCGTCGGCGCCGCCCATGGAGGAAGACGAACTCGCCGGATCTCGAGCGCCTCCACGCCTCCGCCTCTCCAGATCGCCGCCGACCGCGACCTCTCGGACGTCGTTGCGCCACGACCACAGCGCTTCTCATTGCCGCCGACAATGCCGTCCCGCGACTTCCATCCTCGCCAACCCCACCGCCAACCCAGCCGCCGACCCGCACCTCCCGGACGTCGACAACCCCACGCCGCCCAGCCAGCCGGCTGCTGCGCCGACGGCAAGCGGCGCCCTTCCTCGCGTCGCCGGCGTCGTCGTGTCGGATCGCGCCGTTCTTGAGTACGTCTGCATTGGATCGATGGTTGCTCGATCGACGGCGTCGGTGGTCGGCGACCTCCTTCGACCCGCCGCGCGCCCGTGAAGGCTGGCCCGGCCGAACCTCCTCCGCTCAGTGCTAACTCCTGGCTTCCCACGCCGCCGAGGCAACGACGACCGCTTCGCCTTCAAGGTGACGTCGTCTCTCGAGATCTGAGCACTTGTTTGAAGGGCATTGGGGAGCGGCCGCCATGCCGCCGAGCTCCGGTTCCGTCCCAGCCCTCCGCCCCCCGCCTCCGCCCCGGTTAGATCCAGGCCGCGCGCCGCCACCCCGTCTCCAACCCCACGGTGGCTGCCTCGCCTCCCCGCCTCCGTCGCTTCCGAGGCGCCCCGCCTCAAGTGAAGTGCTTTTTCGCCGACACTGCTGCCGAGGGCTGCGCAATCAAGAAAGTGCGCTTTGCCCCCTCCTTTCCTCCTGTCGCCCGGCATGAGGCTGTCGGCGACACCTGGTACCTCGTCACATCGCGACGTAAGGGGCATTCATGCCCGCCGATTCGCCCCTCCCGCCTGAATGGCCCGGTTTCGCACCCTCCGGTGCGTCTCATCATCCCCGGCCAACCAGAGCGCTGCTTCCGCTGCCTCGCAACTTCCCACCTCGTTTCCTCGTGCCGGGAGCCGCTGCGTTGTCGCCGCTGCCGGAGGAATGGACATAAAGCCTCCTCCTGCCCGACACGCTAGCCCTTCCCTCCCTCTCCGCCTCCCCTGCCCTCGCGTTCCACCTCCTTCCTCAACTTTCGGCGGCCGCCCCGCTGCCTTGCATTCGCGTCCACGCCCCGCGGTGCTTCCGTCAACCGCCCACGCCGCACCTCTAGCGTGCTGCACCACTTTGGCGCCATGTCTGAGGCGGAGGCCGACATTGAGGCTCGCTGGGCGATCGTCGTCTTCCACGCCGGCGGCCTGTCCGATCCTACACGCTACCGGGACGCTGTGCGCCTCGCCGCCTTCCACGCCGGCCAAGTCTCCCATGGTCACGAAGAGCTCCTCATCGCCCGGCATTACCCGCAACCGTTTATGGCTCGTTTCCCTTCCCCTGAGCAACGGGAGCGAGCCATCCGCGCTGGCCGTGTCACCCAGGGCACCCTCGTTCTTAGCTTTCAGCCTTGGCGGCCGTAGCTGTGCGAAGACCCCTCGCCGATACGCTTTCGCGTCCGGCTCTGCCTCGAGAACGTGCCGCTGTTTGCGTGGAACGAACAGGCGGCGTGCTCCATCATCGGCTCCACCTACGCGCTCCAAGGCGTCGAGGAGCGCTGCCTCTCTCCCGGTCGTGACACCACCGGCTCACTCAATGTGTGGGCTTGGTGCGAGAACCCCGACTGCATCCCCCAGGTCCACTATCTGAGCATCATTGACACCTCGCGCGGGTCGTCCGTCGCTCAGCACGTCAAGCTGGCCTCCACATCCAAGGTGCTTATCCACCTCAACACCATCGAGGACCACTCTGCCGGCCCTCTCGGCTTTGCCAGGATCTCCTACCTAGGGTGGGACTTCGGCGGCGTCGACGGTGACCTGCCGTGGCCATCGCCTCCACCAGGTGACTTCCCCGGCGGCCCCCGTCTTGACCAATCTGATGAGGATGACAGGAATCCGCACCACCGCCGACATCGCTCGAGATCACAGTCCGGCGTCACGCTCGCGGCACGGAGTGGGGTCCGCAGCGTCTTGACCATGGGCCTCGGCTACTCGGCCTCTTCCCTTCGCGGCCGCGGCGATGGCCAGTCCAGCGTCATTAGTCGTCGTTGCATCCTGTCCCCTCCCCCCGTCTCCAACCGTTCTTGGGAGGACGCGGTTGTCGTGGTTCCCCCCTCGGCGTCAAACCCCCCGCTCTCTCCCCGCTCCACCAACTTTGCCTCCATCTCCATCTTGGGACCCCACCCCTCGTCGTGGTCCCTGGGCTCTCCCGAACACTTCCCTCCCCTTCCGCAGGCTCCCTCACCGGCCTCCGACTGTCCCCGTCCGTCCCGCCTCAGGCCCTCCAACACCAGCACCTGCGCCGACAACCAGGGGTGGGCCGCCTTACTGCTGCTTCCCGCAGACGCGCCCAACCCACGCGACGCTGCCGCCCAGTGCGCAGTCACCGCGACCGCAACGTCCACTGCAGAAACCGCGCCGCTGGACGACGCTGCCCCTCCGCCTTCGCTTGTCCACACCGCGACAGACGTGACCGCCACGGACCATGCCGACCTCAATATCGACCTCAACCTCCCACCCCTGGCTTCCTCCACGACCGCTGCCTCTGTTGACGCTCTCATCCAGCGCCATGTTCTCCCCGTCTCCGCCTCCCTACTGCAGACTCCGCCTACTCCGCGCCGTCGCGCAAAGGCCAGCCGTACCGCAAAGGCCCCAACCCGTCGGAGCTCCCGCATTGCCAACCGCAGTGATGGGAAGCTCCCGTCGGAGGCCAAGGCTCGCCGCCTCCTTGTGCGCAAGCTTCAGCCGTGGCTTGGCACGACCGCCCGCTCTTTCGCGATCATCCCCGCTGGCGCGAGAGACGACAGCGACGACGTTCTCCTCCGCGACCTCTTCGCCAGAGAACTCCCTCCGCCGGCAATCGACATCGTAGCCGAGTTAGCTGGAGTCCAGCTCCCATCACTGGCCGTCGTCGCGGGTGTGGGAGGCCCATCCTCTGTCCAGGCCCTAGGCCTGCCGAACCCAGACACCGCCCGCTTAGCCCTCGCCTCGGGTTGTCTCACCAGAGCAGGCGATGAAGAAGTTGGGCCAGCGGAGACCCAGCCAGGCGAGGTGGCCCAGCGAGACGCCTCAACCCTTGGTGTCGCCTTGTGTTCCAAATGACGGAACGCCTTCGCCTTCTCAGTTGGAACGTTCGCGGCCTAAACGCGGGGGTCCGTCGCTCTGTCCTCCGAGACCTCATCCAGTCTACTCGCGCTAACTTCGTGTGCCTCCAAGAAACGAAGCTGGACTCCGTCCAACTGAACCTCCTGCACGAGTGCGCCGGCTCCGCCTTCACGACCTCCTATTCCTCCTTAGATGCGGATGGCACCAGGGGGGAATCTGGATCCTCGCGCACGACGATTACTTCTTGCTTGAATCGTCGGCCTCCTCCTCCCACTGCCTCTCGACCACGGTCATCTCTCGCTTCGACCAGGTCAAGTGGCGTCTAACAGTCGTTTACGGCCCGCAGTCTCGCCAGGACAAATTCGACTTCCTCAATGAGCTCATGGGGCACGCGCCTACCGACCCCGACCTTCCTTGGATGGTCGTTGGTGACTTCAACATGATCAGACGCCCGAGGGACAAAAACAACAACCGTGTTAACCATGCTCTCATCTCGGCTTTCAACCAGACTCTGGATACCCTTGGCCTCAAGAACCTCCCCCTCTCTGGCCGCAGATTCACTTGGTGCAACCAGAGAGCGAACCCGACTATGAGCCGCATTGACCACCTCTTCTGCTCCGCCGACTGGGATTTTCTTCTCCGTCGCATCACCCTCCAGGGTCTTCCCTCCCTTATGTCGGACCACGCCCCCTTACTCCTCTCCAAGGACCTCTCCACCCACTCCACACGCCGCTTCCATTTCGAGAACTACTGGATCGGCCTTGATGGGTTCCAAGAGGTGGTTTCGGCGGCTTGGTCCCGTGATGTGGCCCCCACCTCCCCCTTACGCTCGCTCCACATCAAGCTCTCCCGTACTGCGAAAGTCCTCACTTCTTGGGCCCGCACGAAGGTCAGATATACCTCCCTCCATTTGGCTACTGTGAGGATCCTCTCTGACCTGCTTGAAATCGCCCGTGAACTTCGCCCCCTCTCCAACCCTGAGCGCTCCCTGCTTCAAGGCCTGAAAGACCGTCTCCTGGGTCTCACGGCCATTGAGAGGTGCCACATTAGACAACGAGCCCGTATCAATTAGCTTCGTGCAGGTGACGCTAATACCAAGTTCTTCCACATCAGGGCTAGCGCCCGGCGTCGAAAAAACCACATCCACGCTCTCTCCACACCCCAGGGGGTTGCCATCTCCCAGGAGGATAAGGAAGAGGAATGCTGGCGTTTCTTCTTCGATCAGCTCGGCCAGAGCCTCCCCAGGACCCTCACCTTTGCCTGGCATAGTCTCGGCATTCAACAGCACGATCTCCAGGACCTCGACCTAGGACCTCGACCTGCCTTTCTCCGAGGATGAGATCCTCAAAGCCATTTCCTCCCTCCCAGGAGGAAAAGCCCCAGGCCCCGACGGCTTCACGAGTTCCTTCTACAGGGCGTGCTGGCAGACCATCAAGCTTGAGATCATCCAGGCCTTCGATAAACTCTTCAACGCCAATCGCTTGCACCTTGGCCTCCTCAACACGGCCAACATCACCCTCCTCCGCAAGAAGGAAGACTGCGAGGGTCTCAAGGACTTTTGCCCGATCAGCCTTATCCACAGCTTCTGCAAAACCTTCTCCAAACTCCTTGCAAACCGTCTGGCCCCCCGCCTGAACGCCATCGTCTCCGCCAACCAAAGCGCCTTCATTAAGGGCCGCTACATCCAGGACAACTTCTGTTGCGTCCAGAGCACCCTTAAAAATCTTCACGCTAGCAAGACGCCTTCTATCCTTCTCAAGATTGACTTTGATAAGGCCTTCGACTCCGTTAGCTGGGCTTACCTCCTGGAGCTCCTGCATTGGCTTGGCTTTGGCCCTCGCTGCCGTGACTGGATTTCCCTTCTGCTCGGCTCGGCTACTTCCAAGGTCCTTCTCAACGGCCGTCCCTGCTCGCCGTTCCACCATGGCCGCGGGGTCCGCCAGGGAGACCCCCTCTCCCCGATGCTCTTCATCCTGGCCATTGACCCGCTCCAGCGTCTTATCTCTCTGGCTGAGCAGGCGGGCATCCTTTGGAACCCGGGCCCATCCCCTTTGCTTCTGAGGACCTCGCTCTTCGCTGATGATGCTGCCATCTTCCTTCAGCTTGATAGGGCTGAGCTGCAGGCTACCATCCAAATCCTGGATGCTTTCGGCAAAATCTCGGGGTTGCACATCAACCTTCAAAAGTGCTCCATCATGCCCCTCCACTGTGAGGATATTGACCTTAACCACGCGCTTGATACCTTCCCCGGCGTCCGTTCTTCCTTCCCTTGCACCTACAGGGCCTCCCTCCACTTCCATAAACTCGGCAAGAACCACTACCTCCCGCTCGTCTGAAGATCCGCTTCTTTGCCCACTTGGAAGGGCCGTCTCCTCTCCAAGGCCGGCCGTCTAACCCTTATCAAAGCCGTCCTTTCAGCGATGCCCACCTACTTCGCTATAACCTTCCAGCTCCCTAAATGGGTCATCCGCGACATTGACAAGATTTGTCGCTCCTTCCTCTGGAAGGGCCAGGAAGGTTCAGCCTCAGGCCATACCTTGGTCAACTGGTCTACCGTCTGTCGCCCCAAAGACCAGGGAGGATTAGGTATTCTCGATCTCGGTCTCTTCAACCGCGCTCTCCGCCTCCGCTGGCTTTGGTTTGCCCGCATAGACCCTTCCAAGCTCTGGGCCGGCTCGGACACGCAGCCGTCTTCCATCAAGCTCGCTCTCTTCCGCATGGCCACCACGGTCACCGTTGGTAGTGGCAAAAACACTTGCTCTGGCTTGACCGTTGGCATCAGGGTGTGGCCTCGGCCAGCATTGCCCCTGAGCTTTACAAGCAAGCAAGGCACAAGAACCACTCCGTCGCCAAACTCCTTCCTGCCCACCGTTGGTTGCGCCTCTCTGGCCCCTTTACCTCAGCCTCCATCTTCCACGAGTGTCTCCTCTTCTGGAGCAAGATCCGCCGAGTCAACCTCACGGACGCTGATGACACCTTTTCACTGGTGCCACTCAGCGAACGGATGTTACTCCGCCAAGTCTGCGTACAACCTTCAGACGGTCGGCAACACTGGACACCCCCTGGCCTGCGCGATTTGGAATGCAAAGGCCCCCAGCAAATGCAAATTCTTCGCTTGGTCCCTGAGTCACCGCCGCATCAACACGGCTAACCTCCTCGCCAGGAAAGGCTGGCCTCACCACACCTTCTTTATACGCCATGGGCCCCTTGAAACCATCGACCACCTCTGCGGGGCCTGTAATTTTGCCTCCTCAGTCTGGCAGTCGCTGCTACCACACCAACCGCCGGGTGCCTCTAGGGAAGGCTTCATCGACTGGTGGCTCTCCCGGCAAAAGGGCCTGACGAAGGAGTCGTCCCGCGCGCTCAACGGCCTCATCATCCATGTTATCTGGAAAATCTGGAAGGAGAGAAACAGGCGCATCTTCCACAACCGGGCCCTGCCTGCTCCTCAAGTCGTTAATCTCATCAAGGGGGGCCTGGCCTCTTGGGAGACAGCCTCCGTCTTTGTATCTTAATTAGTACTCCCCTCCCCCCTATCTTCTCTCTCAAAAATCTTGTACAGTTTTTTCCTCTTTTAATGAAATGGCAGCGCTCCTGCCCGTTAGCTCAAAAAAAAAATATGCTACTATACTATTGTACGTTGGTTTTTGTGTGGCGTAAAAAAGCTAAATGTTCTTTTAACGGCGTACGCATCAAACCTAGATTTGGGGCTGACGAAAAAAATCCCACACAAACGTGCAACAACAACTTACATGACTAAAATGAAACAATTCATCAATCTCGAAAGGTAAACAAAGTCTTGTGATGTACAAACATGCTGGGCCATTATTTATCCAAGTAGAACGGGTACAAATACAACCTACGAAAACCTGTATTCTCACGATAAAGGTAATGGGCAAACTCGGATGATTGGTATGCTGGCGCTCCCAGCTGATTATGCAACATCTTGACGTTTCAGTTTGTGATGACATGATCGATGATTATTTTTGGGTTCTTGGTTTTCTTCAAATCTTCCAATATGAATGTGGTTAATTCATCTGATGCAGAATTTACTCTGAGATGCACCTCTGGGAGACTTCGAAGGTTGTCGGTGCCGGAAATGCCTTCGAATGCCTCAAACCGCATCTCAATCCTTTCGAGTGCTGGCATGGCATTTCTTGAAAAGCTCAGCTTTGGCACAAGAGGTGCAAAGAAGCGAAGCAGCTTAAGATCCTTGAATCCTCCACCTGGAACGAATATCTCCCTGTCAAATGCTGATTTGTTCTTCTCAAGGATGTCTGCTATGCCCTTATCATGCTTCACTGCACTTAGTGAAAAGGTGAGGGAAAACAACGAAGGCAGTTCCTTGAGGAGCTTGAAAGTGTCAGTCCGGAGAACTGTCACAGAAAGTGTTAACTTGTTGAGACTATCAAGATTGGAGATCCACTTTGGGGGTCTCTCCAACTTGCCAGACAGCTCCAGGGTGATGAGGTATCTTGGAGGTGCGGACATGTCATCCAGTGAATTAATAAAATCAGATCCTCATCGCTAACTGCCAGACTCTGCAGACCGCAGCTGCAGAGATACTCAATAGCAGAGCTCAATTGTTTGAAGGTTTCACCATCCTTTTTTATTTTGAGCTTGTAAATGGCGAGCTTCCTTAGCCCAGTCTGCTGATGAAGGCTCGCTACAGCTGTAGTTGAATCCTCGACGATCTCAATCCCTGATAGTACACGAAGTGATTTCATTGTCTCCTTACTTGGCTCCTTACTTTTTCTTGAGGCAACCTCAGCCCCTTCCTTGGGTTTTATTCCCACCAAGTATGCTACTGATCCGTTTGAGCTGGCCCATAGTTTTAGGCAGCTCCCCAACGTCTATCTCCCTTATGTCAAGAGTTTCTAAGTACTGAAGTTTCTCAATCTTAGGAGGAATTTTGGCAATCCCTGTTCGTCGGAGGCTCAAGTACTTGAGTACCAGCATTTTGCATATGTCCTTCAGATGTTTCTCTTTCAAACCATTCCAGCCCTCAAGATCCAGAACTTGTATTATTGCACCATTAAATGAATGGAAAGGAAGTATGTTCAGGCTCCCAAACACGGTCAGTGATCGCACTTGAGACAAGTTTATGCCTTTTGTTGAATTTCCATGCTTGGAACCACTGCTTTGCATGGAGAGTCGACGAACTTTATTGCTAGGTGCTGGCATCAGCCAATGACCACCAACCACAGTAATAAAATTCTCTTCGCTTGATTTTGACACTATGTATTCAAGAACCATGTCATGAACTTGAAAGGTTTTTACCTTTCCATTGCTGCTATGCTCCACAGGACATACTATCTTCCTTCTTATGAGCTGATTGAAGTATGTTTCTGCAACTTCCTCTTCGGTCAGTCCTTGCTTCTCACTAACAAAACCTTCAGCTATCCATCGCCGGGTCAAACGCTTCCTACTAATTTTCCAACCCTTTGGAAATATACTCAAGTACAACAAGCATGTCTTGAGATCTGCTGGCAAATCATTGTAGCAACAATCGAGTATCCTTGTGACCTCATTCAGGGTAAGAGTAGTCACTTGCTTTGGAAATAATAATTTTCGAACTTCAATCCAATCATCATTGGATTTGCTCGGGTTGCAGGCCACAAGACCAGCCATGGTGACTATAGCCAAAGGCAGGCCCCCGCATATTTTCCACATCTCCTGTGCTTTCTGGCAACCTGCGGTGGTTTTGGATTCAGAAACACTATCATCAAATAACCTTTTGGACTCATCATTATTGAGAACATCAATTCTATGCAGAAGATCGACATTATGTCTTGGAGAGCATGCCGCACCAACAGCTTGAAATCTTGAAGTCACAATTATTTTACTGCCCTTTGTATCATCTGGCAAACTAATTCTGATACTCTTCCAAGTTTCTACAGACCATATGTCATCAATCAAGAGGATATACCTGCCAAAAAAAAGAAAGAAAATACGTATGAGGAAAAAAGGTGTGCTCTTATCCAAGTCTATCACTTTGTGGGGCATGTTGCCTTCGGTCAGGTTCCCTCTTCTAGTAAGCTTAAAGTAAAAAATAATTTGATAATTTCACACACTATAAAGTTATCTGCTGTATAATAAAAAATTTTAATTTGAGCTACCATCTTGGTCTTGGAAGCTAGAAATCCAAATTAATCAGAAGAAAATAAAAGAAAAAAAATCTATATCATTTAGTCAGTAAGGACAAGCTATAGCATTGTAATTAATTAAATGAAGGTATTAGAGTTCAACAAATAACTGTATTTATTAACCATGTGTTTTAATGTCTTAGAAAATGCGAGGGGTTTACAAGTAGGCTAGTAGCTATATAATAATTATTCAGCATTACCAGGAACCACCATGTTCATTGGAGGGAATAGAATTTCTGATATTAATCACAAGACAAAGAAAAAGACAGAACCGCTCATGTGATTTACTTTATGTGCACTTTTAACTATTTATGTTTTTGCTTACGAGTAAAAATTGCACTGTAGCACCATAAAGTTGTAGCTTTTTCTCGCTTAGCCCCTCAAAATTATTTTTTACACCCCCTGAAGTTCGATTCATTTGCAGCGAAACTCCTGCGCCGTCACAAAACCAGTAAGTGCATACGTGGATGTCCACGTTGGGAGAGTGATGTGTACTTCATTATTGCCAGATGTAAACATCCATGTGTGCACGAGAGGGTGGCATGGCTACACGTTGTCGCCGCATCAACCTCCGATGCAAATGTGCCACATCACCCTCCCGTGCAAACTAGGATTCAATTTATCATCAATTATCAATAATTGCGATAATCGACCGTGCCGAGTCAATCCGATATGGTAAATTTACGATTCAAACCAAACAAAATTCAAAAAATAAAATTCAAATTCTGGAAAAAAAAATCCACAAAAGATCCTAAAAATGGTAGTATTGTGTTTGAAGCATTTGCCATGAATATTTTTAATAAAAACAAATTATTCATGTGATTGTTTTGCCAAATCCGCTCCTCCAATTATTCGGACAATTTGCCGAACACCTTCAAAACACGCCGCCCCACCCTGCTCACGCTCACACAATGGTTTTCAACTAATATTGCTTGATTATTGTTGCTTATTGCTCTATTATCGAGCACAAAATCGGTTCATATCAACACAAGAATATGAATTTAAAATCTGAATTTTGGTTGGTCTTTAGCAATAATCGCTCGATTATCAGTATCACCAGGACTCAATTTTCCATCCTTAATCAGCAAGGTAAACCATGGTGCAAACCGGACGTCCACATTAACAAATAATGGAGTCCTAACTAGCATGGGAGCTACGCTACAAACGGCGTCAACTTTATGGGGTGCAAAAGGTAAATTCAACTTCAAGATGTTAACTAAGAAAATTGTACAAGTTTAAGCGCTAAAATGCAATTTATCTGTTTATTATATTTGTGTACAATCCTTTTTCTTTAATTCTCATAATGTTTTACTCAATTGATTTTATAGCAGCCTATTGATGGCATTCTAGTTAGCACCATTAATCCTATGCATCCTATGCTCAAATAATCCCCAAAAAATATAGAATCATGTAATTAATAGAAGGCAAGTACTAAAAATATATCAGTATATATTACAACTAGTGGACAGCGTCCTACTGTTGCTGAAAAGAAAAATACTACAAATAACATGCATGGATTGTCGCTTGTGCCATTGATGAAAAATGTTAATATGCTGGAGACCAAGGCAGCGTCCTACTGTGGCTTGACGTTTCTCCATGAAAACAGTTTAATAGCTGAATTGATGTGAAAATTGCTGCATTTTAAAAAGGGCTTAAGCCTAGCCGAGCCATTTAGCAGGAAATTGCGCTCGTCGGTTGATAAAGAAGCTAAGCAGTGATTTACATATACCTCTTTCCGGTCAGGCGTTCTTTCAGTGCTTCGACAAGTTGATCATGATTCATTGTTTCTACATTGATCTGCTTCACATCAGAGCTGCCATGTTTGTCTTGACGCCCGTGACCTGGGATCAGTGGCACAACTAGCATGAATTTGCTTTTAATTTTTGCAGCAAGGTTCTTCTCTGAGCTTCCTGTGCTGCTGCATACCTGGTTGTGATTGGTGTCCTGTGGTTTGACTTGATTCAGAATACTCCTGAGGACTACATCTTCGTCGTAATTCTGAGATACAGTGACTGACGCTCGGTAGTCAAATTCATTCCGGAATTTTCGGTACAATGCCGTGGCTATAGTGGTCTTTCCCACACCACCAAATCCGAATATGGACAGAACAGCTCGGTCCATATCAGATTTGTTTACCCACCCTTCAAGCTTCTCCATGCCATCAGTCTTCATCCCCACTGGCTCCTTCATGCCGATGAGGTGACGGATTGCGAGCTGGTGCTCAGCAATGTCATTTGTCGTGGCACTAGAGTTGTTGTTCTTAAATTTTCTTGGGTTATTCACTCCATATCTGCTGCGTCGTTCAGCAATCTGTTGCGCCCGGACCTTGAGGTCTGCAATCTTGGAAGCAATTTCACGGCGAGGCCACCATGTCTGGAGTTCGTAGATTCTTGTGATGATGAAGGAGCATTTGATATCTCTGATGGAATCGTTAGGGAGGCGGTGGGCAAAGTCATCGATGCAGTCCTCCATGTCATAGGCAATATCACGGATCTGCTTCATCCAGTCCTTCATCCGGTTATCTTGGCCGTCGGGGGTGGCGCTGAGGTCGCGGAGGAAGGCCTGCATGCTGGCGAGCTCGTCGTTGATGTACTGGATGTCGCCGCGGACGCCCCTGATGAGAGCATACTCCTGGGCGAGAAGGCCGCCCAGTTTGCCTAGGAGAGATTTCATGGTGGCCTCTGAGGCACCCACCACCAACTCCATCTTCTCTCTGCTCTGAGCTGCAATAACAATATCTCAACCGAAGATCCCTGCTGTAGCCAGTTCAGATCAAGCAAAAACCCAGCTGACAGTTCAAATCACATCCGCTGCCTGTTCTACTTCCTTATGTCGGAAACAAAATCAACAACACAGAAGGGCATGCATCTGAATGAAAAATACCCTGTAAAATCCCCCTTTCAAAAAAAAAGAAAAATCCCTGAAAAATTCTTCGGTACTAAATGAAGGAAACAACTCAAGGAAAAAGGTGTTCACCTGGCAAGGGCACTGACGACTGATGCCCGGCCTTGATCTTTTCAACTGCCTTGTCAAGGAACCAAGAAGCTCAATCACAAAATGAAAGAAGCGGATCGGCCAGAAGAGGGGCATAGCAGAGGAGGGCACCCAGGGGCCGGCCGCTGAAATCGAAGTTGGGAATCATCTCCTGAAAGTACTAGCTGGCAGATCCATTTTTCCTAATAATAATAGTAATAAATAAAGCAAAACGTGTTGAGAGTTTGGCCTTCAGAAAATAAAAAGAGATGCGGTAGGATCTGACGTTCGATTGTAAATAAAAACCGGACGTTTTTGAAACACGTGCCGTCGTAAACAAAGCTTAGGTAGTTATTCAAGGATGTTTTAGCCCGAACAAACAATGTTTCTTGAGAAAAAGAGTTTCATAAGAGAAAACATAATTTTTAAAGAGTAAACATAATGTTTCAAAAAAATAAATAAAATATTTTACATATTACGCCTGACTTGGAACATAAGCAGTGATTATCGGAAACAAAGCTCAAGTACTACTAAAACATTTTGCTTTCAGCAGCTATTTAGAAATGTTTCAATCCATACAAGCAATATTTCATAAGCAAACAAAATGTTTCACATTTTTTAAGGTGTTTCACCAAAGCAAACATTATGTTTCATCAGAGCAAACCCAATATTTCGTCATAGCAAAACCAATGTTTCATAAAAGCAAAAAAAGTGTTTCATATACTATTTTATAGAGTATCTCACCAGACAATGTTTTATCGGACAAAACACGTTGTTTTATACATAGTAGGCTAGTGTTTCAAACCAAAATAGCATCATATCTTTCCTATCTAGCTCCTTCCAATGGAGCGCATACACGACCACCACCGCGTCGTCGCCCCATAGTCTCCTGTTTTCGTTGTCGAGCTCGCTACCGTTGCCACACAAGCTCGCATCTGCCATTGTCGTCGCCCTACGAGCTCGCCATCATCGAAGCTCCTCCCGCAGCATGGAGCTCGAGGTCGGCGGAGCAACATGGAGCTCGAGGTTGGCGCAACCACCGGCTTTCGCAACTGAGCTCACCCATCACGAATGCGTCTCGCCATTGCCGACCACCACGGAAGGACACACAGATGCATCTTGCCACCGCAGAGGAATAGGAAGAGGATGGAGTGTCTGCAGGAGGAGGAGGATAGGGACCGAGCAACAGGAGGAAGATGGGGGAGGAATAGGAAGAGAAGGAGTAGCAGCAGCAGCAGGATGAGAAGGTGGGTGAGGAATGGACAGATTTAGCGTGCGGGAGAGGAAGGGGCGAGCACATGGAGAAGAAGCCAGGACGCTACCAGCCACCGCTCGGAGTGAACGGATAAGGTGCAACCGTATCACAGCTAGGCTGCGTTAATAGGGCCATGGGCTGCAGGAGCGAGCGTTTGGGTGACTGTGTGTGGTCGTATGCCATGATAGTAGTAATTTTGAAATAAAAAAGAATAATAGGTAAAAACAAACCAATTATTAAAGTGATAACACCTTGTGTGTCACTGGATCAGTCTACAATCCCCGTTGTGTTATGGCATTTACCAAGAAATTCCTCCTTTGGTAAATATAGTGACTATAGTTTGAATTGATTTGTTGAGAAATATAATGTTTGCATTTAGTGTCAATAAGGTGTTTCCTACTATACTTTTATTTGTTCTCTCCAACCATCTACATTTATTCATTATCACCCATACAGAGGATTCTCTCATCTTTTGAAGACAATTATATAGGGACATGCAAATAATTTTATCTCACTCCTTTCTCAAATTCATCATCACCTTAATCCTTGTGCAAAGTCAAAATATATCTTATATTTCCCAACAGAGGGGGAGTATTGTGTTTTATATCATTCATGAATTTTGTCTTTTTGTTTATCTGAGTAAATATTTCAAAAATCTCAATAAAGTAATAGTGTCAACAAATATGTAGTACATTCAATATACATTTTTTATTTTTGGTATTTTTATGAATAAAAGTGTTATAAAAAATATAAACTTTCGATCAGTATTTTTAATATAAAATATTAATGTTGTAGGCCCGAGATAGATACCCCCTTTGGACTTTGGAGCGAGGGCATTGCCCCATCTTTTCTGCACCTCCGCTTCGTTTCCCTGCTTTCCAGGCCGACTGAGGGAAGCACGAGGAAGGGAGCGCGGAGGCTGAATGTGAGGGAGTGGAGCATACGCCAACCCGTGAAGCTAGAGGAGAAGCGAAAGGCGTGTGAACATCTGTGAAGCCAATGAACAAAGGGAAGTAGGTCGAGGCGCAAGCAAGCAGGGAACATGCGCGAACATAGCGGGATCTAAGCGAGCTGAGCCTTGGCGAGCGAAGGATGAGCAGAGCGGCATGGGGGCGGCAGGGGTGGGCGTCCCACCTACTACAAGACTAAGCAGACAGGCCGTATCGCCGGACCTGCCACCCCGCCAGGGCACTCGATTAGGCCCAGGCTGGGATGAGCCGGTTTGTAACCGCCATGAATGTGTAATCCCCCGCGTAACCCTATGTAAGGAGCCGAATAGGAGGGCAAAACAGTAAAGGGTATAGTTAAAAGCCCATGAAATGACCATCGGACCCTTGGTTCGGGGGCAGGTGGGGGTAAGACATGTAAAGTGACAGAGAAATGACCCGCAGGCCCCCGGTCAGGGCCGGTCGGAGAAAAGACCGCCATTGCATAGCTCTGTATGATCCCTCTCCTATAAAAAAAAAAGTAGGACGGTATCAATAACAGACTAACTCTTTCCTCAGGCGTTGTGTTCTTTCCATCCACGAGTGTAACCGGCGGGAACGCGAGAGTCCCATTGATCTGTCCTAGGTGCACAGATTGCTCTGTGAGAGATCTCCTGCATCGAGGGCAGCCCTGTTTTCTATTCGTAGGATCATCCCCACAATAGTGGCGCCGTCCGTGGGGATCGACTACTTGAGAAAGCCGTCGCTTCCGAGCTGACTTGACGAAGAATCTCCTACGATCATGCCGCCGAAGAGGAGGACCACGACTGTGTCTTAGGGGGCTACCACAGGAGCTGCAGGTGGAGGATTAGGGAGGTCACTGAGGAGCCAGACGCGCGGTCACTTGCAAGTGCAGGACGGGGAGGCCCAAGCCCCCATGCAAGAGGAGGGATCCCCGGAGGTGCGCCCGCCGCCGCCCGTCGCGGCGACACGCAAGTGCGCCCCCAGATGTCGGATGCAAGCGGTAGGCCAGTCGACGGCCACACCAAGGGAGGATGTAGTGGGCGTCGAATCACCCGGCCGGTGGCGGTGGTCATGGGCGGAGTTGCCCCCAAAAGGCAAGAAGGGCGAGGCGCTCGACCCCAATATACGAGGCGTTGATGGAGGCAAACGAAAAACTGATGGCGGAGGTCCAGCGTTTGCAGGGCAGGTGAACCAAGGCTTCACCGTGTCCCAAGATGAGAGCCCAGATTAGGAGGTGCTGTCTCCGGCACACGTGAGGGCAACCAGGAATGATGATGACCCCAACCCGCTCTATGCCAGGCTCAACGCGAAGAGATGGTCCACTCCGGGAAACTTCAAGCTCCCCACTATCAAGCCGTACAACAGCAAGGCGGACCCGAGGGAGTTCCTCCATGTCTATGACACTGTCGTAGAGGCGGCGGGGGGAGATGATAACATCAAGGTCAAGGGGCTTCTGCTAGCGCTCGAGGGCATAGCCCTCTCGTGGTACTCCTCCTCGAGCGGACTCCATCGAAGTCGGCCTCAACTCGCGCCAAAATGGAGAGTAACTTCGAGGAACCGATGGGATGAAGGAGGAGAGCGACTGTTAAGCTATAAAGCACGAAGGGAATCCTTAAAAGCTATTTCTAGCGCTTCTCCAAGATCAAGTGCCAAATCAAGAGGGTCGTGACACTACCATCATCAATCACAGCTGCGGGCTACAGGGGCGGCAAAGAGGGTGGCTAAAAGAGGTCCACACCGTGGAGGAGCTATTGCCAAGATGAAAGAATATGCTTGGGTGGAGGAGGATAATTGGCGGAGGAGGATAAGCCATGGTATGAACCATTGAAGCGATCCTCGCAAGAAGGAGCGAGGAGAAAGAACCGCGATCCGGGATAAAGGGAAAGACTTGTGGCTAAGAGTGCGAGGACAAAGACAAAGGGAAAAGGATCCACTATATTGATGAGCGGACCGATCGACGCGACGACAAGGGGTGGCGGCAGGAGCAGCGAAGGCGGAGCCCGCCTCGCTGGCACGACAAGCGTGAAGGTGATCGGCCCGCACCCAGGCGGGAAGAAGCAGCCAGGAGAAGATACCATTGCGAATACCACGGCGAGAATGGCATGCACGATTCGATTCATTGTAAAGTGATCGAAGGATATCGGCGGTTTGAGGCCAAGAGAAGAGAAGGCGAAGCACTCCCGCTGCCGCCGCCACCACCACCCCCACCACCTCCGGAACATCAACGGCCCCCGCTCCACGGAGCGATAAACCACATGCATCGAGTCATCCACACTATCGCCGGAGGATCCTCCCTGCATATATCATCCAAAAGGCAGCGCAAGGCATACGCAAGGCAAATCAATCATGTCGGAGTCAATCCATCGTTCACCCCCCAGCAAGAGCATAAGCCTATTATATTCGTAGATGAAGGCGGCGCAAGGTGCACTTCCCTCATCGAGGATTCCTGGTAATCAACGCCATGATTGCTTACGTGAGGTGCACAGGATACGAGGATACTAATTGATGGAGGAGTCGCGGCGGAACATAATTTCTTTGAGGCCTTGAGCAGATGATGATTCCTATGACCGTCTAAGGAGGTCGAAAGTGCATTGGTGGGCCGGAGGAAAAACCATCGGCACCATTGGGCGGATAGAATTAGAGGTGACCTTCACAGCACAACATTCCAGGGCCACTCGCCATGTTACGTTCGATGTCGTCAATATGCCCTTTCAGTACAACTCCATATTGGGGCAAGGGTCGTTGACCGCATTCGGGGCTATCATACACCACGGCTTCCTCTGCATGAAGATGCCTTCGCCGGCACCATTACGATTCAGAGGGATCAGCGCTTCGCCGAAGAGATTTGGAAGGATCCCCTCAGGTCAAGCACGTCTACGCGATGGAGGAAGACCCTCTCCCCGAACAACGCAGCAAATGGCTCCCAAAGCTAGGCCCTCAGGGAGAAACGAAGCGGGTGGCGATACAACCAAATAGTGACAGAATGGTCACTCTGAGTGCTGCCCTAACCCCAGAAGAAGAGCAGGGCATGTTACAGATCCTCCAGGAATACGAAGGTGTGTTCGCGTGGGGTCGAGGAGATATCCGAAGTGCAATGAAGGGCGATCAAACATGCGCTAGCCATCAAGCGGACATGAGGCCCAAAGCAAAAAGCTCGAGAAGCTCGCGGTGGAAAGGCAAAACGCGAAGCAAGGGCGGTGGCCAAAATTGCTCAGTCGGGATCATCTGTGAAGCCATCGAGTGAATGGCCATAACGTGGTCCTCGTCAAAAAGTCCAGCGGGGCATGGAGAATGTGCATTGATTTCACTGACCTTAACAAAGCGTGCCCAAAAGACGATTTCCCCCTACCTCGCATCGACCAGCTCGTCGACTCTACCTCCGGGTCAGAAATGATGAGCTTTCTCGGCAGCGTGACTCGAAGCCTACCATCAAGTATACATGCAAAAAGAGGGCGAAGACAAAGCGGCATTCATCACACCCTTCGGCACATCTTGCTTTTGTCGCGGATGCCGTTCGACCTCAAAAACACCGGCTTTCCTTAGCGAGGCTAATCGCCAAAATCTTCACCAAACAGCTCGGGCGAAACATAGAAGCTTATGTGGACGACATTGTCGTCAAAAGCGGAAAGAAAGAAGACCATGTCGCCGACCTACGTGAAACCTTCAATAGCCTGTTGGCGGAGAAGGTGAAGCTTAACCCCGAAAAATATGTTTTTGGTGTAAAAGCAGGAAAACTACTGGGGTTCCTCGTTTCCGAGTGAGGCATCGAAGCAAACCCCAAAAAGATCAGAGCAATCCAGGAAATGGCCCCCGCCAAGAAACGTCAAGGAAGTCCAAAAGCTGGCGGGGCGGCTCGCGGCACTTAGCAGGTTCTTGCCAAAGTCTGCAGAGCGGAGCATCCCATTTTTCAAGGCACTGAGGGCAAGTGAAGCCTTCTCTTGGATGAATGAATGCCAAAGCGCATTCGAGGGCCTAAGCGAGCCTCATGAAATTACTGCGCTACAAAGAAGCCGAAGCAAAGGCGGGCTGCTCCTTTACTGGCGCTGGGTCCTCCGCAGATCGTCATTGATCTCGTATGGGAAAAAGCTACAAAGCGATGGTGTGTGTGCCGTTTGAAGCCTTGCGGGGCTGCGCTACCGAGATGGAGAAGCTAGCCTACGCATTGTTGATGGCATCAAGGAAGCTCCGACACTACTTTCAAGCAAACTGAATCAAAGTGCCCATGGCGTATCCGCTAAGCTCCATGTTGTCCAACAAAGAAAGCTCGGAGCGAGTCAGCAAGTGGGCGGTCGAGCTCGCTCCCTTCGAATTATCCATCGTACTGCACACGGCGATCAAGAGCCAGGTTCTAGCAGACTTTGTCGTGGAATGGACATCGTCGGGCCGAGGACAAGTGCGATCTTGGAGGTATGGCTAAATCAACTCCGATGGGTCATAGGGTGTGAATGGCGCGGGGATAGCAGCCATTGTCACGGCCCCCAGTGGGGAAAAGGTGGAATTCGCGGTGAAGCTAGAGTTCCCTTCGACGAACAACATGGCTGAATACGAAGCACTTCTCCTGGGGCTCCGCAAAGCCAAGGCCATGGGCGCGGTAGCGCTATCTTCTTGATGACTCAAAGCTCATTGAAGGACGCGTCTCCAAGGAGTATCAAGTGAAGGGCGAACAACTCGTAGTATGTTGAAATGATCGTAGGGCGATGGAAAAAGTACACCATAATCGAAGGGCTCTTGTTCGCGGCGGACTCTACTACCCGTTGACTTTCTTTGCATATCTCGGGAAAGAAA